>CM056051.1:466510866-466990346 GCA_029574335.1 Rana kukunoris | reverse complement strand
AAACACAGGAAAAATAATAAATCTTGAAGAGGGTATGTATTAGAAGAAAGGTAAGCTAACGTGTACAATATGTGAAAATAAAGCTTTTGCCATGTTAGCGAACAATCTTTGTCAAAAAAGAAAATCCTTTTTCATCTAAAAATGAGCTAACGTAATAAAAATGTCTAAACAATAACATCCTGCAGATTAAATTAGTGGCATTCCAACCCATGGGGAAATCCTTGTAGACTCCTGTGAGTTCTGCTTAGAAAATACAATTAAAATTACCTGCAAAACATCAGTCCACAACTACAATTTACAAATCATGGCAAAGCATACGTAAGGAAGTCGGTCAAGCATAGCAGCAAGCATAGTGGATTCCTGGCACGTTCAGAGCCAATTTATTTTCTTTTTTATTGGACATTTTTATGCCTAGCTGCAGGGGAACATGCTTTTTGGGTGTAAGTAAAGACCAAAATGGAGCACTAACAGGACTGTTAAAAATTGACAGTTCCGTGGAGATAATATAAATAATGAGCCAAAGTGGCATATTTCTATTTTACAGATTTTGTCCATGACTAATAGGTAAAAGAGATGTTTGCTATATTGATTGCAGTCCGGAAATTAAAGGATAACACTTGATAAGCATGACTTGTAGAAGAGGACATTACAAATCACACATGACAAGAAAGCTTGTAAATACAATGAATTCCATCAAAATAAATGAATATTTATCAAGCTACGTAATGCAAAGTAGCTGTAACACTGACAAGACCACCCTGTAATTTTGTTTCATGCTCCATGGTTGGTATTCATGTCAAAAACTGTGCATCCTATATTCCACAGAAATTCTGAATACAAAGGGGCAGATTCACAGAGAATTAGATTCTCGTAGAGTATCAGAAATACACTACGCCGCCGTTTTTTACCTGGCTCTACGTGGAATCCAGGTAGATTTTGTCCAGTAAACGACGGTGGCGTAGTGTATTTCTCCCGTCGCAATCCATCTGCGCGAGTAGGGGGCGTGAAGCATTTAAAATAGGCGCGTTTCCCGCGGCGATCGAACTGCGCATGCTCCGTTCGCAAATTTCCCCCCAGCCGTGCATTGCGCGAAAACACGTTGTCACGTCGTAGTAGCGTCGTTTAACGTACATTCCTATTCCCGAACGAGTTACGTTAAAAAAAAAAATATATTTTCAAATCGACGCGGGAACGACGGCCATACTTTACATGGGTTACGCACTGTTAGACCAGCAAAAAGCTCCTCTAACATTACGTAGCCAAAAAATGACGTAGGCGATTGCGAGGGACACTCGTACCTTCGTGGATCGCCGTAAAAACTCATTTGCATATCCCAACGCATGAAAACGACGCAAACTACTCCCAGCGGCCGCAAAAATATTGCAGTGTAGATCCGAAGTCTTACGAAGACGTAAGCCTCTCGGATCGAAGCCCGAAGCCGCCGTATAATGGTTTGAGGATTCAAACTAGTGATACGGCGCGCAACATTTGAAATTACTCCTGTCTAACACCAGTTAGACAGGCGTAATTGCTCTGTGAATCTGGGCCAAAGTGACTGCTGAAGTTGTCACTTTGTCTATAATACACAGATGTCTAGAATTTAACATGGTTTGGTTGTTGTACAAGTACTAGCCCGACTATGGATTTGAAAAATTTGGGGCTCGGGCAGTGGGTTAATGTTTATGATATGATATTTATATCCGTATTTTTACATTATAATAATATCAACAAAACTTTTGAATTAACCTAAATTAACAGGGCATGCACAGTTGTTGCTCGCTGAAATTTGCAGTTTGGTTATGGATGGGTGGTGGGGGTAACCGTTTTGATTGCAATTCTCTCATTAGCAAGGCAATAATTTGATTTCTTTTTTTATATATAGATTTCCTATTCATTGTACAGCCTAGTAATTTGTCGTTTTAGCTGAACCATATCATATGACAATACTGTTAATAGCTTTGGGTTATTTTTTTAAAGACATATCTTGTAATATGTTTGCTAATGATGCTTGGCCTAATTTATTAAAGACATATCTTGTAATATGTTTGCTAATGATGAATTCTGATTTTCAAGTAGAACTACATCCTTGTTATAATGTAACAATACAAACAAAAATTTATTTTTTGATAATTTTTAAGTTATTTAAAAATTGTAATTTGCATTTTATTTGCATTGTGTTTACAGTTGATAAAGTGTAGCATTTAATGATCTTATCACCTATACTTTTGAAAGGTGCCAGCCAATGTGTTTTTGGATCTGGATACACTACGTTTGTAAAGACTGTTGGCTGTATTTGTATAAAAAGCTTAGTAATTTCTAGTGTCTGTACAAAAAGAAATGTGAGTTTGACCATGGCATCTGGTTATACACAGTATCAGCTTTATATTGCTATGTTGCATTAGAAAAATAAAGATAGAATTAATTGGGTTGCTGTAAACAATATTTCTACTATTTCGGTGTGTCCTGAGATACATGTATGTGCCATACTCTGTTTGTGATGGGTCATAGACCACTACGATCTGTCCTAGATGCATCTTGTCTAAGTTGTTATTTGTGAGCTGTAGCCAACAGTCAAAGAGAAAAAAATGTATGATACAAGTAATGTTCCTGCAACATTATCCATACAGCACTGCTGCTCATAGTGGTGACTAGGAGCTGCTAAGAAGATAAGAAATGGCCATGATTGTGGGTAGGCATAGTGTGGCAGCAGAAAACACTCCAGTCCCAGTGCAGAGAAACACAATTATATTTTAACTGAAGTTCAGCAATATACAACAGGCCCGGCAGAAGGGCAACCCAACCAGGAGAACTCAAAGCATAAAACATCAGTGTGTCAGGAGAAATAGACCTTAGGTGTACTGACAGCATCTGTCTTGAGGGGTGGAATGTGACCTGGTCAGTCTGTACCAAACCAGGGAGGCTTCCAAAAGGATGGTGTGTTCCTGTGCTTTCCCTACTCCTCCGGTAACTTTCCCTGGTTCTAAGCACTGTCACTGCCAGACGGGTAACCTGTTCCTACTCTAGCCAAACACGAAAATGAGTGACAAACCCTGGAGCCAGGGACCTAAAAATAGACTCTGCCTGACCCAAGATAGCTGCCAAAGTCACATCAAGTGTCGGCATCCAACGGTAAACAAGGAAACCATAGAGGAACTAGGTTCCTCTCAACTATCTCCTCCACCTGCATTGTTGCTGCGGATGAGTGCCACCTGCTGTGGAGAAAATAGACTGAATCTGCCTATATGTTGGTGAAGAAAACCTGTGAAGGGTGATTGTTTAAGGCTCAATAACACTTTGCCGCCTTGGCTTTTAAGTGGTTCCAAGTATAATGGCTTACTGGTTATGGCTGTTCCAGGAGCAAAGTGCAGTAAACTAGCCCAGAGATCTTAAAGTTTCTGCTTAAAGTGTAAGTATAAAGCTGGTCTAACTTGAATCAAAATTTGGCCGGTTCTGCAGGGATGAATTTACATTTCATGTGTGGCTACTGTGACCTACCTCAATCAGGCCACAGGAAATATGCTACAGCTCTGATCGGTAAAACAACAACAATATAGTAATAAGAAGTCCTACCAAAACAAATTCGAATTCAGAGCTCTATCTTCCCTGACTTATGTTATCATGCAGAAGGTGGCGGTCTCACAGCTGGGCTCCTAAACATTAGAGTTAATTTAACCACAGAGTTTATTTGATAAAAACCAAGTGGTCCAGTTTACAGCATAAATCTAATGTGTTTCAGCTTACAAAAACGTTACTCATAGCTAGTCTGTTGTCAATAGAGATCTGTAATCTGCTCGGTCACTTCATACATGATCAATCATAACTTTATAACCACAAGTTATCTAAACAATATCATTTATCTAGATACAGGGGCATCTGAAACTGGATTGAATATTAGGCAGCATATTTAACATATTGTCCCTGAAGTTGTTGTGTTGAAAGCAGAAAATTTGAGCATCACAGTTTTGTTGTGCAATGCCACAGACTGGTAAGGTCTTGCTGATCCATGTTCACAGCCTACAATGGGTGTGTAAACATCAGAACTTAACAATGCTAACTACCATAGGGCACTGAAAGAAGGTGGCCCGGTCTGATAAATCACATTTGTTTTACATCATGTGGATAACCGGGTGTATGTGCGTCGCTTACCTGGTTAATAGATGGCACCAGGATGCAATATGGGAAGATGGCAAATTAGCAGAGACTGTGAGATGCTTTTGGCAATGTTCTGCTGGAAAATCTTGGGTCCTGCCATTTACTTGATACATACCATCTACCTAAACATTGTTGCTGCCTAAGTACCCTCTTTCGTGAAAACAGTATTACCTGATGGCAGTGGCCTTTTTTCAGCAGGATAATGTGCCTTGGTACACTGCAAAAATGGCTTGAGGAACACAACAACAAGTTTAAGGTGTTGATTTGGCCTTTAAAACTCTCCATATCCCAATACAATTGAGCATCTGTGGAATGCCATGGAAAAACAAGTCTGATTCATGGAAGCTCCACCTCACAACTTACAGGAGTTAAATGGTATGCCACTGAAGGGTTGGTGCCAGAAACCCACAGATTACCTGCAAGGTTCTAGTGGCATCCATGCATCGATTGGTCAGGGCTGTTTTTGTGGCAAATAGTGAACCTACTCAATATTAGATGAATTGTCAAAATGTTATGGCTGAACGGTGTATATCTACATGAAGAGTGATGATCTTTGCATTTTAGTGGATTATCTATCCCTGTTTGAAATTAACAGCTGTAGCAATAGTTATTCAATTTGTGTAGCTATTGTGTATCTTTTAAAGATGTGCATAAATGTTTATTTTTTGTATTGGATCTCTTTTTGGTAATATAAGCTGCCGAGTTTCACAGGATAAAAGCTAATTACACACAGCTGAGGTTGTTTTGATATTCAACGCCCATTCCTGAAGTGACCGAGCAACTTATAAATGAGATCTCTATTGACAACAGACTAGCAGTGAGTAGAAGCTAAAACTACTGTTAACTGGACCAATTGATTTTTTAATAAATAAACTATGTGCATGGACTCCAGCTTTTACTTTTTCATACAACTAAAAATGTATGCATGTACATTTGAAATAAAAATAATTAGTTAAAATTTTGTTCAGAAAACAGTGTAAAAATCAAATGGAAGATGGAAGCTGGAGAGACCTATTTAAAAGGGATCTTAATGTGACTGCTAACCAGCTAAGTGGGTCTGGGGCACTGAAAGTTGGAGCATGACTTTGAGGAGTTGCAATTTTTGTTTTACCATTTTGTTTTAGCATATGTTGTGTTTTTTCACTATCTCAATAACTCAATTACTGCATAGTAAATAACCAGGTTACAAGGGGAAATACAACCCCATAATGCCATTGGGAGCAAAAATGTTATGAAAAACATACACTTTTTACTGCAACAGCTCTGTTTTAATAATGAACCACTTGCCTACTGCGTATAGTCATATGACGGCGGCAGGAGGACCTTTCGTTCCTCCGGGCCGCCGTGATATGACCTCCTCGGCTTCTTGGCATTGTGTAGAGCGCAAATTTTAAACATTCCCATTAATGCACTCCTTAATGTGAAAGTAAATAGGAAAATTCTCCCTAAACTCCCAAGCCTCAACAGTATTTCATACAGTTGGCCAGGAAACATCCTCCAGGTCATGGACAGAAGAGAGTCCTTAAAATTGTATCTATCCCTCTGGTGAACAAGATTGTGGAGAGCACAAACACTCTTGACAATTGTGTTGATTTTCCTTGTATCCATTTAAATAGAACCTATGCAGATTTTCTAGTTTATGACTGGTATACAAAAGGTGCACTCAAACAAATAGCCAAGCCCATGTCAGATCATAATTGAAAAGCCTCCTTTTCCTACCCAGACCTCTTTTGGGAAGAAGCTTAATTATGGACATTGACAGAGATCACCAAGTGATCACCATTGTGATTGGACAGTTATATTTTCTTTCCATTATATTCTTTCACATAGGATATTTTCTAAAAACCTGGGAGTTAGCTAAGCTACCATAGACTTCAAGGTTATATAGAAACAAAATGATAACTGCTATCTGCAATGGCTACAACGCAAAGATGAAATATTCCTAGTAGTTATACAATTCAGAGGCACTATTTGAATGTGAATGTGCTTTCTGTCAAATTTTCCAGTACAGTGGGAAAGGTTGCTGTTTTTTTTTCATATTCATTGCTGATTTCCATCCTCCATGTATCTGTTGACTTTGGCATTTAAATACCTTTCTGCAAGCTCTTAATAGCATCACAGGTATCATGCATGATGTAGTGCATAATGACTTTGTTAAATAGGAATTGGAACAATTTCCTCCCTCATCATCTCAATCATTTTACTATATGAATGTTGCTTGAAAAGGAACAGCTACGGTAAGTTCATTATAAATATCTAATTTTGTACTTATATGCAATGTCACTGGGACAGGAAGGCACAGACAGTAACATAAACATATCTTTTAAATATTTTCTGCTCTACTAAAATGTGTTGTTGCTGAAGAGATTGTGACCACTTTCTGTGCTGACAGGAAGTAAAAGGCAAACAACCCAATAGCAAATCAGACAGCAATAAAACCTAACAGATGCTTCTATGCCTTTCTTTATCTAAAATGTAAGTGGATATTTTGTTCTCCTCTCCCCTTTCTTTCTTTTTCTTACTGCTCCTTTTTCTGCTCCCCCGACATATTCGAATGTGCCACCCTCAGGTTTTGGTTCTCCTTACCCCAGGTTATATGTCTATGTTCTTATTTTGCCTGGGGTACATACCTTCAGAGGTACGCTGCCTGTGATTATGTTATATCTACTTTCGATACATAATTTGGACTTTACAACTTGTAAAGATGGATATGAGGATCTCTTTTGTTCTCTTAATTTTATGTACAATAAAAATATATTTGACTCTAAAATGTAAGAATGTGGCCTAGGTCTAGGTAGAAAACTAGACAATAAATAAAAAATTACTTAGCACAGTGTTGCCACTTGCCAGGAAATGTTCTTCTGGAGAAACCAAAAGTCTCATCCTGGTTCTTGATTGCATCAACCAAAGTCTCAGAAAAGTTGGTTCTCTCATGCAGGCATAATCAAAAAAGCTCTGGTGATAATTGTGCAACTCATGGCATAGGGCAGTGTTTCTCAAACTTTTTCGTCTTACGGCGCACCAAAACTATCTAAAAAAATTCACGGCACACCTATAAAGATTTAACAATTTTTCGTGGTGAAAAACGTATTTATTTTTACATATATATTTAATTAAAACATTTAATGTGAAGGATGTGCCTGCTTCAAGAGTAAAACAGACTGAATCGATTGTATTCTTCTTTGTACCTTCGCTTGCTTCCTTGCTTTTCATTGAACAGTTTCTCTTTCAGAGTTCCAGACTTGATTAAGTGTTTTTACATCCCTAATTAATGAACAAACTTTATTTATAAGCATCTAAGTTGGAATGGAACGGTCTCGATTATTATAGTGTAATATAGGTGGAGCGATTGAGTTCTCCCGAGATCTTGCACAAGTCTTGCGTTACGAAAGGAACCAATGAATGACAGACTGACAGAGATTGTGTTTTTATATATGTTACTTTTTTACCTTTTGCGACATTGATTTACCCTTTAATTTTTTGATATGTTCAGATTTTCAAAACGCTAGAAATTTTAAATATTTTTTAAAACTCCCATGGCACACCTGCAAATCTCAAGCAGCACATGAGTGTGTCATGGCACACAGTTTGAGAATCACTGGTATAGGGTGTTAAATTGTCCTTTGATACGTTTCTGGGAGACAATCAGATGCACCCAATACAGTTGTATACCCTCTACTTCCTCCACTGGGTTATTTGAGACAAAATAATCTTCAGCTGGGCCAAGCAAAGCATCAGAGATATGATAGCGTATGAATACATAATACTTTATTTTAAAACGGGGAGGAAAACAACAAAATAGAACAAAAATACAGCAAAAAGCACCACAGGAATCAATAAACCACACCTCAAAGCAGGTCACTTGCTGTACATCACTTTCTCTTTAACCTCTTCTGGACCAGCCGCCACAGATTTACTGCGGAAGGTTGGCTCCCCTGGGCGAAACAACGTTACCTTACGTTGCTTCGCCTTTGGCCACTATGGGGTGTGTGCATGCTGCAGGAAGCGATGACCACCGGGCAATCACGATCGTTCATGATGGAGCGAGATCTCAGTTCTCTCAGGGGAGAAGAGACTGATTGTGTGCTCATACCAAGTATGAACACCGATCTGTCATCTCTCCTAGCCAGTCCCATCTCCCCACATTTAGAACACACACTAGGTAAAACCGTTAACCCCCTTGATCACCCCCTAGTGTTAATCCCTTCATTGCCAGTGATATTTATACAGTAATCAGTGCATTTTTATAGCACTGATCGCTGTATAATTGTCAATGGTCCCAAAAATGTCTCAAAGTGTCCAATCTGTCTGCCACAATATCGTAGTCCCGATAAAAATCGCTGATCACTTGCCATTACTATTAAAAAAGTAATAATTAAACATGCCATAAATCTATTCACTATTTTGTAGACGCTATAACTTTTGCACAAACCTATCAATATATGCTTATATATATTCTTTTGTTTATAGCGCAAAAAATAAAAAATACAGAGGTGATCAAATACCACCAAATAAAAGTGCTATTTGTGGGAAAAAAAGGATGTCAATTTTGTTTGGGTACAGCGTTGCACGACTGCACAATTGTCAGTTAAAGCAACACAGTGCCGAATCACAAAAAATGGCTTGGTCATTGAGCAACCAAATCTTCTGGGGCTGATGTGGTTAAAAAAGTTTACTTTCAAAAATTACATTTAGAGAATTTTAGAGAGTTTTAGGTAACACCTTGTCATGCAACTGAAAAGCATCTACTATGCCTTTGAAAGACTTCTTAACACCATAGGAGTTTATGTAGTGTTAAACACTCATTTCTCTAATGGCACCTGTGTGAACTAGACCTTAGACAGTTGCCACTAGAACAGTTATCCCCATTGGGAGATTTAACAATTAAGTTTTTTACATCACCTTCTGTCTCTTTGACAATGGTCCTTGGGAAAAAAAATAGAAAAGGTCTTCTTAGCAGGGACACAGACAATAAAAAAAAGTTAAACAGGGTTCTGATCCTTCTCTGCTCCATCCAAAACAAAAAAGTTTGGCTATACTTAATTGCATTACAGTAAACTTGCAGAAATCTAGATTGTGATTGAAAATTATGACTTACTGCACACTTTTCATTACTCTTTACTGAATAATTCAGTTCTGATCTACGCTTTGTATGTGGCTTAATAGAGAAATCCTTTAATATAAAGTACCGAAAAAGTGAAGCAAAAATTTTAGGGAAAGATCATCATACTGAATATACCAAAAATTAAACTTCCTTAAAGAGAATGAAAATCACACACGTACACCACATAACACTGTAGGAGTTGAGTGGGAGTCAAACCTGATATCTGCTATTGCCTTTCTAGGTTTATCATAGTTCAGCTGGTCACAGAGATGACATGTACTTGCTCTTAAGCTGGTATTTATAAAATGCTTTCTCTATCACGGTAGTGGCTTAACTTATGTGGATACAAAGCTAAAGGAAATGTTCAATGAGTAGCAATTAATATCCCTGATAAGATTATTGTACTTATACATGACCTTTCCATTACTCAAAATACTTTCTATCTTAAAGAGCAAGCCTATGTAGTTAACTTTCCTTTGTAGCACAGACTACCAGCAAATGCTGAATTCAAACAAGCTGAAATAATATTCCAAATGGCAGTTTTCCCATTTCTCTCTCAAAAACTGCATTCTGCTCCCAGTCTGTTCATTACAGCCTTGCTGAAATTCTTCAAATCATGCAGAAGACTACTTTAAACACACTAGCACCAAAATATTAAAGCTTAACACCTTTCTTTCTAATGGCACTGTGATGCTTTTAACAAATGTGTCTACTTCAAAGATGCACATTCGTTAAAGATATTGCTCACTAGAAGTATGTGTCAAATGTTCAGCTGGGGACTAATTAACTTCTAAGTCAATCCCGTTTCACAGCAGAAGCACTGATAATTAAATGATTAGATCATAAACTGCATGCATAAAGACTAAACGGATGTATGTTTTAAGAATGCAGAAATGTAATAACCATTTTGAGGGTAGTGCCAGAGTTACAACTTAGTTCTTCCTCCTTGAGTTGTAATACTGAATTAACTCAAGCTTGTGTTGAGCTAAGAAAGTGTGTCTGCTTGTCTACTGGCCTCAGAAGAACTTTAGTCTGGCATACTCCATTGCTTTCCATCAAAACCGTGCATTTCAATCCCCAGAGTCAGATAATAATACTGGAAGCATAAGTCATTCAGAAGTTAATTTTGGCAAACATTGCATGGCTGGAAACTTTCTCAAGTTGTAGGTTAAAAGTGCCATCCAGCAAGGGTACAGTATAAAAGATGGCTCAGAATTACTAAATGCTTAATCTAATATATTTACCTTTACAAAACACACACACATATATCACTGGACTGTACAACTTATAAAGAAAAACAACTATAAAGACATGGGAGCTGCCATTGTTTCTTCATCTTAAAAGTTGCTTTCTTCAGGGCTATTGTCTACTTCCTAGTTTCAATAACTGGTGGTTTTTACCTGTGTTTCTAATTTTTGGATGTCTAATTCTAAATACTGTCCAGTGCTTAGGAGCTTGCATGTGGCAAGTGTGAAAGACAGGTGACCTTGGGCTGGGACAAAGCAACAGGTTTCCTTTAAACACTAACACCTCCTTCCCCAAAACAAAACTCATCTTTTATACTTCTGTTGCTGATGCCAGTCCAATCATCAAGCACCAACATTGTTACAAAGGGAGTGTTAATAACTTCTGTAAGTTAAAGCCTAAAGTAGAATTTATGGGTAAATGGCTGGTAAAGCCTGGCATAGTAATGTCACTTATGACTCCTATGGCCCATCCATTGTTGGCACACCTTCCTCTACCCTGCAGCTGCCGCTGACTGACACAGGGGAGCCGGAGCATGTGACAGCCCACTACTGGCTGGCAATAGGTAAACATATACATCTCTCTTACACAGAATAGTCAGCAGAGGTTTAGGTTTATCCTGGAATTCTTTAAGTGTAGCTTACATGGTGTAGCTTTTCTTCCTCTTGGCAGCCAAACAAAGCAGCGGGGAAAAGATGCTTAGGATGGGGGAATGCAGACTTTCCATCTAAATGCACTCCTGTGATGGCTGCTTGGCATCTCCTAGGGTGGTTTTCAGAAGGTAATCATAATCGACTATTCATATTTCATGGTTTACACCATTTTATATTTAGTTGTTATGTTTTATAAAATTATTCATATGCATTTGGAGGAAACATACACAATATTGATATAATGTTCAGCGCTAAACCATCTTATGAAAAAGATCAAAGTTTAAAATTTAAATAAAAAAACATGCATCTGCATGCTGATACATGAAGGTGCAACCATGTGAATGGCGAGTGAATTGAAAGTTCTGGGGGATGAACCCCTAAAAATTTGACTCTAAATGAAGGCTGTAAAGGGAGCGAGGCTGCTGGGGAACGCAATCGCTGTAAACAAAAAGAAAGCAAAGGGAGGAGAGAGAAGTGCCAAGCCAATCCTATAAACAGCTGTTTAAAGGATTGGCTTGGCACTTCTCTCTCCTCCCTTTGCATTCATATGCATTTTCCTTTAAGGAGTTCATGTTTCTTGACAAGTACTATTCTTGGTGTTTAATATTCTAGAAAGGAAGAAATGATTGTAAAGATCTGGTCTTTGATTTAACCATTATGCATTGTGTTCTTCTTATTTGTATTTATATCTAAATGTAATATTAACCCTTGTTTTTAACTGATGAGTTAAATGTTGTATAGTCTGTAATTTTACAGCGGCCATTTTCCTGTAGTCATGTGGTGTACTGGGCTTATGAGTTGCATACATGTATAGTCTGTAATTGCGCAGCGACCATTTTGCTGTAGTCCTGTATTGTTCTGATGAATTGCATGTATGTATAGTCTGTAATTGCACAGCAGCACTTTCCCTGTAGTCCTGTACTGTTCTGATGAGTTGCATGTATCTATAGTCTATAATTGCACAGCAGCAATTTTCCTGTTGTCCTGTACTGTACTGTGCTGATAAGTTTCATATGTGCATAGTCTGTAGTAGCACAACAGTAATTTTCCTGTTTTCTGCTGGGTGCCTTTACCTATATAAACAGCCATTTTTTTCTGGCTTGAGAAATGGAGGCCCTGCCCTGAAATGTCATGACCATTTACATCATGTGTGATGTCATTACAGCCTTCAGGTCACCTGTACCACTTATCTTCTATGTAATATACACAAATAGGCTGCTTCTCCTGCTGTTTCCTCCTGGTGTTCCCTTGGTCGACTTCCTGTAAGCACCTCACCTCACATCCACCCAGAGGGGCTTTCTCACAATTCGTTACCCAAAATTCGGAGTGCAATGTTTATTGTTTTTTTTATTTTATTTTGTTAACTCTTTCTAAAAGCAGAACTTTTCTATTTTTTTTCTCTTTTTGCGTATACCTAATTTAGAGTTAACCAGTTAATTTGCCCTGCAAGGACAAAAAACAGGTGAAATAAAGATTCCCTAGTGAAAACCATTGTGAGTAAGGTGTTAAAAATACAATGCACGCATCTCAGGAATAAATAGCGGACCTGTTACATGCCATAGTCCAAGAAATCTCCAGAGTTGAAGGCTATACGTTTTTGGACAAACACAAGTCAGTCTTAAAGAAGGTGGCCAATAGACTGCTGGGCAACTGAATAAAAGGCCCAGTGGAATAGCATTTGCAATGGATATGGTTTCAACACACAGAGGAAAACCAAAACAATATGTACAAGAAGACCAGCAGATATCTTAGGACAGAAGTAGAGATCAAGCCATCGCATAGTGAAGGACTAGGTGTTCCAAAGTTAGTGTTTTGTGCCAGGACATTGCTTTGTAAACCTGTGCAGTTATACCCCTTTCTGATGACTAAAATATCAAGTAAATGGACTTTTAATTGTATACACAACCAATAGTAGTGATAGTATATGCAATCATAGAAAAAATCTAACAATAGTGAGCATGTTATACTTTTAAAAAGTTGTAAAAATGTACAGTTTCCTTTCAACCCTGTGGGTTCATAAGAAAAGCCATTGGAGCATACAGGTAATAAATTTGTATTATAAAAACTGAACAATGACCTCTTCTAATGGATGAAAAAATGTATAATTAGTACCATCTAATGGAGGTGCACAATTTCCACTGGCAGTGCAATTAGAAATCACACCCTTCTGAACTAACAGGTCCTCAATCTGCAGCAACAGCAACTAGAATAGTGGGAGGTGTGAACATGCACTTGTGACAGAGACCACTCAATGTTCTGTCAGCATACACAGCTAAAACCACCTATAGATCACTTTTAGATTAAGGAAATATGCATTTATGGGTCAATTTATATTACTTAGTAAACATGATTAAAAGAAATCAGTTTTTAATAACGCAAATTGATTTTTTATCACCAACCTACAGAACAATTAAAAAGATTTTCAAAAAGATTTTAGATTACAACTGAAATATATACGGTCTGCCAGATAAGAATATCAACATAGAGAAAATCATGGTTTCATTGTGTTTGTTTTTACAGCCGGTATATTTGAGAAATGTAAAATTTCTTAGTCACTGAGAAGGATAATAGTTTAAGTTAGAGTATATTGTTTTTTCTGGAATGGGTAATAAATACATTTATTGATTTAGAGGCAGATAATGCATTAATCTGCATAACAGCTAACTTCACAACAATAGAGACACTACACAGAGAAAATTCCATCAGTGACATATAAGCTAACTTTAAAGCACTTTGCATATAATAAATGCTACCAAAGGCAAGCTTGTATAAAACTAACTAATCAAATATAGAAAAATAATCCAAACCATATGCTGACCTATGGGAAAAGGCTGTTTTGACCACATTTGAAAAAGATCAACCTAGAAGGAGCTTAAAACCTCTGTTAGTTGATATTGATAGTGTGGAGAAGGAGAAGCGTTCTGTATTCCCTAGCAGCCAATCCCAGAAAAGCAGTTTGACGTTGAAGACCTAGGAGAGCAGAGCAACCACCACCTGGCAGTTAACCTACATTTTCTTTAATTCTTTGTCCCCTGGCTGAAGTCCTATGAATTTAATATATTTTCCTTTGGCCACCTTACCATAAATGGTGCTTGCAGGGGTGTCTGTGAAAATTATTATTATTATTATGATTTTAAATGTTGATATCAACAACAAAGCAGGAAAAATATGCAAAACCTGATAAAATATAAGTAAATGTAGAGCCTGTCATGTTTCAGTTTTTACAACACACTAGATAGCAATAATATGATAAAGAGTATTAATGAAGGTAATTCCAAGTATTCATGTAGTTTCACAAACATATGAAAAAGAATAGGTGAAAATATCTAATGCGCTACTGTGAGTAAACAGGTGAAGTGCTAGGATGACATCAGTGGGTCTATAGCTGCTAAATCTAGCGTGTCCACAAATACACAAAATGATAAAGAATAAATGATAATGATTAGCGCTTCAGACAGGTGATGTGCATGCACTACACATGAAACAAAACATGTGATAAACACAGAACAAATGAAATGTTTGCAGTGGTTCCTACAAAAAAGTATTAATGATAAGTCCAATCTGAAACCAATATAAGGTGAGTGACGTCCTATTCATCAGGTGCATCCATGTGCTAAATGTGAATGGGAAATAGAATTATTTATAAATAGACAGTCTCTTGGATGGTGAGATGATATATGGGATGATGGATGGGTGAGTCTCTTCTGTCTAATGGTGATGTGGTGTGGGATCTCCACAACGGTGTTGTAGTTCCCTTACCTTAAGGGTGCTATATGTAAGCATATAGTGAAATCCTCCAGTGTCCAGGCTCCGGCTTATTCCAAAACGATTCCTTCTTGCTGTCAAGTGCTGCTGGGATGATCCAGACTCTGCAATCCACACAGGGAGATGCAATGAGGAAAAAAGGAAAAAAGAACGGATGCCTCGGATAGTGTAGTATGTAAAAACACGGTGATTTAATAAAAGAAAGTTGGTACACGATAGTACATAAAAATTAATAAAATGTAACAAATTGTGGCAACGGAACGATCGTGTATTGCGGCGTTACGTCACGTGACCCGTGACGTAACGCCGTAGGGAGTCGTGACCACGTGACATCCGTACCAGCCGGAGGCCAACAAACACCTAGGCGGATACACGATCGTTTCGTTGCCGCAATTTGTTACATTTTATTCATTTTTATGTACTATCGTGTACCAACTTTCTTTTATTAAATCACCGTGTTTTTACATACTACACTATCGGAGGCATCCGTTCTTTTTTTCTTTTTTCCTCATTGCATCTCCCTGTGTGGATTGCTGAGTCTGGATCATCTCAGCAGCACTTGACAGCAAGAAGGAATCATTTTGGAATAAGCGGCTTTGCTCTATTTATATTATACGTCCCACATATTGTAGCCCACATGGGCAGGTCAACAAATGATTCACATACAATTAGATTCGCGTAGAGTATCAGAAATACACTACGCCGCCGTATTTTACCTGGCTCTACGTGGAATCCCGGTAGATTTTGTCCAGTAAACTACGGCGGCGTAGTGTATTTCTCCCGCCGCAAGCCATCTACGCGAGTAGGGGGCATGAAGCATTTAAAATAGGCGCGTTCCCGCGGCGATCGAACTGCGCATGCTCCGTTCAGAAATTTCCCGCCGTGCATTGCGTGAAATCACGTCGTTACGTCATTCGTTGTTTGAGTAGCATCGTTTACGGACATTCCTATTACCGAACGAGTTACGTAAAAAATAAAATAAAAATTAAATTTGACGCGGGAACGACGGCCATACTTAACATGGGCTACGCACTGTTAGACCAGCAAATAGCTGGTCTAACAGTACGTAGCAAAAAAATGACGTAAGCGATTGCGAAGACCACTCGTATCTTCGTGGATCGCCGTAAAAAGTCATTTGCATATCCCGACGCTGAAAAAGACGCGGACTCCTCCCAGCGGCTGCAAAAATATTGCAGCGTAGATCCGAAGGCTTACGAAGACGTAAGCCTCTCGGATCGAAGCCCGAAGCCGCCGTATCATGGTTTGAGGATTCAAACTAATGATACGGCGTGCGAAATTTGAAATTACTCCTGTCTAACACCAGTTAGACAGGCGTAATTGCTCTGTGAATCTGGGCCAGGGTGTTTAATAAATGGATAAACAGATACTAAACATGACAAGTCTGAAAATGCATGCGTGTGATATCTTTAAAAAATAATAGTTCTCCATAAGTGATACTTTAACCACTTAAGGACCCCCGCACGCACATATACGGCCACAGAATGGCTCGTACAGGCACAAGGGCGTAAATTTACATCCCTGCCTAAGTGCGGTTCGGGGGTCCCATCGGGACCCCCTCCGCGGCGTGCGGGGGTCCCCCTGGCTCCGGGAGCGATCCGGGACGAGCGGGCGGATGTCGGCGTTTACCCGCCCCCCCGCGATCGCTCCCAGCCAATGCGCGCGCTCCAGGTTCTGTCACTTCCTCCTCCTGTGTAAATACAGGAAGGGGGAAGTGATGTAATCACCCATCGCATCGGTATTTCCAACCGCTGCGATGGGAGAAACACCTCACAGTAAGTCCTGCACCAACACTACACTGACATACACACACATAGGCACACTTAACCCCTTGCGATCTGACCCCCCACCCCCCCTGTCACAGTGTCACTGAATGCAGTGATCTAATCACTGCATTCAGTGTCAGTGTGACAGGCAGTGTAAAATCAGTTAGTGTTAGGTTCAGGATAGCCCCCCCACCCCCCCTAATAAAGTTTTAACCCCCTGATCACCGCCCTAGTTAACTCTTGCACTCCCTATTGCCAGCGTCACTAAGCGATCATTTTTCTGATCGCTGTATTAGTGTCGCTGTTCCCGCTAGGTAGCTATTTTTTTTTATTGCGATTTTTTTTTTAACTAAAGACATGTGGCTAAATAAATTTTGGCCTAAATGTTTGACTAAAATTTAGTTTATTTGATTTTTTTTTAACAAAAAGTAAAAAATAGTGTTTTTTTTCAAAAATGTCGCTCTATTTTTGTATATAGCGCAAAAAATAAAAATCGCAGAGGTGATCAAATACCACCAAAAGAAAGCTCTATTTGTGGGAAGAAAAGGACGCACATTTTGTTTGGGAGCCACGTCGCACGACCGCGCAATTGTCTGTTAAAGCGACGCAGTGCCGAATCGCAAAAACACCTTGGGTCATTTACCAGCGTATTGGTCCGGGTCTTAAGTGGTACAGTGTTTACAGCTCATCGGTTTAGAGTTAACTGTGGGATCTGGCACTAGAATTACTGCTACCATTTCGACATTCACAGGTGTGTGGTGTGATCTGCATCTGTGTGTGCATGAGGGGCAACAGCCATTACATTACATTTTTTTGTTCTCCATACATTTTATTATGAGAGGGTTGAGCAGGGGGAGAGGGGGAGGGTAGGCCACACTGCACGAACAGTAAACAGCCTTGCAGCCACCAGATCACTTTCAGTTTACATCTGGGAGGCAAAAGATGAACACAAGCTGATGGCTGCTATCGTAGCCTTCAGCTTAAGCTAAAAGTGATTGTAAAGGTATTTTTAAAAAAAATAACAAATATGTCATACTTAACCAGAGGAGAAACACGTTTCTCTGTGTACTTTGCTGAGAGCAGTCTGCAGGCCGAGTTGTAAGTCGCGCTCAATCCAGCAGCCGCAACATCGACTGGAAGGAAAAGTATTGGAGCCTCCAGATATCTATGCCGTGGCTGGGCTATAGCCATCTGCTCTTTTAGAGCTTGCTTTTGGTAAGCCTCCACTACTTTATTGGTGAAGGGATCACTTCAAGGCTCACACTCTCACGGTGGTGCGATTGTTGGTCGATTTGTGTATCTGTCAGCATATGAAGGGATCACTTTAGGCTCACGATCCACTAAGGAGTTGTTTTGATGGACTTGGTGACATTGAAGTTTATACTACCATTATTTCATTGCACGTTCCTTTGGTCTATCTGATGGACTTCCAGTATTGGTGTCTATTACTATTGGTGACTGTATGAATTGTTTTTTCCTCTTTTTTTTTTCTCCTCCTCCTTTTTTTGTTCATTCAAAACCTACATTGGTAAATGATTTTAAATGATGTTGTTTGGCATGTTGGCAGATTCCAGACTTAGGGAATCTTTATTTGCATGATCCAACTAATATTCTGCCTAATATTTGCTACAGTAGCTCACCATAGGTACTTCTTAAAGTGTTGGTATCTAATATGTTGGTATAATCTAGACCTGTGAAATTTTTTTACTGCATGACAGAACCAATGTTGCTGCCTATAAACTAATTTGCATAATATTTTTTCACAGCGCCTTAGGTATACCTATAGTGGCGCGGCTTTGCTCTATTTATATTATTCTCTCTGTGTTCTCACACGACAGCTGCAGCCTAAAACATTAACGTGTTTATAAGTATTCTATTTTTCCTAAATTAGCGCAGTTTTTTGTTTTGTAATATGTGGGACGTACAATAAGAACCTTCCAGGTCAGAATCAATGAACATATAGGGAACATAAGAAGAGGTTATAAAAAACACTCGGTCTCTAGACATTATAGAGAAGTACACGCCAGGAACCCAAGTGGTACCTCTATAGTTGCTATTGACATCCTCAAATCCCACTGGAGAGGGGGATCAAAGAGGATAGCCATATCCAAATTAGAGATGAGTTGGATCTATCGTCTAAAATGTCTTAAACCGCAGGGCCTAAATGTAGATATAGAAATAAATGCTTTCCTGGATAACTCATAAAAATATCCCTGGTTATGTAATTTTAGTTAATTAATTTTAATTAATTTTATTTAATTAATTAATTTTTATTTTATTTTTATATTTATTTTTA
Organism: Rana kukunoris; assembly: GCA_029574335.1. Lineage (NCBI taxonomy): Eukaryota > Metazoa > Chordata > Amphibia > Anura > Ranidae > Rana > Rana kukunoris. The sequence continues at coordinate 466,971,347 of CM056051.1, read as the reverse complement.
TTGTTATTCTTAAATATATTTAATATACTTTTTGACAGTAATGTTTAATATATATTTTAACATATGTGCAGACGTCCTATCAGGAGGAGACTGTGCTTTTTTTATATAGCCATTGGTTGTTTTTGATTATTGGCTTATTTGCATAAAATAAGAGGTTTTTTAAAAAAAAAGAAAGGTTGTTTCAAAACAAAACATTTTTTTATATATATGTACCCTTATGTAAATATATATGCTTACCTTAATGTTTAATGCCTATATGTATCTTGCTTATTTTCATATTTCAGCTGTGGCAACTAATGTGTATATATGTATACAGACATGTTGTGCGCACATGCCTATCTGCTAATGGGTTGCGCACGTTCGTCACGTTAAGCTAGGTTTTTTCGTGACGATTAAATTTAAATTGTAGTATTTTCTATTAGAGACATGTATATGTCTTTTTTAATTTTTAACCTCTGATCATATGTATATTGGTGACAGACAGTGTTCTTTGGTAATTATTATTGCATTTACTGTTATATTTGCTAGTCGGAGGACTGGGAACCAGTGGTTGTGCCCTTTCAGGCCGGATCGGACCTTGGGTGACGCAGGATATGCCTATCTGCGTCACACAGATCTCGCTGGTAGCGCGCTTCCTGTTTCCCTGTCTACTCCCACTTCCGCCTTCACCGCTGTTCTTCAATGAAGGTGGCGAATTGAAAGAGAGGCTTGGTTGCGTCTCTATCTATTTAAGAGGTGAACGTTCAGTGCGTCGCCCGTGCCCTTTGACAACGTCATTCTTTGACGAAACCGGTCAGGGCGGAGCCACGCACTACGTCACCGCGTTTGTCACGTGACCCCGGAAGCACGGGTGCACGTTGTATTACTTTTTTTATCCTGCATGTTTTAGCCGGCAATTTTAAATTTATTTGTGTATATGCTGCACAATTTGAATTAAACTCCCTGGAAATATTTCACTATGGCGAGTCCTCGGTTTTTTCTTCTTTCTTTGATCCGAATGGGATGCTGAGCTTGCTGCAGTTGCTGAATATTTTGCTGGTCCAGTGGAGATCGCATTAATCCAGTGTGGAAGATCCCGAAGTGTCCTACTCCAGACGTATTGGGAGTGATATGCCTGAATCCCTCTTATATCTGGTAAGAGTACACCCTTATTTACCTTACCATATTGGAAGTAATATTGTGTAACTGGTGGTGTATTTACACAGGACCTCTACAACCTACAGCTATTACCATTGTTATTCAACTCGGAAAGCTGCCATTTTTTTGTTCTCATTACCCGGACTACTAGAGAATATTTATGTTTTAGCCCTCATGGACTTTATATATTCACCTTGATATAATATATATCCATATTTATGATTATATTGAATATGTTTGTTTCTCACTTATATATATAGATATAATTAATTTCTTTCACAATATCACATTGTGCCTCTAAGCGCAACTTTTTTTGTCCTTAATTTCCGTTTTTCATGTATATCACATGTTTTGTGTTGCTGCTGGATATCATCTAATTTATTTCATTATATCACTTTATTTATTTAGTTATTTAATTCAATTTATTTGTGCTAGCGCGAGGAGTTTTTCCCTTTTGGATTGAACACTTTTATGTGAATCTGGGCCCCTGTCTTTTGTATCTGGCCTACCAAATTGGGTATTATATTGTGTTTGTGTGCACTTAAATTAATTTTATTATATATCTTCCTGAAAATATGCATTTAATAAACCATTGCACAAATATTGTTCAACATAAAAAAATTGCAACTATTATCAATTTATTTTTTTAGGGCCTCTGCTTTCAGAAAACATATAACATCCTGGGGGTCTTAGATAATTAATGGCCAATAATGTAGAGTTTTACATGTGTGCAAATAAGCTTGCCTATTAGCCTTGATATTGAGCAGAATGGGGCTTAGCCCTATGTTTTGGGTTTGCAGACTTCACACTGAGTTTGACAATCCTCCTTCAAAACTAATTTCTATAAAAGAGTAGAACAATGAAATCCACCCTCTACTATTATAAAACACATACAGTATGCTTAGCTCTAAGCTATTGTGAGAAGGCAGAAAAGAGAAACACATTCCTTGTATCGTTGACACTGAAGTCTCACTTGCATATAGCCCTACCAACCTTTTAACCAAGCCTTTATTTTCACAGGCAGCATACAGGCCATGTGCTTTAAAGCAATAAGCTCTGACCTGAAACTTTTAAGAACCACTAGAGAAACACTGAACAGTTGTCTTGTAAAAACATTATCATGGGTAGATTATTTTATTATAACAATAAAAGCATAACATGACTGTCCTCAAATAACAGAAAATTAAGATGTGAAGGAGATTCCTTTATTTCTACCTCTGCTATGCTAGGGAGGGGGGGGGGGGTTAGGGAGGGTTACAGTTAGGTTTAGATAGTTGCTGTATTGGCTGGGAAGGTAGGAGATAATACCTTTTCTGGTTCTTTGAAACTTTTGGCAGGTTCTTTTCTAATGGCCCATACACACTATCCGAATATCGGACGAAAACGATCATCCGATGATGGATCGTACGATTTTCGGATCGTGTGTACACTACTTTCAACAGCCGATCATGACCGTTCATCCGATTAAATTCGATCGGACAAGCGCGAAAATTTTTCTCGTCCGATGTCCGATCGTCCGATTTTCGTTTATTCGGTACAGCCGTCGTCCGACAATACAATACAAATACATTACAACACATGACATCACTTCCGATCGTTTTTTTCTATCGTACGATAATTTTCGTGAGTTTAAAAACCTATTTTATTTTACTCGCGATTATTAAGCGAAAAAAGTCGAAACAATTTGCCTTCTGACATATAAATTGGGTCAGTGGTCTGGCACATGTAGAGAGAAGGAGTTGGAGTTGGAACAGATTTCAATGAGTAGAGCGCTCAAGGTAGAGCTGTGAGACTCCCTAAGGCATGGAGATCCATAGAAGAAGGAAAATGTCGCTTGTCATGGCCTGCTCATACTGTAGGTAGTCTTGGATTTACCCTGAATACACCAGTGCTGGAGAAATCCCCTTTGCAGGAACAGCACACAAGCCTGTAGCTGTAGTTTGGGAACTAGGAAAGTATCATGTATTGCCTGTTGGGCTGTGAGATGTCTATTTTTGCACTTTTTCTAAGTAAAGTATTTAAATGTTATCCATGCCTGGTCCAAAGTTATTAAAGAGATGTATCGTAAGAAACATCCAGTTTAACAAGTGGGTCTTGCCAGCCTGTGCCCCATCATAAATGCCTGCTAGTGCACATAAAAGTGTCAATCAGTGCCCACAACAGTGCCAATCAGTGCCCATAAAAGTGGCAATCAGTGCCCCATCAGTAATGCCTGTCAGTGCCCTTCAGATGCCACTCAGTCAGCAGCCTGTCAGTAGCTCCTCATCCAGTGCCACTTATCTGTGCCCATCGGTGCCACCTAACAGTGCCCATCAGTGCCACCTATCAATGCCTATCAGTGCCACTTATCAGTGCCCATCAGTTTTTTTTTTCAAAATTGTCAGTTTTTTTTTTTTTGTTTATAGCGCAATAAAATAAAAATAGGTGATCAAATACCAACAAAATAAAGCTCTATTTGTGGGAACAAAATGATAAAATATAGCTTTTGTACAGTGTTGCATGACCACACAATTGTCATTTTAAGTGCGACAGCACTGAAAGCTGAAAATTGTCCTGAGCAGGAAGGGGGAAAGTGCCTGGTATTGAAGTGGTTAGGCTCCTAGAAGCTGATATGAAAAAAAAAATGTCTGCTCCTAGAAGCTAAATAGTGTTATCCTGTGTGTCCATGCACACTACTTTAGGCTATTAGCATTTTTGAGCTTCCGCGTCTTAGAGTTTCTTGGACCATTTTTTCTAGCAGAAACACTCCTAAGCATTGCTAATAGTGTTTTTGCAAAAACGCTAATAAAATGCTAACGCTCCTAAAAGCTCTTAACCACTTCGGGTCCGCGCTATTGACAAAATACGTCAACAGCGCGGACCTGAGGCGCCGGGGTCACGTCTTTGGACGTGATGTATTTGTAATTGTATTTGTATTTGTAACTGGGTGGCGCGCGGCGGGGAAAAACAGTCCCGTTGCATCACCGAGGATTCGCGATCAGGTACACGTGATCGGCGGTGACAGAGCAGGGACGTGGAGCTGTGTGTGTAAACACAGAGCTCCACGTCCTGTCAGGGAAAGAGGAGACCGATCTGTGTCTCTTGTACATAGAGACACAGCATCGGTCACCTCCCCCAGTCACCCCCCTCCCCCCACACAGTTAGAACACACCCAGGCAATACATTTAACCCCTTTCTCACCCCCTAGTATTAACCCCTTCAATGCCAGTCACATTTATACAGTAATTAGTGCATATTTATAGCACTGGTCCGATGTGTCCGCGTAATGTCGCAGTCCCAATAAAAATCGCAGATCGCCGCCATTACTAGTAAAAAAAAAATCATAATTCTGTCCCCTATTTTGTAGGCGCTATAACTTTTGCGCAAAGCAGTCACTTATTGTGATTTTTTTTTTACAAAAATACGTAGAATAATACGTATCGGCCTTAACTGAGAAAAAAAAAGTATTTTTTAAAAAAAAAATTGGGATATTTATTATAGCAACAAGTGAAAAAAAAATATATATTTTTAAATTGTCGCTCTTTTTTTGTTTATAACGCAAAAAATAAAACCGCAGGGGTGATCAAATACCACCAAAAGAAAGCTCTATTTGTGGGAAAAAAAAGGACGCCAATTTTGTTTGGGAGCCACGTCGCACGACCGCGCAATTGTCAGTTAAAGCGATGCAGTGCCGGAAGCTGAAATTTCGCCTGGGCACGAAGGGGGTTTATGTGCCCAGTAAGCAAGTGGTTAAATGCTCCTAAACACTCCTAAAATGCTACCAAAAAAAGCTATTACCAGGGTTTTTTTATCCAGCATTTTTTTAGCTCAAAAAAAAAAAAAAATACTTGTGTGCATGGAGCCTAAGGTGGTTGTAAAAAAACAAAGACTTGGAGAATTGTAAGTCTATAGACAATAATGAACAAGCACTAATACCCATTTCCCCTTATGATACTAAAGTGCATGTTCGGCCAAAACTTTTTTCATTTTAAAACCCATGTCAGGTTATGTCAGGTTATACATGTATTTATGTTTGTATTCATTTTGCTGTCTGTGCACCATTGGAGAGATTTTTTTCAGTTCCTGTCCAAAGAGATGCAATACAAAGTTAGAGGAAATCTTCAAAAGCAAGGGGAATTCCTCTCTCATGCCTTATTCACACCAGAATGTGCTTCAGGAAAACTGTATTCTGTTCACATTCGTTGAACTGCGTTTAAACGCACTGGATTTGTGATCTGCTGCAGGTGTCAGTGTATTCCTATCTGCACCCCAAAACCAGATTGCATGCCTGCACCGGATCACATGGTACCACACTGAATGTAGCTCCAGGCATCCCCAGCCACATAAACAAATGGCTCATTCATGCTGTACAGACCTTAGTTCCAGTGGAAATGAAGCCTAATTGGGCCCTGAATGCACAGAATTCTATTTTCTCGAAATGTAGCTAAAGTGACCACACCTAAAAGCAAGTAAACACTTAGCGTGAATGGCACTATTGAAAGATCATTACATGCATTTATATGCATCTCGAAATGTTCTCTTTAAACATATAAATGCAGGTATAACAGTGGCAGTGTGAATAAGGCCTTGGCTTAGTAGTTAGTGGGTATGTACAAAGCAAGAGAAAAAAAAATGTAAAGCTACTAAATATATACTTTATGTAAGCATTGCAGTAACAGGAGATTTCTTCAAAGTACAGAAATACCAAAGCTTGACACCTTTTTATATACCACATGGGCATTTGAAATAATGACGTTGTTAGCCTAGCGTTATTTTTCTTTTGAACAAAGGACATGAATAAGATTTGGCCTGATATATTATATGATTTCATTAGTCCTAAAACAGCTTATAAATTCTGATACCCCATTTACCCACTATACTGAGTCTTTAAGCTAGGTTTCCAGCAAGGCAATATTTCATCAGAGAATATATATATATATATATATATATACTGCATATATGTTAGGTTTTATGTTTGTAAAAGCTGTATTTAAATTGTATTGTGCACAATGCAAACCTTTAGTGTGCATTCCCCACGTCCCATGCCACAAATTAAATTTTTGGGGTAAACACAATTCCATTTATCATATACTGTAAGCAGAACTGATGTAGTGCAATTTTACCTGAGGGAGGAAATTAAAATTTCTCCAGAAATAGAACTACAACTATTTGGGGGTGTGGCTGGAGGATTAAACGGAGCAAAAGCTCAAACTTGAAACTCTGTATCAACCAGGCTATTTGATAATCAGCCAAAACCTACTAATCCCCATAACCAGGGGGGTGCAAAGATCAGAGCATAAACTGGACCTTGAAACTAGTGGGTATTCACAGTTTTATTTTTAAATGTCTCTATATGAGAATCATCGCAGGTGGTGCCCAGCAGCACAGTCAACCAGTGACAGAAACGTACCCAGGTAAACAAGACAGGACAGTAGGGAATTCCTCTCTGATCCCCACATCTAGGCCCACACGGGACTCCCCTCCATCAGCATTTTCATACAGCAGACACGGATAGAGGCAACAGAGATTAGAGACCTCCTTCACTTACTCCTTGCCTACCAGGTAAATCAAGAGTTAACCAACCTGGAGTGGTGGCCCTCTAGATGATGGGTGATTAGACACGCTCCTGTCTATCTGCCCTATAACCTTACCAGGACTTTTCATGTCACTGGCTCTTGACCCTTAATTGTTTATTTTATTTGTCACCCTGGTTAGTGCCCCTGGTCACTAAGGTGTATTTCAACCCAGGAGACAGGTCATCATGAGCCTATCCTGAGTGGGTGTTACAACAGTGCCCTTTATTTAGAGTTTAAGGAATATAGAGTAATTCTAATGTCATTGTGTCAGCACTGCTCTCTTTGCATCATCTAGCACTGCCCAACGCAAGGAGAAGATAGGAAAAAATAGCCTCCGCATTTCACATAAATTAAAACAAGCATTCAAGAGGCGCTGAGCCTTTAAAGTAAACTTCAGACATGACATAGGAACAAAGCATATTCATTTATTGTGAGTACTTGTCTCTATTAAGAGCATTAAGTTTCATTTCTGCCAGCTGCCTCATTCCTTTGCTATCAGCATGAATCACTTCTGACAAGTTTTCCTGACACTAAAAGAAAAAAGGTGACAGGGGAGGAAGCTCCAGCTGATTGACAGTCTCATCTCTGTTCCTTGGTGCTGTGCTGTCAGAGCTCTCCTCACTGAACTCAGTGTTACTTTAGCTCTCCGCTTCCTGTTTTCTGAATGCTCAGACAAGCTTTGTAAATTCTGATCTTTAAATAAATGTAGCAAAGAGAAGATTTTTGATTTACAAGTGCATATATTATATAGGAGGATATATAGGAGAATTATAGGATTTGTTTAATCCCTGTGTATCACCTGAAGCCAGTTATTCACTGGGTATATGTAAGGGTTTACAACCACTTTAATGTGAGTTCATACAAAGCAGTACGAAAACATTCTGAGAGGTCACTGCCTCAGGTTAGGCTGCCCACAATAGATGGGGGCCACCCTCCTGTGGGTACCCAACAGGTTACAGGAAAAAAAAACAAGCACCAACAGATGGAGCGCCAGACCGAATGATAAAATAGTTCAAATTCATTTATTGGTTTACTCTAAAAAAAAATAGCAAATGTTTTTCAGTAGCCAGAAGAAACTACCCCTTTATTAGGGCTTCAGATAAAATAAGAACCTTGAATGGACTCAAAATAGTGCTTTACTAGAGAATTACAGGCAAGATCCTTTACTGGGTTTTCCAGAGAGCTGCCTTGTTACCAGTGCAAATCGCCCGAAGGTGCCTGTTGCCTTCTTTAACCCCCTTTAAACAGACAGATTATTCTCCTATACCTACCAAAAGATACAGATGGTGGCATTTTCATTAACAGGATATTTTGCAGCATTTTAGCTCAAACCACATTTAGAAACTTTCTTGTTTGCATAAGTAAATTTTAGGTAAAGCATAGGTTTTTCTTCACTGAACAAATATCCAGCTACCTAGCTAAATATTAAGTATTAAGTATGTATAACAGAGGTCTCCAAAGTTTCTAAACAAAGGGTCAGTTTATTGTCCTTCAGACTTTGAGGGGCCAGAAAATAGACAGTGGCATTACAGAATGCCCTGGCGTCAATGTGAGTAAATAGTGCCCAATCATTGGTAGTAGTGGAAGGAATGGTGCTCTATTGTTGACATTAGGGAAAGAAATAGGGCTCAGTCATTGGTGTCAGTGGGAGGAATAGTGCCCCGTCGTCAGCTTCAGTGGGAGAAAAAGTGCCTCATCATTGGTGTCAATGTCAGCAATAGTGTCCCATTGTTGTTATCAAAAGAGGAATAGTACCCCAAGGGCCGAATAAAGGTAAGCAAAAGGCCACATTCGGCCCCTGAGCTGCAGTTTGGAGATCACGGGTTTACAATGCAAAATATAAAAAATACCATGATGTGGCCTGTGATCAATGGTTCTCTTCTTCCTTGGCTTTTAAATATCTTAGCAAGAATCTCTTGCCACCCGAGTGTACACACAATCCTTTCAAAAGACTTCTTGAAAGTCAAGAATGCGGTGACGTCATCGTGTACTACGAGCATACGCTCGTCACATTCGATGCCGTCGCCGCCATCTTGCTTCACCCTACCCATGTCGTGAAAGCTACCGTGCTTGCGTCAAAGTAATTTCAAGCATGCGCAGGTTTCCACGGCGACAAGTAAGTATACACACTCTCGGGTTTCTCATCGGGAAACAGGCCGACAAGTATCTTAATGAATAAAAAGAGAGCAGGGTCTCTATTTTTCTCGTTGAGAATCTGGACAGATTTCCAGACGAGAAACCTCAAAGCCTCGTACACATGCTCGGTTTACTCGGCAAAAAACCGAGCGTGTGTACGAGGCTACGGATTGCGCTGTGCTTTTGTGGTAGAATAATTTTAATGGTATATTAACATATTTAAAGTGGTTTTAAACCCTTAAAAACCACTTTCCACTACAGGTAAGCCTATAATAAGGCTTACCTGTAGCTACCATGGTAATCTCCTAAACTTGCACAGTTTAGGAGATATCCCCGGTATCAGCATGTGCAGAGGTCATCGACACATGCGCACTGAAGCAACGACCCGTTCGTGCCGTTGCTTCAGCTAATGTGCCGTTACTGGCAGCTGTGATTGGTCGGAGTCATCGGTAATGGTACATCAGCTGAAGCAACGGCATGAGCAAGGGCAAAGAACCCACAATATCCGTAAATAACTCCGGGAGACATATCGCCGGGCAGAGCAGTGTGCTGGGACTGCTGCGGGGGCTTCGATCTAAGGTGGAATGAGCTATGATGCCATGCTAACTAGCTTATTATGTCTTTATGTTGCAGTTTTTTTTTGGGGGGGGGGTGGTTACAACCACTTTAATATTCATGATGTACGTATTACATACACTACGCTTCTCATTCTAATTATTTTTCTCTATAACTTATATAAAAAAAAAACACAAACATAATTAGGATTGTAAATCACACTTATTTAAATACTGGCACCACATAACGAGGTTGATTTACTAAAGGCAAATAGACTTTTTACTTTGTAAGTGCAGTTGCATTCATTTTCCCAAGAGATTAGTGAATGTGGTGAAGTTCTGCTGATTTCCATCATCAAATCATGTGCAAGCAAAAATGCTCTTGTTTCTTTTTCTTTTTCTTTTATATTTTCCTGCACCTGTATGGGTATTCTTCACCACATTCACTAAAGCAATACGCTTGTGGTGTCTATTTCCCCTGCTTTCTGGCGCCCCCTGTCTCTGCCCTGCAGTGTTTCCAGCTTTTTTTCTTTCCTTTCCTTCCGGCTGGTGCGGGAGATGTTTCAGGATGGAGAGCAGGGGAAAGGGCCAGTAAATATTTAATTTACATGTCCTTTCCTTTTCTGTACTGATCACTCCTGTGTTCATTCTTAATTGAAGCATAGCAAACTATGTTTTCTATGCTTCAGTTTGTGAATGACCAGAAAGCCGCTCAGCACAGAGTACTTCCCATTCGTTCACTGTCCAGTGCAGCTGAGGCTGCAGAGAAAGTGAATGGCAAATGTTTATCCTTAGTTCCTTTCTCTGTCTCAAAAGTATGACATTAGGGGTCCGTTTTGACTCTTGACATTTCCACAAAGACCCCCAACGGAGCTCCAAAAAAATGTAAAAATATTATAAAAAAATAATTAAAAAAATAAAATTGTACAATATATTAAAAAAAATCTACTGACGTCATCCACTGCTCTACTGATATCAATCTCTGCCCTCCTGACACCAATCTCTGCTCTACTGACACCGTCCACTGCTCTGGGGTGCACATGCAAGTGTGTTTGTCCTCTGGGGTGCACACGCATGTGCGTGTGCTCTGGGGTGCAGCCCCTAATGCAATAGGCTGTGCACACCAATGACTAAAGCTCTGGTGTACATTGCAAATGCACAGCCTATTTTCTTTTAGTAAATCAATGTTTATAAGTCCTCCTTCAAAACATCGAAATGTTAAGACTAATAGTACTAAAATATGACATAGGCTGCTATACTCAATTTTAGTCAAGTGATTTATATGTCTAGTAATATGAAGATTAAATGATACAAATACCATAACAATAACCTGTAGCAACTATTTATCTGACTATTATGGGCATGGGCTTCTAACTTTCCTTTGATCAGATAAAGGGTAAGTGCCCCAGCTAATTATGCAGAGGACATAATGTGATAATATTTTATATAATTGAGAAGCTATACATTGGGAGTGTTGGTGACATTGGAGGGCTCTCAGCCAAATTCCCTCTAATTTTTCACAAAGGGGTAGTAAAATAGTATTGCTGCAAGCATGGACACCTATGAATTTTATCCAATGTCTGTTTAACTACAGTATACTTACTAGGGTCAACAATACACTCTTGGCTTCATTTGGGAGATTTAAACATTAATGTGCTATGTTTTATAGTTACCGTATAAGCAAATGCTGTAATACAATCTTTAATACTTCCACTTTACAATAGATTGGTGGTTATATTTAACCATGTATAATAAATATCATTTTTTTGTAAGTTTTAAGTTATTTCTTTACCTCCCTCAAGCTTTTAATAATGTTGTTGCTAGTTTTTTCAGAGCTTATGGTTTGTTCGTTAGGAATATTTTTAGGAAACTGATACTTAAAAAATGTACAGTATAGAGGCAGTAAATGCTGATCTGCACTTCTAAAAAATGTTAGTTTCCTGGCTGCCATTTTGGTCCAGTGACTTCAGTCTGACATTGTTTATGTACAGTACATGCTTGTTCTGAGTCAGCGGAGTTAATTTACTAAAACTGGAGAGTGCAAAATCTGGTGCAACTCTTTAAAGCAGAGGTGGCAAACACAAGGCCCGCGGGCCGAATGCGGCCCTCCAGGCCATTTCATGCGGCCCTTGCACCTCTCCAGTCATCCTCCAGACCCTTACTTTCTGCTTTCAAGCAATGCATCCAACTTCTTCCCAGCAGCAGCATAAGGAAAGGGGGGTGCACTTTGATGTAAGGGAGAGGGGGGACTCAACTTCTGATGGTGGGATGGCTCTTGACATCTATTGTAAGGGAAAGGGATGCGCTGGACATCTAATCTTACAGATACAACCGGCCCTTTTGAGGGCAACCATAATGCTGATGCGGCCCACGATAAAATTGAGTTTGACACCCCTGCTTTAAAGAAACCAATCAGCGTCCAGTTTTTTTGTCAAAGCTTAAAGTGGATGTAAACCCCATTATTTTTTTATGTCACAATGTAGAGTATACGATTTCCTATTATCTGTGCCCAGTCTTGCCACACATAGTTAATCCAGCTCTGAGAAATCTTCTTTTATTGTTTAGTGAAAATGAACAGACTTCCAGATAAAAACCTGTCTAAATAAAAAGTCCTTTCCTCTCTCCTTGCTTTGAGTGACAGAATATTTACATATCTAGCTTGGACATGCTTATCATATGTTATGTTTATCATAATGAGGTGATCCACAGTATAAAAAGTGAGAAATCCACCCCTCCCCCACATAACATATCCTGGTAATATACAATGAACTGTGGATCACCTCATATTATGATAAACATGTCCAAGCTAGATATGTAAATAACCTGTCACTCAAAGCAAGGAGGGAGGAAATGTCTTTTTTATTTAGACAGGTTTTTATCTGGAAGTCTGTTAATTTCCACTGAACAATAAAAGAGGATTGCTCAGAGCTGGATTAACTCTGTGTGGCAAGACTGGGCACAGGTGATAGGAAATCTTATACACTACACTGTGACATAAAAAATAAAAAAAAGAAGCTGAAATTAAAAGCCGATTGGCTACCATGCACCAAATTTTGCACTCTCCAGTTTTAGTACATCAACCCCAGTGTCTCAGAATGCGTGGACGTAGGAGACAGCTAAGCAACTAGCATTTTCATCAATGACAGTTTTCTCTCAGTACAGGTTTCCTTTAAGAAGTTCAATAAAGTAAAAACTGTATTTGATATTTTGGCATCCAACTCTATTCTTTTTGTTGGCTTGGTTTACCAGTCTCAGCTGGTACTAATACATTTAATGAATAATTATTAGAAAGGTTTGGTTAATTATATGTAGCAAAGTTTAAAAATAAATGTAGCTGTTTCTCAAATCTATGTATATATTTACATATATTTTAGATGAGAAAGCTTTCTACATTCTTCTGGAGCTTTTGTTTAAGGGCCTTCTAAACGGGAAAAAAGCCGATTACATGTATCTAAATATATACTGTTAATAATGTCACTAAACAAAAGTGGTGGGCTAGAACATGTTATGCCCCGTACACACGATCGGCTTTAGCCCGACCAAACTCACATCGGAATCAAAGTACCGTATTTGCCGTCGTATAAGGCGACTGGGCGTATAAGACGACCCCCTATTTTTCAATTGAAAACATAGCTTTTGGGCTATACTCGCCGTATAAGACTACCCCCTTTCCAATGCAACACCATTTAAAAAAAAACATGAATTCCACCACATATTCGCCACCGATCTAAGTGTAGGCACTTGAGCATACACAATAATCATCGATATTCCAACAGGCGTTAAAGTCTTTAGTTGACTGACCACAATGCACAGGGAATTATTAAATGAGAGGTCCCAATACTATGAGCCCTTGGATTCTTATTTACAGTCAGGGGGACTCACCGGCATTGTCCTAGCCAATTCCTCAATCAACATTGTTCTCCATGACACCTTCTACATAGTTGCCCACTTCCACTATGTCCTATCCCAGTGATGGCTAACCTTGGCACCCCAGATGTTTTGGAACTACATTTCCCATGATGCTCGATTACATTGCAGAGTGCATGAGCATCATGGGAATTGTAGTTCCAAAACATCTGGGGTGCCAAGGTTCGCCATCACTGTCCTATCCAGTTACACTGGATGTGCCGTAATACTGTATGTAGCTTCGGCTACATATAGTATACACCGCTAAACCAATCCCAGTAAACAATGTATTCTATTAATGAATACAAAGCCTGCTTGGATTAGCAGAGGCTGTAACATCATCAGCCCTCTAATCTCTGACTCTCAAAGCCAATCCGAGCAGGCTACTGTATGTAGCCTGCTCGGATTGGCAGGCTCTATATTCACTAGTAGAATACATTGCTTGCATAATTGGCACAGCAGTGTATACTGTATGTAGCCATAGATACATATAGTATTACCCCACATCCAGCGAACATCCGGCAGGCTGACATCCAGTGTGCAGCATTTTATACCCAGTGTATAAGACGGCCCCTGATTTTTGGGCATTTTTTTAAAGTGTAAAAGGTAGTCTTATATAGTAATTCCATTGGAGGAAAAGAGAACATGTTCTCTACTGTATGTAAACTCTGACGGAATTCCTCGGAATATCCGATGGAAAAACACAGATGGGCATACACACGGTCGGAATTTCCGATAGAAAAAGACAGTCTGACTTTTTCCATCGGAAATTCCAATCGTGTGTACGAGGCATTACTCTGTGCTGCAAAAAGCGACATTTGGCATTGATCCAGTACTTTATCATATGATCTAGGCTGAGCCATAGATTGCTTGATGGCAATAGATATGTTGTATGTAGGGGATTGATTTCATTAAAATATGACATTATTGAAAAGACATGGTTAGGACTATGATTTAGGTTCTAAAGCTGGCCCAATTTGATATTTTTAAAATGGTTTGAAGTGAACTGAGCATTCTATATACAAGAAAGGCTATGTACAAAAAAAAAAGGTTAATGCATATGGAGGAATTAACATTCTATGTAAATGGTAAATCAGAAATATCTGGGAAATGTGGCATTGCTAGGTAGAGCCTACCACTTCAAATGAATATCTGAGCCTCTTATGTACCAATTAGTGGCTTACATTCCTTTTTTATTTGGCATACCTGGCCTAGCGCCACTATTAATGTTAAGCAAAACTATATCATTTTACCACTTCACCTGTAATTCATTTTTCTCTTTTCTCCAGCACCTCTCATGTTGTTTTCTTCATCTGCTCCTTTTCTCCTTTCTCTCTTTTTCTTTTCTTATATTAAATAAACCTTCTTTAACAGTATAATTAGCTCTTATCTGACTAGGATTCCCCAAAACAACACAAAAAAAAACATAGGAGCAACTACTAGAAATAATTGTACAGACTTGCATAATAAGCTTTATTTTACCAAAATGTTACACAGTATTCCTTTGTTGTATCATAATTGTATATTATAAGGAAGATAAGGTGATAATTGATAGCTGTTATGCTTTTTTTTTTTTTTTTTTATTGTTGGCTTTTGCTTTTCTTGTTTGCGCTGATGACTAGAAAATAATGTATTAACATGATTTGTACACATTAGCCCTGCTGCTGAATGCTGCTTCAGTAGGTAACGTGAATTTGTTTTATAGTCGTTGATAATAAAAAAAATGGTAGGTTAGTGGTCTTCCCAGAGACAATGGATATTGGTATCCAGCTTCCCATAAAAACAGGGTCTTTTTAACCAGGGGCGGACTGAGAACTCATGGGGCCCCCGGGCAATAGAAGATTATGGGGCCCCTGGGCTTACTGATGGCCACCACGCCAGGAGACAGTGCAAAGGCAGGGCAGCTAAAAAACGATTTTCACATCAAAAGCATGTCGGTTTTTCAGACATATCATGGCCAGATGTAAAAAAAACACTGATTTTTACATACTGTCCCTGGTTTTACTGAGCCTGGCAACCCTGATGGGGCCCCCTAATGGCATGAGGCCCTCGGGCAGTGCCCGAGTGACTCAATGATCAGTCCGCCCCTGTTTTTTAACGGATACATGTATTTTCATACTCTTGTACTCTACTGGCATATCCCTATAGGTGCAAGATACCCACTAACACACAGCTACTTTCTCTATCTGCAATGTGGAGAGCATCCTGACTCTCCTGTAGTCAAAGGGAGGGGGTGAGCACGACACTCCACACCAGCGAGAAAGCTTTGCATTACGGTGTGTAGTTACAGACAGAAGAACAGGAAGTGAGGATTTCTCAGAAGAAATAATGACATTTAAAGGCAAAATGGAAGGATGAGGTAAGTGAAGGAGGACTGCACTAAGGTAAAGGAAGCTATTTAGGAAAAAAAGGTTTTACCTTTACAACCCCTTTAAGCAACATTTCTACAGACTCCACTAAATCTCCACTAAATCTTTCCTAGTGCCTAGTGCCTAGTGATGAGTGCTTGCAATGGGAGAAAATTAAACTGATTCAGGTTTGTGATTAGGATCTGAAAGCAGTATTCCAATCCAAAACCAAGAATCCAAAACCAAGAGTGTAACATGTTGGAGTTTACCAGTCCTTATGCCGCGTACACACGATCGTTTTTCTGTTTAAGACCCGTCCTGAAATTTTCAAATGGGGACACTAGTTCTGAGGGCCAGGGGGAGGGGGGGCAATGGATTCCCTTAATTTACATAGATTTTCTCTCACTTCCTGTTTGGCTATGGGGCAAAAAGTGAAGGGAAATCTCTGCAATGGGATAGGGATGGCACAAAAATAAACTTACAAGGGGCTATAACCCTTCCTTACTAAAAAAAAGTGTTGCCTATAGTTCTACTTTAAGCACAAATTTCAAATAATTTTATGGAGAGGACTAAGAAGATATAACCATGCCAATGGTACAGCAGAAAACGTATAGCACAGTGAGGTAGGTTTGTGGTCTAGGATGATAGGTCAGTCAAAATTAGAAACAGCGCTAGACTAATTTGCCTCTCAGCCCAGTCCGCCCCATAAGACTGGCGCAAACCGGCGGAGACTCTTTCCGTGCTGCCGCCCTCCCGCAAAGTGCTGCCACACGCCTGGGCCTTGTTGGCCTAGGCCAGGATACAGCGTTGAGGCACAGTTTACCCTCTATTTTCAGGGTAAAAAAGTGAGTGTAATATGCCAATAAAGTATTAAGATGCGCATAGTAACTCTGGAGTTACTGTGGAGATCCAAAGCTCAGGTGGGAGCATCTGTCCACAGCACAATTATCAGTTGTGCACATCACAAATCTGTTCTTTATGGGAGAGTGGCAATAAGAAAGCCATTGTTGAAAGAAAGCCATAGGAAGTCCTGTTGGCAGTTTGCGAGAAGCCATGTGGGGGACACTGCAAACATGTGGAAAAAGATGCATGTGGTCAGATGAGAATTTTTTTTAACTTTTTGGCCTAAAAGCAAAACGCTATGGGGTTGATTTACTAAGGGCAAATAGATTGTGTACTTTGAAAAGTGCAGTTGCACTCTGCAAATGCAGTTGCTCGTGAGCTTAGTTAATGAGGTTAAGCTTCACTTTGCAAAGAATATCCAATCACATGCAAGGAAAATAAAAAAAACAGCATTTTTGCTTGCACGTGATTGAATGATGGAAGTCAGCAGAGCTCTCCTTCATTTTCTAAGCTCTAGGGCAATTGCACTTGCGGAGTGCAACTGCACTTTGCAAAGAGAAGTCTATTTGCCTTTAGTAAATCAAACCCCTATGTGTGACGGAAAACGAACACTGCACATTACCGTGAACACACCATCCCGACTGTGAAACATGGTGGTGGCAGCATCGTTTTGTGGGAATACTTTTCTTCAGAAGGGACAGGGAAGCTGATCAGAGTTGATGAGATGATGGATGAAGCCAAATACAGGGCAATCTTGGAACAAAACATGTTAGAGTATGCAAAAGACTTGAGACTGGGGGAGGTTCACCTTCCAGCAGGACGTCGACCCTAAACATATAGCCAGAGCTACAGTGGCATGGTTTAGATCAAAGCATATTCAGGTGTTAGAATGGTCCAGCTAAAGTCCAGACCTAAATCCAATTGAGAATCTGTGGCAAGACTTGAAAATTGCTGTTCACAGGCACACTCCATCTAATCTGATGGAGCTTGAGCTATTTTGCAAAGAAGAATGGGCAACATTTTCTCTCTCTAGATATGCAAAGCTGATAGAGACATACCCAAAAAGTTTTGCAGCTGTAATTCCAGTGAAAGGTGGTTCTACAAAGTACTGACTCAGGGGGCATAATACAAATGCAGGGCACGCTTTTCACATATTTATTTGTAAAAAACGTTGAAAACCATTTATCCTTTTCCTTCCACCTCACAATTATTTGCCACTTTGTGTTGGTCTATCACATAAATTCCCAATAAAATACACTTACATTTTTGGTTGTAACATGACAAAATTTGGGAAATATCAATACTTTTTCAAAGCATTGTACAGACAGATTTTACTGTTGTGGGTTTAGTAACACTTTAAGGTCAGATATGGCCGGAACACATTTACAAGAATTATGGGTTTTATGGGACTGCTGGAGACTTTTGATTTAGGACACTGGGGGTTATTTACGAAAGGCAAATGCACTTACTACAAGTGCAAAGTGCACTTGAAATTGTACTGAAAGTGCACTTGGAAGTGCAGTCGCTGTAGATCTGAGGGGAAGATCTGAAATGAGGGGAAGCTCTGCTGATTTTATTATCCAATCATGTGCAAGCTAAAATGCTGTTTTTTATTTTCCTTGCATGTCCCCCTCTGATCTACAGCGACTGCACTTCCAAGTGCACTTTCAGTGCAATTTCAAGTGCACTTGTAGTTTGCACTTGTAGTTTGCACTTGTAGTTTGCACTTGTAGTGCAAAGTGGATTTGTCTTTAGTAAATAACCCCCATTGTTTCACTTTGGAAGAAGTGCTGCAAGACCTGTGGCTGACTTTTTGAACTAGAATCACATCTGCAGTGAGCTAATCATTTAACTTGTTTGCCATAAAATGAAAATATAAAAAAAAAGACTTTTATTGCAACAGTTATGTAAGTCTAATTAGGTTAAAACATGATTGTCATCTGCTTTAACATTACAAAAACAGCACAATTGTAAGCTTACGTTAAAGATGCTTTTAAATGTTGATGTGGGAAAGACAACAAATTCCCACGCTTTTTTTTTAGATCATATAAGTCTATTTTTTATGTTTTTTCTGTACAATATGGCTTTTGCCATAATCATCTCCTGCTAATTTTTCACAAGTGTCATCTTCATGTTGACCGAATGTTATAGGCCTCTTTAAACTTTTTTTTTATGATTGTGTCAAAATGCCAGAAATTTAATTAGAACACTTGAAATCCCCATTGTGACTTGCTAAGAGTTATGTAAAAAAACCTCTATGATATCAAGTTTGTGCAATGCCCCCTAGAAACTTCTTAGATCCTCTCAAGAGAACAATATAAGTGCATGAAATAGCACACAGCATCCGAAGGTCAGTATTCCATTTAATAAATATCTGGGCCAGGTCTACACATGTTATCACTATACAATTCCAAATATGGCTATACTGCTTTTGAAATTGATTTAAAATGACAAGACTATAAAAACAGAAAGGAAGCAGATTACAAGGTGAACAGCACATATATAAACGTACACAAGGAATAACTGCCCTTGTATAACATAGGGTGACCTTCCCATGATCACTTGTGCTGCGCTGAGATCTCTTTACCTAACAAATCATGTTTAAACAAGAGAAAATCATCACAATTACAATGAGTGCTTAGTACAGGCATAACACATGTATAGAAAACAAAGAGGAAATGTCAAAATTTCTGTGACAAAAATAATCAGACCACACAAATATTATAAATAAATACCAAATTAATGATAGCTGTGAAGCTTTTTAAGGGGGGACATATTTATTTATTTATTACAGGTATTTATATAGTGCTGACAGTTTATGCAACGCTTTATATCCTGGCTGATGATGGTGAAGAAGGGTCTGTATGACTTTGCAGAATAACCAGGTGTTATGCGTTAACAAAAACAACATAGCAACAAACACAAGAGTGCATTTAAATATACTGCATTTACATATACAGTATTTTATATTACAAATTGCAATTGATTTAGGATTTAATATAATTGTACTGGCCAATCACCATCGAAATGCGTTAAATCCGATATAGCAGAACTGGCTAGATCAGTGATGGCGAACCTTGGCACCCCAGATGTTTTGGAACTACATTTCCCATGATGCTCAGCTACACTGCAGAGTGCAAGAATATCATGGGAGTTCCAAAACATCTGGGGTGCCAAGGTTCGCCATCACTGGGCTAGATAATCCTAGTCTTGCCCCTCCACAGTTAGTGATGGATAATGTTACAACTTTGAACCCACCAAGAGTTATAATGGATTTGGCCTGAGCTTGGGAATCCCTTTATGTTTTATATTGGAAAGAGTAGAAAATATGCCATTCTAAACTATTGTCCATCAACAAGCTCTGGTTGTTTTGGTTGCAATTTCTTTCCTTTTGTATGTTTCTTTACAAAACTCTTCATATGGGCTTAATATAATGTGTCTGCCTTTATTTTCCTATATACCTTAGGTACAATGTTTGTGCTGTTGGTTGATCTGCATATCTTGTTATTAAAATGTACAGTCACTTAATATCCTTGTCAATAAAAGTGTTTGGATAAAAAAAATAAAAAAAAAATTGTACTGACCAAAAAGTAAAGATTGTACATTTAATAAAAATGCTTTGTGTAATTTGACCAGTGATTCTGAACACAGAAAGGTGGGCTCCAAATCACAGGATTTTCAAGGGCATGGGCGGCACAGCGGCAACATCCAGCCCTAACAGCCTGTCAAAAACAAAAGCATGCATTTAGGGCATACATCCCTGAACACAAGTACCCTTCTGTATAGCGTCAAGCCATGCTGGCTGCCATGTATTTCAGGATTTTGAAGATACATAAAATCTCACTCAGTCCCCACACAGAAATCAGGCAGATAGTGTCTTTTTTTACTGTTTTTTTTTTTATTTTTAGAACTGAGATAGGGATCGGGAAAAGCTTTCCCAGAACTAAACTTGAATGAGGACACTATCGTGAAACAGCTATTATTATTATTATAGTAGATTTATATAGCGCCAACAGTTTGTGCAGCGCTTTACAAAATGAAGGCAGACATTACAGGTACAATACAATTTGGTACAAAAGGAATCAGAGGGCCCTGCTCTTTAGAGCTTACAATCTAAGAGCAAAATAAACAGAGTTCTCTTGCACAAAAAGGTAGCACACAGGGTGGCCTTCTCTGCTCTAAGGCACAACCCTGACAGCAAGTCTGGACTGATTCATTTATTAGGAAGGGAGTATACAGGCAACAGTCGCTCTCTTGAGAATTCTCTAAGACCTACTCAATGTGACCCAGGCCTCCTCTCAGCTTCAGCTTGACTCTGACATAAATCCTCCCAGGAAGATCCCCTTTGGGATGTTGCCTTGAATGTACCTGCCAGTGTAAGGGGTGATCCAATGGCTCTTTACTGAGCAAGAACCATCCAGCATTTCCAGGCTGGGTCACTCTCCTCTTGGCAAAGGACCATGCTACTCTGTGCTCTCAGCCTTATATACACCTCTCAGCCCCCTGCTGGCCATTCTTCTTGACCAAGCATTGGCTGAAGCTGTATACAGGACCAGCTCTGACTCTTCCCTCCCCTGCTCACTATTGGAAGCCAATGGCACTGCTGCTGTGTCTCAGCCAATCAGGAGGGGCTGAGGGACTTGTGGACATTGCTGGATAGAGAGGGGGCTCAAGTAAACATTAGGTGGGCTGATGAGGGCTGTTGAGCACAGAAGGCTTTTAATCTTAATGCATAGAAAAACCTTCTGCCTTTACAACCACGTTAAGCTCTGGTGATTTCCATTGTCTAATGTGCAAGACAAAGTACTGTTTTTTTATGTTTGGGTCTTCTTCACAAAATAATTTTTTCACCACATTACTAAACTAAGGGGAAGTTCTGTTGCAAGAGAACATCCTATTTGCCTTTAGTATATCAACCCTTATGTCTCTATCAGCAATTTTACTACACTCATACCTATTATTTTTTTATACAATTTCACCTCTGTGGATTTCTTTTCATTCTGTAATTTCAATTTCAGTTAGAATCCTGCCTTCCCGTACTCAATGGTTACAAATGAATATTGAAATAAGTCCTTCAGGTAGATAATATAATTTGTCTATAGAATGCCTTGTGTTTAGCAAGTGATGTATGGTTGCTTGTAGCGGTTGCTTATCCTATTCTGCATGACACATAAACTACATTGGATGAACACATCATGTAGGTTGGGTAGCATGTTAATTGTAGTAACAAGTGTAAAATGTATAAAATGTGAAACAGAAGCAAAAAGCATTTATTTTTTTTCAAATATTGCTTCTATTCAGTAGCAAAATAAAGTACTGTAGTTTATAACTGAAAAAAGCCTTCTGTGACATCAAAAAATGTTTCAGAAAGAGATGGAATTGCCGTACATCTGTCAGCATCATTCAAAGATACAATACCTAACATACAAATGCCCCAGAATCCATACATTTTTCTGCCAGCATATGTACAGATTCATAACAGAAGCACCACATGATACTTATCCTCACCACCCTGTCAACCTCAGAGCTTATTACAGCCAGCATCGCTCATAAGAAACTTGGAAATGAAACCACATTTAGACAGCCTCCTCCAGCAATTTCCAAGCACAGTTACGTTTTTTTCTTTCTTAGCAAAGTAGAAACCACAATCCATTTTCTTTTAAGTTTTATAATAAAAAAATATATAATAAATAAATGAGATTGCTGACAAGCCGATGAGGCATCAGAGCTTCATTCTGTAAGACTATGTGTTAACAAGAGGAAATCTGGTTTGCCAAGAAACAACACAAAATTATTGGGATAATATACTGGGTGCGCAAAAAAACTAGGTTTATTAAAGTTCAATGTATAGGTAAAATGATCTTAATAAGCAAGGAGCCTGGAAATCCCATTCCCATATCAAATTTGCTGTGCTGCTAAAACAAGTCCATGAGAGCAGTTGATATTAAATATGCCAGTGTTGGCAGTCATCAGAGTTTGCTTAGGAATGCTTTACTGCTTACACTACTAGAAACATATTTTTTTTTTGGATCCCTACATTCAACATTGGTCTCCAAGCGCTTCTCACAATTTCAATGCTTTCTGCGAAAGTGAGCTACCTAGGTAAAAGTATGACATGAAATCTTTTAAGGTAGTCTGCTCCGCTCTCATACTTTCTAGTCATCCTTTGATACAAGACATTTTTTTTGGTCAGGAGAAAAAGGGCCTAATTTCCCATATTTATTCTAGTCTAATGTCAACCATACAGGACTCAGCGACTTTGCTGAGTAGAAGGGGTTGGACAGAAGATCTGGGGGTCATAAATGGTGAAACTTGGAACATATGTCTGCAAGCAGGTCCTCTTACATCGGTTTCGCAATCACACAGACTGTCTCATCTGTTTTTGTTGCATAGGACCTACCGCACGCCTATACAATTGTTTCACTGGGAAAGAAGGGATTCTTCTCTATGGCCTAAACATTGCGGGGAAGAGGGATCTCTCATTCACCTCATGGGGCACTGTCCCAAGTTGCACCCGTATTGGCGTGATATTACTGAGGTTAAATCTTCAAGTTAGGGTCCCGTTGGATCCCCTAATATGCATACAGGGAGCAGTTGATGAATAAATGTACCCGAACCCTTCTAATATTGCAGTGATCAGACTATTATATTTAGCTCGAAAGCTAGTGGCAAGGTTCTGGTTATCCCCACACGTCCCAACTAAAAAACAGTGGATAGAACGGGTAACTTTATCCTCATACAGGAACCCCTTACGTATTACCATAGAAATGCTGTCTGGAAATTTTACTTCGTATGGCAGCCCTGGCTGGACACTCCTGGGTTAGCACCCCCGCAACTGATTTTGCTTAGGCTGCTTCAGGTATTGTGAGCTCTTTTATTTCATAGAGGAGATCAGATTCTAAACCGAGAACTTGATGCATAGGTAATGCAATCTTGACACTTGTCTTTCGTTTACAGTGGGGATTGATTTAAAGATATTGCTAGACTGTGGGACACATTGTTGTTTAGTTAAGGCCTGTTGGCCTTCTGTTTGACTATGTTGGGATGGTGGGGTTGCACTTGCCCGCCCAGCGCGGCCTACCTTATATCATTTTTTATCTTTCTTTTTTTTTTTTTTTTTTTTTTCTGGTGTGATGTGTCATGGTAATATTTTTGGTGCCACTGTTTTATTCTCTTACAATGTACATGCTTCACTGACATGACAAATGTTGTTCTTTTTTGCTGTGATCTGTGAGGCGGCGTACACACGACCGAGGTTCTCGCTGGAAACCAGCGAGAACCTCACTGGGATGTGCATTCCAGCGAGGACCTCGGCCGTGTGTACGGTCTCGGCGAGCTTCCCGTTGGGAAGCCCGTCGAGCAGAAATAGAGAGCACGCTCTCTATTTCCTCGACGGCCCGCCTGGATGAATGGCTGGTTGCCATTCCCGACGGGCGGGTCGCCGATTTCGACGGCCGGCAGAGAACCTCGACGGGCGGAACGATGTGTTCTGCCCGTCGAGGTTCTCTGCCGTGTGTACACGGCCTGACCGTTATTTTTTTGTTTTTATATGGCACAATAAAATATTTTCTTAATTTAAAAAAAGGTAGCCTGCTGGATGACTGTCTGTCAGAAATGATGTAGGTAGTAGTGGGACTTAGGCCAGAACAATTCACGAGATTCACGGTGTGGAACTTAGGCCAGAACAATTCATGAAATTCACGGTGTGGAACTTAGGCCAGAACAATTTGCAAGATTCATGGCATTCTGTTCCAAATCAATAAAAATTTAAAAATACTCCAACGCTACCAGATATATTCCAGCCCTCATGAAGAAAATCCAAATAAAGAATAAATAGAAAAACACTCAAGTGAAATTACTAAGTGGCTGCAGGCATTTACTTGCATTCCGGCAAAATGTAATACTGTATACAATAAAGGATGCCGCGCTACTTGTTAGCATCTGTATCCCTGTTATTTAATCCATATGTGAATCTAATTATACATTCTACATCAACAAACATGATTTAGCCATACATTAAACATAATATGTGTATGATAATGTGCCTAATCATAAGGATAATATATGCATAATTATATATTCAATATAAACCCTAAATAGAAAAAAGTCAAGATATATGTGCATTTACACACAGATGATGCTGTCTCTAATTGCAAACAATAATGTTGATGCGGAATATATAATTAGATTCACACAGATATGTAGGGTAGCAAGTAGCACGACATCCTTTACTGGATATAGTATTCTGTCCAAAAATTGTCCACCGCAAGCCTATTCAGTCAGACCCCTTTCACACTGGGGCCGCGCCCACTGTAGCACTAACTAAAGCGCTGCTTAAATTTAAAAAAAAACAATATTTTCTACTTTTTGCTATAATAACTATCCCCCAAAAATATATAAAACTACAATTTTTTTCCTCAGTTTTGGCCGATTTGTAGCACATATTGATTGGTTTGCGCATAAGTTATGCTTCTTGTAATATCAGAAGAAGATGATTACAG
This sequence comes from Rana kukunoris, assembly GCA_029574335.1. Taxonomy (NCBI): domain Eukaryota; kingdom Metazoa; phylum Chordata; class Amphibia; order Anura; family Ranidae; genus Rana; species Rana kukunoris. Next base: position 466,946,367 of record CM056051.1, on the reverse strand, counting down.
TGTTTGAAAAGTAATGTAAGTAAAAATAAAATACAAATAATGCAGATACAGAGCTCGGTGAAACTGATAAGTAACAAAAAAATTCCAAAAATGTGGCTTTCAAATATGATAGAAACTCAGACAAAAATGTAACTACTGCAAGTAATTTGTAATCAAATGTTTAATGACCTTTTACCTAGTTTGTGCTAAGCATGTTATTGGCACACTAAAGAATTATTGAACATGTGTGTGTATAGGTACATGTGTGTTTACTCAAACATGTGGCTCACTTCACAGGATATGACAGCAAGAACAGCCATTTATTAACTATTCCCCCGATGTGGTGAGGAGACCCCAATGAGTTAAGTTTATGAATTACTTTTTTATTTTCTAAGTAAATGGAAAACAAATTATTTACAATGGTGTAGTAAAACAGGTGTGTACACTGCAAGGATAACACTATGTCATAACACAATCTTCACACATCTGTTTTTGCTTAGTTAAAAAAAAAAAGAGTGTTTGTGTTTCCGAGTTGTCCTTAAATTACCATCCGTTGAAAGAATTCTAAGCCTCTCCCTTAGCTTATATATGTATCCTCTCATCACATACTGTTCTAGATACATTTAACTTAATAAAAAAATGATGCAAATGTACAAACATTGTTTTGCTGTCATGTGAACTCTGATTATGCCAGTTCATTGGAACTTAATGAAAGGATTCTAAAAGTACAATTAACCACTTCAATACCCAGCCATAGAAAATTGACGGCCTGGGATGGGATTTACCATCCTAAGTGGCCGTCAATTGACGGCCTGGGCATTGCAGGCGAATATCTGGATGATGCCTGCAGCCAGAGGCATCATCCAGATATCCTCTTCTTCAGCCGACGATTCTGCACAATGTAAGAACGATCATAGCGGCGGTTCCGCAGCTTGATCGTTCTTACAGGCCGCGGGAGGGGACATCTCCCCCTCCCGCCGCCACCGGTGCTTCTCCGGGCTTACCTGTGCCTTCGGGAGCCCGGAGAACTGGTCACCAGTCATCTCTATGACCGTCGGAGGACCCGGGCGCGATGTGATGACGTCACGCCTGGGTCCCCGTAAGTAAACAAAGCCGTGATTGCGGCTGTAAGCCCCCATTCATGAGATCGGTGAATTTTTTTCACCGATCTCATGGTTTCCAGCCTGGAGGAGAGATGTGAGGTCTTATTGACCCCACATCTCTCCATAAAGAGGACCTGTCACACACATTTCCTATTACAAGGGATGTTTACATTCCTTGTAATAGGAATAAAAGTGGAAAAAAAAATGAAAAAAGTGTAAAAATAAATAAAAAATAAGTCAAAAAAATAAATAAAAGATAAAAAAAAAATTAAAACGCCCCTGTCCCCGATAGCTTGCGTGCAGAAGCGAACGCACACGCAAGTCCCGCCGACATATGTACACGCCGTTTAAATCACATAAGTGAGGTATCGCCGCGTGCGTTAGAGTGCCAGCAACGAATCTAGCACTAGATCTCCTCTGTAAATCTAAACTGTAACCTGTAAAAAATAAATAAAGCGTTGCCTATGGAGATTTTTAAGTACTGAAGTTTGGAGCCATTCCATGAGTGTGCGCATAATTAAAGCGTGACATGTTGGGTATCTATTTACTCGGTGTAACATAATCTTTCACATAATACAAAAAAATTGGTCTAACTTTACTGTTTTGTTATTTTTTTAATTCATAAAACAATTTTTTTACAAAAAAAAGGCGTTTGAAAAATAATTGCGTAAATACCGTGCAAGATAAAACTTTGTAATGACCGCCATTTTATTCCCTAGGGTGTCTGCTAAAAAAAACATATATAATGTTTGGGGGTACTGTGTAATTTTCTAGCAAAAGAATGATGATTATTACATGTAGGAGAGAAGTGTCAGAATAGGCCCGGTATGGAGGTGGTATAAAAGCCTGGTATTGAAGCGGTTAAAGGCAAAACATAGACCACTGTCAGGTTTTCATTAGAGAGAGCCAGTCTTTCTTTTTGTCCTGATCCCCAATGTCACTGAAAATGAAATTGAGGGTATAGCCAAAATTTTTAGTTGCCACCAGAATAGGAATCTTCTATTTGAGTACATTTGTTCTGGTGTCTCGACACACGACCGTTTTTCCCAGCAGGAAAACTGCCATGAGAGCTTTTGGCCAGGAATCCCGGCTGTGTGTATGCTCCATCGCAGTTTTCCCGACAGGAAAACTGCTGGGGAAAAAAAGAGAACATGTTATCTTTTTTCCCACCGGGATTCCCAGCTGTCTGTTTCCAGGCAGTTTTCCTATGGGAAAAACTGCGATGGAGCATACACACGGCCGTGATTCCCGGGCCAAAGCTCTCACCACAGTTTTCTAGACAGGAAAACCTCTTGTGTGTTCAGGGGGAAAGTTACCAAACAGGTTTTCCCCTCGGGATTCACCACAGACTTTTTACCGCCGGGAATCCCGTCCCTGTGTACGAGGCATGAGAGGAGCTTTCCCACACATAGGAAAGATACTTCCTGTTGAGTCTATAGAAGAGGAAGTGAAGAGGAATCTCCATAATGAGACACATATGACAAATAAATACATGAATGAACTCTATCCTAACTTAAAAAAAAAAAAAAGATTGGTTTTAAATATAGAGAACCTTCCACCCTACCAATGCAAAATGCATTTTCCGCCCCTCCTACCTTTGTTGCTCTTCTTGTGCTAAAATAACAAACTTACAAGCCTAGAGCATCCAGCGCTGTCATCTTCTCTTGCACCACTGTTGCTACACATCCTGCCCCACACCGTCATCTTCTTAGCTTACGTGGGGAGTCAGCTGTCTATTCATGGTTCCTGCAGCTGTCCCCTCCCTCACAAGTGCAAGGATTGGTGCTGCCTTGGATTAAATGAATGGAAAATAATGCATCCTGGCAAATGAGACATCAGTTTGACAGGAGGCCGCAGAAGTAGTAGTATGTGTCAATCTTGCCTCGGTGAGAAGTACAGTGGGTGGAGCCAAAATCAAATAAAAAAAGTTAACTAAAAATAGTAAATAACGGTTGGCTTTTTTTTTATACTGGAAAAAGGAAGAATAAACTGGTCAAAAGTTTCATTTGTGATTTTGATTGAAAAAATCAGGAGCAGCCAAACAAATGCAGGGCATGTAGTCAGGGCTGCTGATAAGGCAATACAACTGGTCCTGTTGTACTGGGCCCAGGCTTCAACAGCTAAGCAGGGGGGTCCAGGGCAATTGTATTGTTCTTTTTTCCTAAATGAATAAATGGATTTTTACTAGACCACACCACCACTCCTATTTACTTACCAGGGTTTAAATTTAATTTCCCAAGACCCCATCAGGTCAACAAAGGGGCCCAAGAGGTGGGACTTTTTTTCATTTTCAGGCATAAGGGGATAAAGTCAGTGCCACTGTTTCACTACACTCCAGTGGAGTGGGTGGGGTGTAGGGAGAGTTGGGAGAACCTCATCAGGAAGGCTGCAAGCAGCCCCATCAATTCTTAAAATTAAAAACAACAACCCTGCATGCAGTGCTAAATAAAGGTCCAATGCTCATGCCACTGTATTTAAATTAATATTGTACAGCTACAAAAATGTAATGATAGTATCAATTTCCAGCAGGCACACCATACTCATAAAGGAAACCTGAGATTGAAACCTTGAAAGTGTGGATGAGGTAATCAAGTCTTTTTTTTGTGTGACTCTATGGACTGCCTTAACCACATGTCATAAGACGGCTACTGCACGGTCAGCTTATGGGACCGCGTCCATGGACATTCTCCCAGAATCTTGTGATGTTGGTGCGTGCACCCGGAAATATCCATGACCGTCAGGTCCAGAAGATCTGGTGCCTCACAGATCACGATAAATGGCCTCTGATAGTGGGCATTTACCACGTACTTGCAACAACAAACCGGCGTCACGTCCGGTTCATCTCTGTTTGCAGCAGCACTGTGATCTGCCCATTCCAGCCACACCCATACTCATCCATACTCAGCAATACCTCATCCATACTCTGCAATACCTCATCCATCCATCCATACTCTGCATTACTCATTCATACTCTCTAATACCTCATCCATACTCTGCAATACCTCATCCATACTATGCAATACCTCATCCATACTCATCCATACTCTGCAATACCTCATCCATACGCTGCAATACTCATCCATCCATCCATACTCTGCAATACTCATCCATCCATACCCAGCCATACTCGGCCATACCCAGCTATACTCAGCCATACCCACCCAGCCATACTTAGCCATCCCATCCAAAACCAGCTATCCACATTCATTGCTCAACCATGCTCAGCCATCCCCATCCACGGCTCATCCATGCCACATCAGTTTGCATCCATGCCACTACAGTGCCTCTATATGTAATAGATAGTCAAATTAGACTTAAAATGTATTCTCCTAGAACGCCTGCTGGTGCTCCCTGCATGTTGGACCTCTGTATGTTGTCACGCTGTGTAAAAGTCTCACACGTTTGGTATCACCATACTCAGGAAGAGTAGCAGAACCACACACTGATCCTACACACAGATCACCCTTTTAGCCTAGTTACCACCTATTGGTATGTTTTTGGGTTTTTCCTCTCTCTGTTGGGTTTTGTTCCATACGCAGTCCCCGTATGGGAACAATATTTTGCTACATTATACTTACACTTTTTAATTAATCAATTTTTTTGACACACTTGTTTTAGGAACACTATGTACTCATCGTGCACACATAGTAATTTGGATCAAGCTGTGACCACCGTGTTATGCTCTGGGTAGTGTTCTCTGTCCTTGGAGTGTTCCGCCGTCTTAACCCCGGGGGAGACATCATGCCCGTACCCCAGCTTTCCTTGGCAGATACCAGACCTGGCCTTGAGGCTGTACAGTAAGCCTCCCAATTGTCGCCACCTCCCTGTCCTCCCCTATTCCAAAGGTATTATCATTTACCCTTGTCTATTTTTCTTTCCAGTATACTACTTTATAACACTCCTGATGAGTGGCTGAAATGCCAAGAAACGTATAGAGTGCCACTAGATGCCAACGGTTACCTGTCTCTATTACATATGTTCTTCAATTGATTTATTTTACCATGTATATCTGCCATGTCTATTTTGTATTTGTATTGCATGCTATGAGCAGCATATTTAGAGTAAGTCTTGTGACTACCTATTTATTTGATACAAAATATCTAAAATGTATTCAAGATTGTAAAAAATCATGTACTGTAACTTAATTTTCATGTTATTATTCTCTCTTGACATGGCGTTCCCTCATTTAACTACTTGACAACCGCCCGCCGTCATATTACGGCGGGACGGTGGCACTGTTTCGCGAGAGCACGTAGCTCTACGTCCTCTCTTTTTTGGCCACTAGGGGGCGCGCGTGCCGCCGGCGGCTGGCGTGCGTGCCCCCCGCACGCCCCCGAGTCCCGCGGGTGCGTGGCGGTTACGATTGCCGCCGGGCACACGCGATCGCTCATTACATAGCGGGGAACAGGAGCTTTGTGTGTAAACACAAAGTTCTCGTTCCTGTCAGCGGGGGAAACGCTGATTTTCTGTTCATACAATGTATGAACAGAAGATCAATGATTTCCCGTAGTGAGTCCACCCCCCCATACAGTTAGAACACAAACAGGAACACACTTAACCCCTTCCCTGCCCCCTAGTGTTAACCCCTTCACTGCCAATGGCATTTTTATAGTAATACAATGCATTTTTATAGCATTGATCGCTATAAAAATGCCAATGGTCCCAAAAATGTGTCAAAAGTGTCCGAAGTGTCTGCCATAATATCGCAGTACCGAAAAAAAACGCTGATCGCCGCCATTACTAGTGAAAAAAATATATTAATACAAATGCCATAAAACTACCCCCTTTTTTGTAAACGCTATAAATTTTGCGCTAACCAATCAATAAACGTTAATTGCGATTTTTTTTGGGGAAAAATATGTAGAAGAATACGTATCGGCCTAAACTGAGGAAAAAAATGTTTTTTTATATCTTTTATTTTATATTTTTGGGGATATTTATTATAGCAAAATGTAAAAAATATTGGGGCAGATTCACATAGATGTAATCTTCCGCTGCGTAATCGAAATACGCTACGCTGCCGTCTATCACCAGACTCTACGCCGAATTCAGGTAGTTTTTTTGCGCGTACGCTATTGTATCGTATTTTTTTTCCGCCGCGCAATCGAAATACGTGAGTAGGGGGCGTGAAGCATTTAAATTAAGCGCGTCCCCGCGACGATCGAACTGCGCATGCTCTGTTCAGGAATTTCCCGCCGTGCATTGCGCGAAATCACGTCGTGACGTCATTCGTTGTTTGAGTAGCGGCGTTTACGAACATTCCTATTCCCGGACGACTTACGTTAAAAATAATAAAAGAAATCGAAAAACGTTGAAATTCGACGCGGGAACGACGGCCATACTTAACATGGGCTGTCTAATATTAGACCAGCAAAAAGCTGGTATAGTGAAACGGAAAAAAAAGATGACTAAAGGTGCCGTAAGAGATTGCGTTTGAAGAGCGAAATTTTGTGGATTCCAGGCAAAAGCTCATTAGCATACCATGAAGGTGAAAAACAACAGGAAGTCCGCCCAGTGGCCGCAATTTTCAGGCAGCGTAGATCTGAAGGCGTACTAACACGTAATAAAGTCGAAATTTAGCACGCAGGTGTCTTTTCATGGTTTGAGGATTTCGACTAGCGTAAAAACGCTCGTAAATCGAAATTACTCCTGTCTAACAACATTTACACAGGCGTAATCGCTTTGTGAATCTAGGCCATTGTTTTTGTTTATAGCGCAAAAAATAAAAACCGCAGAGATGATCAAATACCACCAAAAGAAAGCTCTATTTGTAGGAAAAAAGGACGCCAATTTTGTTTGGGAGCCACGTCGCACGACCGCGCAATTGTCAGTTAAAGCGACGCAGTGTCGAATCACAAAAAGTGCTCTGGTCTTTGGACAGCAATATGGTCCGGGTCTAAAGTGGTAAAAGTCCCACAAACCCTTCTCTCCTATGGAGGCTGCCATGTGTTTTATTAGTGTGTGTGTCAGGTCACATCCATTTACTGAGTAGCAGAATGTGTTTTGGGGTGTAATGTGTTGTATGCATATGTGTGTGAGAAATAACCTGATAATATGGCAATTTTGTGGAAAAAAAAAAAGATTTATTTTTTTGATTTTGCAAAGAATTGTAGGAAAAATTACAACTTCAAAAACCACACTGTGCCTTTTTCTAAATACCTTGGAATGTCTCCTTTCCAAAAATGGGTCATTTAGGGGGGTATTTGTGTTGTTCTGGCATGTTAGGGCCCTTTCACACGTGCGGACCGTTTTTTAGGTCCGTTTTTTTCATCAGTTGATCAGTTTTTTCGTCCGTTTTTTATCAGTTTTTCGTCCGTTTTTCATTTGTTTTCATCCGTTTTTCATCCGTTTTTCAATTTGTTTTTTCATCCGTTTTTTTTTTTTTTTTAGAACTTTTTTTTTATTACATATTTTGATGAAAAACATCAGTTTTTCGTCCGTTCCGTTTTTTTGACGGAAGAAAAATAGGGTTTTCTTCCGTTCAAAAAAACGGAGCTTAACGGAGACGGATGCAAACGGACGTTAGCAGTTAGCAGATGCATTGCGGTCCGTTTTTCATCCGTAAAAAAAACGGATGAACGGTCCGCACGTGTGAAAGGGCCCTTAGGGTCTAAAGAAATTAGATAAGCCTTCAGTACTTCAGGTGTGATCAATTTTCAGAGATTGGCACCATAGCTTGTGGACTCTATGGGGCAGATTCACAGAGAAATGGATTATCGTAGCGTATCAGAAATACACTACGCCGCCGTTTTTTACCTTGCTCTACGTGGAATTCAGGTAGATTTTCTACGGTAAACGACGGCGGCGTAGTGTATTTCTCCCGTCGCAATCCATCTGCGCGAGTAGGGGGCGTGAAACATTTAAATTAGGCGCGTTCCCGCGGCGATCGATCTGCGCATGCTCCGTTCGCAAATTTCCCGCCGTGCATTGCGCGAAATCACGTCGTGACGTCATTCGTTGTTTATGTAGCGTACTTTACGGGCGATCCACGTCCCGACGAGTTACATAAACAAAAACATTTTTTAAATAAATTCGAAGCGGGAACGACGGCCATACTTAACATGGGCTACGTAAAGTTAGAGCAGCAAAAAGCTGCTCTAACATTACGTATAAAAAAATAGACGAAAACGATTGCGACGCCCGCTCGTATGTTCGTGAATCCCCGTAAAAACACATTTGCATATCCCGACGCATCAAAACGACGCGAACTCCTCCCAGCGGCCGCAAATAGATGGCAGCGTAGATCCGAAGGCTTACGAAGACGTAAGCCTCTCGAATCGAAGCCCGAAGCCGGCGTATCATGGTTTGAGGATTCAAACTAGTGATACACCGCGCGAAATTTGAAATTACTCCTGTCTAACCCCAGTTAGACAGGCGTAATTGTTTTGTGAATCTGCCCCTATAACTTTCACAAAGACCACATAATATACACCAATTTTGATTATTTTTACCAAAGATATGTAGTAGTATAAATTTTGGCCAAAATTTATGAAGAAAAATTGCTAATTTCCGAAATTTTAACAGAAACAAAGAATTGTTTTTTTCGTACAGAATTTTCAGTATTTTTTGATTTATAGTGCAAACAATTAAAAAAAAAAAGGACAAACATTTCATATGGGTACATTGTTGCAGGACGTAATTTTCATTCAAAGTGTGAGAGCACCGATGACTGAAAATGGGTCTGGTTAGGAAGGGGGTTTAGGTGCCCAGTGGTTAAAATGCCCAAAACTCCAAGTAAGTATTAACCACTTGTCATCTGCCCACCGTCAAATGACGGCGGGCAGACGACTCCATCACGTCATATGACGTGATGTCCCTTTAAAGCCGCGGCTAGGCGCGCGCGTCGCCGGCGGCGCGCGCACCCGCCGCTCTGCGGGGATCCCGTGCGAGTGCCCGGCGGCAACGATCGCCGCTGGGCACACGCGATTGCTCAGTAACTGAGCGGGGACGTGGAGCTCTGTATGTAAACACAGAGCTGCACGTCCCTGTCAGGGAGAGAGGAGATCGATTGTGTCCCTTGTACATAGGGACACAATCGGTCACCTCCCCCAGTCACCCCCCCTCCCCCCACAGTTAGAACACTCATAGGACACACATTTAACCCCTTCCCCGCCCCCTAGTGGTTAACCCCTTCACTGCCAGTCACATTTATACAGTAATCAATGCATATTTATAGCATTGTTCACTGTATAAATGTAAATGGTCCCAAAAATGTCAGAAAAGTGTCCGAAATGTCCGCCATAACGTCGCAGTCCCAATAAAAAAATCGCAGATCGCCGCCATTAATAGTAAAAATTTTTTTAAAAAATGCCATAAACTATCCCCTATTTTGTAAACGCTATAAATATTGCGCAAACCAATCGATAAACGCTTATTGCATTTTTTTTTTACCAAAAATATGTAGAAGAATACGTATCGGCCTAAACTGAGGGAAAAAATTGACGCTTTATTTTTGTTTATAGCGCAAAAAATAAAAACCGCAGAGGTGATCAAATACCACCAAAAGAAAGCTCTATTTGTGGGAAAAAAAGGACGCCAATTTTGTTTGGGAGCCACGTCGCACAACCGCGCAATTGTCAGTTAAATCGACGCAGTGCCGGAAGCTTATATTTTGTCTGGGCAGGAAGGGGGTGTAGGTACACAGTAGGCAAGTGGTTAAGCTCGCCATAGATTATACATTTGTTTTGATAAAAAAAACTAACAAGTTTCTCCATTCACACAAACAACGTAGATGAAGGAATGCTTCAGCATTGAAACAATTGGGACAATTCCTTCATTAACATAAACTAGTTGGATGAAGGAGTGCTCACCATTGGGACAATTCCTTCATTCACATAAACAAGGTGGATGAAGAAATGCTCACCTTTGGGTTATTGTATTCTGACAACAGGACTCTCAGCTGCAGCCAGCTGATTGAAAGTATTTTTCCAACAAGCACGCTCTACAAAAGTCAATCTAACAATTAATTTCTGTCAAAGAGACATGGCCACATATAGAATGCAATTCAAACCCTGGTGAACTGACTCAATTTTGATCCATCTATGGCCAGCTCAAGTCTACATCCCTTCTTTCCCAATTTTCTCACAATAAGGTGTTTTGCATCTTCACAAGCTCTGTGCAGGCCATATTCACATATAAATAAGCAAAACATCAGCAGAATCAAAAGGTAAGCTAAACATGAAAAAAGGAAAAAGAGGAATAAATAGGACTACACGGGATAAAATGTGGATGTAAAGTAATAAATCACAAGCCATAAAAGATAATTAGTAGTTAGAAATCCCAATAATTTAATTTAGAGGACTAATAACTATTATTGTATGCTATTTTTCTGAATTAATAACATTAATAACTTAATGTCTATCTTCTAAACCACACCTTCTAGTGACTGATGCCAGGAATACAAGGTGAATAAGCTATAAAACCATGAAAATGTCGGCTTTCATCAAAAACAATTAGAAAGTATAACTAATAATGGGCAGCACAGTGGTTAAGTGGTTAGCACTTCTGCCTAGCAGGACTAGGGTTGTAAGTTTGAATACCAACCATGGCACTACCTGTCTGGAGTCTGCAAGTTCTCCTTGTGCCTGCTTTGGCCAATTATGGCTCAGGGGGTTTAGTGAACACCTCACACTATAAAAGGCCACCTGCAGGTCAACCTTATGTAGTGTGTTGCAGCGGTGGTTAGAGAGAACAGAGAGAGACAGAGAGAGTGTCATTTTTTGCAGGTAGAAAAAGCAGGCAGGCTAGTCAGTTAATGTTACAGTGTGTAGAGGATATATATACATCCCAGGTCTTGTACATATATTTATAGGGCCAGATTCAGGTAGAGTTAGGCTGGAGTATCACCGATACTCCAGCCTAACTCTCACTTTGAGCCGGCGTTTCTGTTTTCTGTAGTCAGAAAACAAGAAACGCCGGGTTGGAGTTACTATACGATCGGTGTAATTGTATTTCGCCGTCGTATCGTAACTGCAATTTTAAAAATGGCGCTGGGGGCGTTCCCGCTGATTAACGCCGAGAATATGTTAATCAGCGAGAATCGGCAATTCACGATCGTATTCGGGCCCGACGCAGTGACTTTCCGACGTTTCTGTAAGAGATACGTGGCATAAAGAAATACATGCCCCCTAGGTGGAGTATCCTATGTTAAGTATGGCCGTCGTCATTGCGTTGAAAAAAAAAATTTGAGTCGTTTGCGTAAAACGTCCGTGAATGGGGATTGACATTCGCACTGACAGTCGACGCATGCGCAGTATGTTCGCCGCGGGATCGCGCCTAGTTATAATAATACACGCCCCCTACCCGCCCAATTTGAATTCCGCCGGCTCATTTTCGCTACGCCGCCGCAACTTCAGGAGCAAGTGCTTTGTGAATAACAGTACTTGCTCCTAAAGTTTTGCCGGAGTAACGTAAATGAGAAACGTTACTCCAACTTAAAGATTCGCCCATCTACCTGAATCTGGACCTTACACTGTATAGTTTAGCTAGATCAGTTCTTCCTAATTTACTGGCAGGCAGGTGATTGTGCTATTTAAAGACGTTTTCATAGGCATACTTTAGACACCCAGCAGGTACAATATTTAAAATACATTTTCTTTTTTTTTTAACCCCTTCCATACAGGGCATTTTCACCCCCTTCCTGCCCAGACCAATTTTTAGTTCTCAGCACTGTTGCATTTTGAATGACAATTGCGCAGTCATGCAACACTGTACCCAAATGAAATCTTTATGTTTTTTCCCCCCCACAAATAGAGCTTTCTTTTGGTGGTATTTGATCATCTCTGTTGTTTTTATTTTTTGCGCTATAAACAAAAGAAGAGCGACAATTTAAAAAAAACACAATATTTTTAACTTTTTTTTTTAATAAATATCACATTAAAAAAATAATAATAATGTTTTCCCTCAGTTTAGACCGATACATATTCTTCTATTCTTCTAAAAAAAATGCAATAATCGTATATTGATTGGTTTGCGCAAAAGTTATATCGTCTACAAAATAGGTGAAATATTTATGGCATTTTTTTTTATTTTTTTTTACTAGTAATGGCAGCGATCTGCAATTTTTTTTTGTGACCTTGATATTGCGGCGACATTGCGGCGAAGCTTTTTACACGTTTTTGGGACCATTCACATTTACACAGCGATTAGTTCTATAAAACTGCACTGATTACTGTGTAAATGTGACTGGCAGGGAAGGGGTTAAAATGTTCCCTAAAGTGTGTTCTAACTGTAGGGGTACTCACAGGGGGAGGAGACCGATGTGTGTTCCTCTGTACTGGGAACACACATCGGTCTCCTCACCACTGACAGGAGGTGGATCTGTGTGTTTACACACACAGATCCACACTCCTGCCGTGATCGCTGGTAATTGTGGGTGCCCTGCGGCAATCGCCCTAGATCCCTGGGAAACAAAGGCTGTCATATGACGTCCACCCGGATCGAGGAGGGTTTCCTACCGCCGTCATTTCTCAATGACGCGGTAAGGAAGGGGTTAGGCATCATTAAAATCACTGTGAATAAAATCACAGTGAATTTAATGATGCATAAATATAAAAAAAAAGGAAAAATTACTTTATATATTGTATCTGCTGGGTGTCTATAATATGCCTATGAAAAAGTCTTTGAGAAACCGGGTCTTGCCCGAGGGAACATGTATCAATGGAAAAAAAGTTTTAAAAAAGGTCGTTTTTTCAGAAGTCCGAAAAAACACCATTTGAAAAAAAAATCCAAATTTCTCAAAGACGTTTTACGACAATAACTTGCATATTAGGCTTTAAAATGAGCACTTTTGAATTTGAATGTTCGAGTGCCATAGACGTCAATGGGGTTCTAAATGTTCGTGCAAACGTTCGGTCCGTTCGAAGGTTCTGGTGCGAACCGAACGGGGGGTTTGTTCGGCTCATCCCTAGTCCAGACCTAAATCCAATTAAGAATCTGTAGCAAGAATTGAAAATTACTGTTCACAGACGCTCTCCATCTAATCTGACAGAGCTTGAGCTATTTTTTTAAAGAAGAATGGGCAAAATGTTCACTCTATAGTAGTGCAAACCTGGTAGAGACATCCCCAAAAAGACTTGCAGCTGTAATTGCAGGGAAATGTGGTTCTACAAAGTATTGACTCAGGGGGGCTGAATATAAATGCACCCCACACTTTTCACATATTTATTTGTAAAACATTTTGAAAACTGTTTATCATTTTCCTGCCACTTCACAATTAGGTGCCACTTTGTGTTGGTCTATCACACAAAAAATCCCAATAAAATACATTTAAGTTTTTTGTTGTAACATGACAAAATGTGGAAAATTTCAAGGGGTATGAATACGTTTTCAATGCTTGGTATCAGTGGGAGGAATAGTGCCTCATCATTGGAATCAGTGGCAGGAATAGTGCCCCATCACTGGTGTCAGTGGGAAGACTAATATCCTATTGTTGGAGTCAGTGGATGGAATGGTGCTCCGAGGTCTGGATAAAGGCAAGAAAAAATCTGCATCTGACCCCTGGGCCACAGCTTAGACTACTGATTTAGGATAATGATTTGGTATAGATGAACGAAAAGCCCAGCCATTTGTTTGCAAACCGCAACTGTTAACTGTCTTTTTACCTTTTTAATGTCAGTTTTGTTGCAATAGATTGAATGCATAATACAGATGCACTATGATACAGAAAAAAATAAGAGCACCCCCAGGCATTTTATTTAAAGGAATTTTACATTCCTAATGTTTCAATTTACACATCATGCCATTTGTTTGACAACCCTAGGCATTTGGCTCATCACTATCTGTGACTAATAAAAGCTGTACAGCTGCACACACTAAAGTGGACCTTTATTAAATGTTAACATATGTGTAGTTACTGTATGTTAATAGGTTTGTTGGAGAACATACTGGTCTAGACTTGTATCACTGAATTTAGTCTCAGGATCTCTGCTGAAGGCTAACAAAAATCTAGCCCTGCAATGTCTAATGCTAGATATACTGTAGATTCAATTATAAAAACATTATTAGATGAATCAACGCATAGAAAAAGCATTCCTGGCAGTTACATTTACTACTGTACATATTTATTTCTAGGGACCACTTGAACTGTAAGGTTTCTGAAGCATTTTTATTATCCTGCTGGAGACTGCAGTAAGTAGACGTGTGTGGTTCGTTTTGTTGCAAAAAATATTTGTTATTTTTTGTTAAATTTAGAATTTTTTATTATTCAGGGATTCGGACATGTCTAAATACCCGAATTACATTATAAACAAAGCTTACTGAATGTTCCGAACAAGACGAAATTTGTCAAGATTTCCGAAAATCGGATTGAAATTCAAATCTAATTTTACATTGAATTCCATTTGAATTTGAACTGTAAACATATTTCTGGAATCAAAGATTGAGTGTGTTATTAGAGTATCATTTCAAAATAATGCTGTTTTTGTTAAGCCAAAGATTATTTAACCAGTTGTCGACCAGCCCACCGTCATTCTACGGCGGCAGGTCGGCACTGCTGGGCGAGAGCACGTAGCTCTACGTCCTCCCTTTAGTGGCCGCTAGGGGGCGCGCGCGCCCCGCCGGCGACCCGCGCGCCCCCGCTCGTCCCGTGCGCCCCCCGCTCGTCCCCCGAGTCCCGCGCGCGTGCCCGGCGGGCGCGATCGCAGCCAGGCACGCGCGCTCGTTTGTTACAGAGTGGGGAACGGGAGGTATGTGTGTAAACACATACCTCTCGTTCCTGTCAGCGGGGGAAACGCTGATCTCCTGTTCATACAATGTATAGACAGAAGATCAGTGATTTCCCCTAGTGAGGCCACCCCCCATACAGTTAGAACACACCAGGAACACACTTAACCCCTTCCCCCTACTGTTAACCCCTTCACTGCCAATGGCATTTTTATAGTAACCCAATGCATTTTTATAGCATTGATCGCTATAAAAATGCCAATGGTCCCAAAAATGTGTCAGAAGTATCCGATGTGTCCGCCATAATATCGCAGTACCGAAGAAAAAAAAACGCTGATCGCCGCCATTACTAGTAAAAAAAAAATATTAATAAAAATGCCATAAAACTATCCCCTTTTTTGTAAACGCTATAAATTTTGCGCAAACCAATCAATAAATGTTAATTGCAATTTTTTTACGAAAAATATGTAGAAGAATACGTATCGGCCTAAACTGAGGAAAAACATTTTTTTTTATATATTTTTTGGGGATATTTATTATAGCAAAATGTAAAAAATATTGCATGTTTTTCAAAATAGTGGCTCTATTTTTGTTTATAGTGCAAAAAATAAAAACCGCAGAGATGATCAAATACCACCAAAAGAAAGCTCTATTTGTGGGAAAAAAAGGACGCCAATTTTGTTTGGAAGCCACATCGCACGACCGCGCAATTGTCAGTTAAAGCGACGCAGTGCCGAATCACAAAAAGTGCTCTGGTCTTTGACCAGCAATATGGTCCGGGCTGAAGTGGTTAAAGAGTCATTGTAATCATTTGATGAAGATTTTTCTTTTGTTTGTTCACTTTGTCGCATTCTAATTGGAAAAAAAAATCAATTTAATCGATTCAAATCTGTAAACTTTAAGAAAATTCTAAAAAGACATAAAACGAATTCCAAATATGAATTCTGAATACGAATACAGAATAGAAATTGAACGACTAAACCAAATTTAATAAAACAAAATAACTAGATTAACGAATCTAAACAAAACGATTTTTTTTGTCATGCACATGTCTAGCAGTAAGATGCCATTATATAATGCATAATGATGCAACTCATCAATGTATGATTATGTAATTGCTCTATAACAGATATGGCACTGTGTTTACTGGGCCTGTTTAATATACATGATACAGTATTTATACCTGATATTTATTAATCTACTTACAGAAAGTGATATTTGTTAGTAGGATTTTTCAGAAAAAGTTTACTTAAACTGGTTCTTAAGCCTAAACATGTTTTACCTTAAAGCTTAGGTAACCCCCAAAAAATATAATAACGATCTTGGTTTGTTGAAGCAAGGGTTGGCAACTTGGGGCCCACCAGCTGTTATGGAACTATATTTCCAATGAGGCATTGCAAGGCTGGCCGTTACAATTACTCCCAGAGACATAATGGGACTTGTAGTTCTGGAACAGCTGGAGGGTCCCAGGTTGCCTACCCCATCTTTAAAGAATGCTATACAGCACAGTTCTTGTGCTGTGTATTTTGTCCTCCTGTATAACCTGAAATACCTAGCCGATCCTGCCAGTTTTTAACCCCCCCCCCGTTTGTATGCTGACCACGATATATCATGGTTGCTGAGCCCTCACACCTTTGTCAGAGTATGTGCCTCCGTCATATGCTGCTTTCTGCAGTTCTCCTGTGTCTCCTCTGTCCTTCTCCTCCCCCTCTCCTACCTGCCTGTCATCTCTCACTATCGCTGAAGTACTCCTCTCCCCACTGCTTCAAAACTAACTGATCATTATATCATCCCCTCTGTCACATAAAAAGCTGTGTCCTAGTGCCTGTGCTTTAAAAAAAAAATTCTACCTGTTTTAACAGGGTCTTACAGCAATCACATGACTCCAGGCTCTCTGCTCGTCTCCTCCCCCCTCCCTAACTCCCTGGCTGATGTCAGCAGGGCAATAGCACTCTGGAGCTCTCACACGGGGAGAGATGAGAGGCTGGAGTCATCTTATCGCTGGAAGACACTGGTAAAACAGGAAGAAATCATTTTTGTTTTTCTTTTATAAAGCACAGTCACTAGGATGCAGCTTTTTATCTGACAGAGGAGATGATAAAAAGATTAATAGTGGCTTAACAACCACTTTAATGCATTCCTTGCATTAAGGTAACAACAGTTTAGGGCTCAGCATCCTCCTCACTTTTCTGCTTTTACTTACCTGAGCCCTCATTTGATCCAGCGCTGTGCACATCTGCAGCTCTTCTCCCTTCCTCAATTCCAGGGTCACACTGGCTTTGCTAGGGCATCGATAGCCATTTGTTTTCGCTGCTGCCCATCAAAGCCAGTGACGAGTGGAGTACAGCATTGGTGGTCGGGTGGGAACATGCACAAGTACCCCCATGGGAAGCGGATTCCTGTGGGGGCACTGGACAGACAGGAGGAGCCAGGAGCACTGGCGAGGGACCCAAGAAGACCAGGTAAGTATAGACATGTTTGTTATTTTATTAGTATTAGTATTAGTAGTATTTTATTTACTGTACCTTTACATTTGCTATAAGAGTCATTCATTTTTTTTACATTTTAAGGCATAGGTTATTGCATGGGAAAGCACATTTTTGCTGCTCACCTTCAGGGAGGGGGAAGCTAAACTCAGTGTTGGTGCTGCTGTATGTTTATTAGTGCACATCCAAACTCCTGCAAGCAGCTATTTACAAAGGGTACAATGATAGAAAATCCTCCTATTATACATACAGTATTTATTAACTACTCAATACTCATTGACTCTAAGGCCACACAATCAAATTTGTCCGCTCAAAACGGTCCGATGGACCGTTTCAGCAGACAAATCCGATCGTGTGTACGGGCTAGCGGACAGGTTTGTCCATCGGACAAATTTCAAAGCATGCTTTGAAATTTGTCCGCTACAAACCTGTCCGTCGGATATGTCCGCTGGTTAGTACGGCAAACCAGCGGACATATCTTCCCGCACATGCGTCGTATTCTGTGAATGGATCCGACGCATGCGCGCGGAAGTGTTTACTTCCTGGTGCGGTGATGTGGCGGCGTCAACGTCACCGGCGCGTCACCACGCTGTCTGCCGGCGGGGATTTTGATCCGATGGTGTGTACACGCCATCGGACCGAAATCCGATGAGACATGTCCGCTCTAAACTGTCCGTCTGACAAGTTTGAGCGGACATATCTCATCGTGTGTACAAGGCCTTAGTCATATAAGACCCATGATATATAATCTCAAGGAGGTAAATGTTGGCAGGCAGATGTAAAAATTATGTACGCCTATTGACATCTCATTACTTCCTAGTCCGCCTAGGTCTAAACAATCTAAAAGTAGAAGGTTTATGTTCTTTTATGTTTTTTCAGACTGAAACGTGGTGGATCAGGTGTAAATGGGTTTAACAGAATGCATATCAATTTCCATCCACCTGCCAATAGACGTAACATGGGCCCATTAATCTCAGTTTTTTCCACCATCACAAGATGAAGGCAAAGACTGAATGGACACCAATGCCCCAAAAGTTTTATTCTGCTCTTATTGAGCAGAAAATAATTTCATGATTCTCTGCTAATCAGAATGGATATCATCCAAGTGAGAGGACCCCTTTCCGTTACAATTTCCATGTTTTTTCAATATTCTGTACTCCTTAGCAACACCCCAGGTTGCTAGATCATGATTTAAAGGGCTGGAAAAACAAAATCAAGAGGGTCATCATAACCAGATTGCACTACTGCTCCTTTTGAATTTTTTTTTATCTAACTGCATTTGTCATATCACAACTCCCATTTCTTTAGATTATGAGGTATCATGAGTACAGAAAACTGAGTAGGAAAGTCATGCCTAGTACACACGATCGGTTTTCCCGGTGGTAAAAAATCTCCGCCGGGAAAAACCGAGGGGAAAACCGAGAACATGTTCTGTAACCCGGCCGTGTATATGCTCCATTGCAGTCTTTTCCCATAGGAAAACTGCCGGCTTAAAATCCCAGCGGGAAAAAAGAGGGCTGGTTCTTTTTTTCCGGTAGTTTTCCTGTTGGGAAAACTGTGACGGAGCATACACACAGCTAGCCAAAAGCTATCATGGCAGTTTTCCAGATGGGAAAACTGGTTGTGTGTACGAGACTTAAAGGAGATGTAAAGGAAAAAAAATGTTTTGCCTAAAATTAATGTCTGCAAGGTAGACAGACAGAATAGTGTAATGATTCTGTTAACAAATGAGTAAATTCCTATTAAATTCCTTCCTATATCAGCTCCGGCGTTCTAGTTTCTGTTCTCTCATTCACTTCCTGGTTTGCAGCGCTCGTTCATGTAAGAACTACATTTCCCAGTATGAATTGCGGCACGCCCAGTAATTCACACCTCCTTGAAGTCTCTAACACGTAGAGAGCATCTTGCCACACAGATGTAGTTCCCAGGAGGGGGCAAGCACACTGCAGTAAAGTCTCCCTTCACGGTGAACAGAACAGAGAAGAAATAGAGCAACTTCTGAGCAAAAACGAACAATGAGGAAGTGAAAAGAGGAATGTCTGCAGGTAAAGGATGCTTACTATTAAAAAAAAAAATCCTTTACAACCCCTTTAATGCTGGCCATACACCTATAGATTATCTGCAGATTTTCTATGTTCAGATGGAAAAAGTGGAACAGACTCCTCCATCTACACTGAACTGTGTGGATGGAAGAATCTCCCACTGACTCAATCTTCCATATATTGCTAGTCGGCCCCGTTGGCTGTCACAATACCTGAACATTCTGATTGGGTGCAGGAATTGTTTAGTTTGAGAGCCACCGGGGGGCCGACTAGCAAGATATGGAAGCTTGAGTCAGTGGGAGTTTCTTCCATCTACACAGTTCAGTGTAGATGGAGGAATCTGTTCCACTTTTTCCATCTAACCATAGAAAATCTGCAGATAATCTAAAGGTTTATGACTAGCATTAGACTTTCTTTTGCCTAGTCTCAGTCTCTATCTCAACTGTAAGGTGTTGCCAGGTCAACTGGCGGATGAATCCCTCCATCTGATTAGCCCTGGGATTTCTCACAGTTAGACATGATGGGACAGTCCAAGTAAGGTTCTTCCAAAATATATCCATATAAGCATAAGCCTTTGTCTAAGCATTACACAAACACTTTGGCGGCGTACACACGACCGAGGTTCTCGCTGGAAACCAGCGAGAACCTCGCTGGAAGCTGCATTCCAGCGAGAACCTCGGCCGTGTGTACGCTCTCGGCGAGCATCCCGTCGGGAATGCCGTCGAGCAGAAATAGAGAGCATATTCTCTATTTGCTCGACGGCCCGCCTGGATGAATGGCTGGTTGCCATTCCCGACGGGCGGGTCGCCGAATCTGACGGCCGGCAGAGAACCTCGACGGGCGGAACGATGTGTTCTGCCCGTCGAGGTTCTCTGCCGTGTGTACGCGGCTTTAGATACCATAGACATTTGTTTATATATATAGATAGCAAAAGAAACAGGATAAATCTTAATTTTATATTTTTAAATATAAAAAACAATATGACCTGTATGATATCACTGACGTTTGACTAAATATTATCTGCAAAAATATGTTAGCTCTCTTGAAAGGAATGTGTGCTTTTACTTAGTTTTGGCTGTTATATATAAATTATGTTAGGCGTGTAGTGACACTATTTGTGCTGATATATATAAAATACTGAGCGCTTAAATCATACTAAATACATGATTAATTTTTCATATAATGAATATGGTCCACCACTGTTACAGTATTCCGATGTTGCACTGTCACAAAATTCAGATGTGATTTTTCAGTTTTTGATGAGATAGAAATGTATAATTACAGAGAGAGGATTAACTGTTAGGAATGGGAATTTGGCTCATTCCCCACTTCTTTCATCTGGATCTTAAGCAAACAGGAAGATGAATTTCATTTAAACCATTTGGATTTGCAGGGTAGAAATGCACAGGTGATGATTTCTAGTGATGAAAATAATGTTAAAATGGATTGACTCCTGTGGTGTTACTATATCCTTCCTTTTGCTCAATAGTAGAGTGCAGACTCCTCAAATCATGGGTTAAACACATGGGTTAAATAACAGCACATCTCTGCACAGAAGCCAAATATGTGGCTTGGTCATGGAACAGTAGCAATGGATAAAAACTTGATGCAAATGTGGATTGGCACACATGGGCTGCTTTTTGTAAAGATTTCTATCAGCGAATATCTCTCTACAGTTCATTGTGGTATTAGGCAGAAGAATAAAGCCTTGATTCTAACAGGAAGTCCTCCACATGCACATACTTTGGATTCTGATGAGCACAATGAAAGCCTATTAAGTGGTATCTTCTAAGTATAACAAGCAATGAGGGTAGCTCTAAACTTGGCCTATGGATGATAAAGATTAAATTCACACACTGCAGAATAAAAAATAAAAAATAAAATGAACCGCGGTAAAGCTTTTACTAATATTTTCATACGTTTAATTAGATAATTCTGAAGAATATCTAAAGTAAAGATGCATTATTTTTTAAACAATATGGGCCAGATTCAGGTAGAGTTACGCCGGCATAACTCTGACTTTGCCCCGACGTATCTGTTTTCTGTATTCAGTTTGCAGGAAAGATCTGAAAGGCGTAATTGTACTACGCCGTCAGATCTTAAATGCAATTATAAAATGGCCGCCAGGGGCGTTCCCGCTGATTTACGCCGAGAATATGTAAATCAGCGAGATACGCTAATTCCCGAACATATGCCCGCCCGACGCAGTGACTTTACGCCGTTTCCGTAAGGGGTTTCCCGGCGTAAAGATAAAGCACCAAAAAGATGGCGCATCCTATGTTAAGTATGGAAGTCGTGACCGCAAGAAATTTGAATTTTTTTACGTCGTTTGCATGACTCGTCCGTGAATGGGGATTTACGTTGATTACGTTCACGTCGAAAACACCGTCATAATTCGGAGCATGCGCACTGGGATTTTTCAATGGTCGACGCATGCGCAGTACGTTTGGCGCGGGGACGCGCCTCATTTACATAGCATACGCCCCCCTACCCGCCCAATTTGATTTAGGCCACCCAATTTACGCTACGCCGCCGCAACTTTACACGTAAGTGCTTTGTGAATACAGCACTTGCGCGTAAAGTTGCGGCGGAGTAATGTAAATAGGTAACGTTACGCCGCCGCCAAGAACCGCTCGCCATCCTGAATCTGGCCCTATATGTTTATTGAGTAAAGAACCTTTATTACAGAGAGGCACAGCTTTCTGAAGTCTTGTTCAGTAATCCTATTAAAAGACATTTCATTCAAACTATTCTCTGATCTCTTCTCAGCCTAAACTTTCTGGCTGCATGGGTCATATTTAAAAAAGTAATTCATCAAAGTATTAAAGCATATTTAGTCCTAAGAAAAAGATTTTATTACATGGCAGCTTATCAGTCCTCAGATGTGGTGGTGGCATTCATTTTAATTTTTCAGGTTAAGAACAATTACAGTAAGTTAAGAAAATACCTGTTTATCTTGTCATAAATGCAGCGTTCTTTTCACTTCCTGTGAGCTTAAAGTGGTTGTAAACCCCACTTTTTGACTTTTACCTACAGGTAAGCCTATAATAAGGCTTACCTGTAGTTATAAAGAATATCTCCTAAAGCTGTACGGTTTAGGAGATATTCCCCTCGCAATGCGCCGCTGATTGCAGTGGCGCATGCGCAGGGGGGATCCTCGGCTGAAGGGTCTCCCGCCGTCGACCCTTGCCGGAATGAAATCTCCCGCACGCATGCGCGGGAGTGACGTCATCGCGCTCCAGCTAATCACAGTGCTGGAGCGGCGATACCCGGCGTGGACCAGGTAAGTTTACTTCTCCGAGTCCCGAGGTAAGTATTTCTTTTGCCTTGCAGGGGTAAAAAAAAAAATATATGTATATGCGGGTTTACAACCGCTTTAAAAGAAAGCACAACCAGATTTATCTTTCTTGAGTAAACCAATAATTTTACCTACTCCATGTAATGATGATGAAGATAGGAAGACACGTTCGAAGTCCTGTGTGGGTGACAACCATGGCTGCCTTTATGGATACAGTGAAGTAGGGAGCTTAGTCTCCTGAGGACAGGAAGTGTGTTATTCACAGGATTTCTAGGTGAAAAAAGAGGAAAGTGTATGAAAAAAGAAAACCAATGTAGCCACTTTATCTAAGGACTGGTAAGCTGAGATATATTATTATTATTTTGGTTTCAAGTTAAGATATGTTTTAAGCTTTCCATTGCGACTCATACTTTATATGTCAAAGCTTTCGGTGAACACCCGAATTTGCTCTGCCCCCACCCCAAAGTACCTTTTCCCCAAAGGGCCTCATCCCCATAACTCTGGCTGAGGGTTGTGGTGGTCTGCAGGCAAGGGGCTTCTCGGAATCTGGAAGAACTGTCAAACAGCAAGCCAGGCATTTGGCGGTTGCCTTAGTTGATAGAGGAGTGGTTTTTTTTTAGGGTCTGGCGGTGCAGACCCTAAAGTCAGGTAGGTGCATAAAGGCCCGTACACATGATCTGACTCCGATGGACCTGTTTTTGTAGACAATCTAACCGTGTGTACGCTCCATCGGACAAACTTTTTTTGCTTTTTTTATCAGACAAATGTTCGCTGTGAGAACAGACAAACTTTTCGCCAACAAATGTCCGATGGAGAAAATCCAATCCAATCATGCGTGCGTACACAAGTCCATTGGACTGAAGTCAAAAGTGCAAACACGCATGCTCAGAACCAATCCTAAAGATCAGACAACAAAAGCAGAAGTTGCCCACAAAAAAAAACATGTGATTCGGTGAAAGTTGGCTGAAAAAGTCCTGCCGTATGTATGCAGATTGCAGAACAAGTTCACGGACAATGCCCTTTGGAGCAAAATCCACGGAAAAGTCAGATGCAAGTTTGATCGTGTGTATGAGGCTTAAAGGTGGCCATACACTATACAATCTGCTAATACAATCTCAGTACAACCTTCTCTAGATTTATTACAACTATATAATAAGGTTACACACCTATCTATCCAATTAGTTGAGGAGAGGGGGGGCAGGGTGTGTGTTAATGAGGTCAACTGCTGACATTCTTCCTTCTAACAGTTTTTATGTCCTAAGGGTCAAATAACATGAAGTAATGGAGTTTTCTATAAGAGACTCTGGAGGCTAAGGCAAAGGCTGCCCTAGAATATAAAGAAAGCTTCTTCTTTTTTTTGGTAACAGAGATACATTAATGGTTTATTGGTAAACATGGAAGCTGGAACTGAAATGGTTTCTCTACAATACAGGAGGGACTGGCTGATTTGTATTGGGGGGCATATCATTTGTCCTTGTCTTAAGGTCATGTCATATTGCCTCTTCCATAGTTTAAACAGTCTAAAAGACCCTTTAACCTATTGAGGTGCAACTTTTTCAAGGACAGGGGTACATATGAAAATTACCTTTCTATTTGGACCTGCTAGCTGAATAATCCCTAGATACACTTGAAACAAGGGGTGGTGCTTTTGTTTCTAATGCCACGTACACGCGACCGTTTTTCATGTCATGGAAAAAAAAAAATTTTCTCGACTTGATTTTTCTCAAGCCTGCCTTGCATATACACGATCGTGATAAAAAATGCACGAGCAAAGCGCCGGGATGTACAACATGTACGACAGCACTATAAAGGGGAAGTTCCATTTGAATGGCACCACCCTTTGGACTGATTATGCAAATTTCCCTTCTCATAACTTGCTTTTTTTTCCCCGTCGTTAAAGCCTACACAACGAGAACGAGAAAAACGACGATGTGAAAAGCATAGAGAAAAAATAGAGCAGGTTCTAAATTTTTCTTGTTGCTCTGGAGCCTACACACGATCTTTTTTAATGACCAATTTAAAAAATTGCATTTTTCTCGTCATGAAAAACGGTCGTGCATTAGGCTTCCTAAGCTATCTGGCCAGTCATCTCAAAAAGTCTAACTAGGAGGTCTTTGATCCATAAAATCTAAAATCTAACTGCACTTTTCGCACCCTCGTTAATCTTTCCATTTACTGAATAATCGATTCCACTGACCTGATTTGGTAGAAGCCCAATTTTAGGCCTTTCCCTGAATTGGTAACAACATTGACTTCTAAATGGCTGTCATCAGTAGAAATGTTACTGTAACAGAGTCACCACATTGTACTCTATCCAAATTACTTTAAGGCCTCATGCCCACTTTTCTGAGCGTTTTTTGCAGCTTAAAAACGCCTCTCCATGTTAGCCTATGGCCTCATGCCCACCATGACGTTTTTGAGCTGTAAATGGCTGAGCCGTTTTTAGGCTGCAAAAAAAAAACAGGACCAGTGCGTTCTGATGCTCCAGTGTGGAAGAAAATAAGAGGGAAGAAGACAGAAGGTGACAAAGAAGACCGGGCTGGCCGACGCTAGTAAAAGAAATGCAAGAAGATAGCGACGGCCAGACCCGAAGAAGGCACTGGAGAGCAGGAGAAGAACCGGGGAGAGCGGAGAAGACCCCCGAAGGCAGAAGGTGATGAGGAAGACGGCACTGCCCGCCGCTAGTAAGAGAGCTGAAAGAAGATAGCGGCGGCCAGCCCCGAAGAAGGCACCGGAGAACGGGGGAAGACCCCCGGGGAGCGGAGAAGACCCCCGGAGCTGACTAATAAATGTTTTTAAAAACTGTGTTGTGTGTTTATTTTATTGACACTTTTCCTCGGTGAATGGGTAAGGGTACGATATACCCCATACTCATTCACATAGGGTTGGGGCCGGGATCTGGGGGCCCCCTTATTAAAGGGGGCTCCCAGATTCTGATAAGCCCCCCGCCCGCAGACCCCATCAACCGACGGTCAGGGTTGACGGGAAGAGGCCCTTGTCCCCATCAACATGGGAACAGGGTGCTTTGGGGTGGGGGGGCACACCCAGCCTCATTCCTGACCGGCCCGGCGCCGTGCTCGGATAAGGGTCTGGTATAGATTTTGGGGGTCGTTTTTTCGGTGTAGGTGTTTCCCCTAAAATCCATACCAAACCGAAGGGCCTGATATCATCCCTGTGGGGGAACTTCAAACTAATTTTATTTTTAATTTTCGCGGGGGTTCCCCTTTAAGGTTCTCCGCACACAAGTCGCCTCGCAAGTCGGATCATCTTGATCCAACTTCTGGTGCGACCTCTATTCAAATCAATGGGCTCCCATAGGGAACCATTGATTTTGAATAGAGAAAGAAAAACGCAACTGAAAGCCAGCGCGGCAAATTGTGCATTGAATTCAATGCAAAACGCGGAAATAAACGCGGAAAAAATGCCGCTTTTTTCCTGGCATCTGTACTAGCTTTACAGCCCGTTTTTTAAAACGTCAGTGGGCATGAGGCCTAACTGTTACTAAACCCACAACAGTAAAATCAGTCTGTATGTGCAGTAAAGCATGCTTGTTCTACTCACTGTGGAACCTAAAGGGGTTACTTCACCACATTGTGTAAAAATGCTGTTTGATCCTATCTTCTCCAATCCTCCCCTTCTTCCACTGTCCCCTAACCATTTCCTGATAAGACAGAGCCTTTGGAGTCACTCTGCACATGCTCAGTTTGGTGTGTATTGCTAGGGAGTATTTTTTTTTCTTAGCAGTGTGCATTTGATCAGCTCAGAGACAATTAGCATTGTCCAGACAGAGGGTCCAGCGTCCAGCAGCCTCATAAGACAGTCGGAAGAAAATGAAAACTCCTACTACACGCTTTACCCGGACACTGATAGAAATCACAAGACTGCTGTATACTGCTGATGAGAAAAGGTATTTAGCAGTATATATTTACTAAAACAATTGCATTTTCATAGTCTGTGTACTGTGGGAGACCAGATATAGTGAATGCAGGGTCCTGGGTTTAGTAACACTTTAATGACATCAGATGTTATGAGTTAGCAAGCCGCATGCATTTTAGTCTTTAACAACAATTAACGACTTCCGGACCACCCACTGTATATATACGTCAGCACTTTACAGATACTGTAGATATCTCTGTTATGGCAGCAGCTAGCTGCCTTAACCCAGGTATCCATCTTTTCAGTGAACGGTCCAGTTTACGATAATGGTGATCTCTACGGCGGATTTGCCGTGAGATCACCATTATCGGTGGCGGGAGAGGGCCTCCCTCCTGTCGCTATCCTGGATCCTCCGCCGCTTACCGGAGCTGTCGGTGCTGGGTATGGAGATGAGTGAGGGGAAGATGGCTCCCACCCGTCTCCATACCATCTCCATACCATAGCAGGGCAGAAGTCCAAATATGGGATCTGAGGTCTTTTTGCCCCGTCCCGACGAGCTTGCACGCAGAAGCTACTGCATACTTGAGCAGCGCCCACATATGAAAACTGAGTTCAAACCACACATGTGAGGTATTGCCGCAATCGTTAGAGTGAGGGCAATAATTCTAGCCCTCGACCTCTTCTATAGTTCAAAACATGCAACCTGTAGAATTTTTTAAACTGTGCCTATGGAGATTTTAAAGGGTAAAAGTTTGTTGCAATTCCACGAGCGGGCACAATTCAGAAGTGTGACATGTTGGGTATCAATTTACTCGGCGTAACATTATCTGTCACAATATAAAAAAATGGGCTAACTTTACTGTTGTCTTATTTTTTATTTCCAAAAAGTTTTCTTTTTGTTCCAAAAAAAGGGCACTTTTAAGACTGCTGAGCAAATACGGTGTGACATAAAGTATTGCAATGACCGCCATTTTATTCTCTAGGGTATTATAAAAAAAATTATAATTTCCAAGCAAAAAAAATGTTTTTAACTTGTAAACACAGGGCCAGATTCAGATACACTTAATATTGCGCTGCGTAATCGAAATACTCTACTCTGCCGTATTTTACCAGGCTCTACACCAAATTCTGGTAGATTTTTGCCCATACGCTACGGCGGCGTAGTCTATTTCTCGCCGTGTAATCGAAATACGCGATTAGGGGGCGTGAAGCATTTAAATTAAGCGCGTCCCCTGCGCATTCTCCGTTCAGAAATTTCCCGCCATGCATTGCGCTAAATCACGTTGTTACGTCATTCGTTGTTTGAGTAGCGTTGTTTACGAACATTCCTATTCCCGGACGACTTACGTAAAAAATAATAAAAGACGTCGGAAAACGTAGAAATTCAACGCGGGAATGACGGCCATACTTAACATGGGCTGTCTAATATTAGAGCAGCAAAAAGCTGGTATAGTGTTGCGCAAAAAAAAGATGACTAAAGGTGCCGTAAGAGATTGCGAATGAAGATCGTAATTTCGGGGATCGCCGGCAAAAGCTCATTTGCATACCCCGACGCGGAAAACAACGGGAAGTCCACCCAGTGGCCGCAATTTTATTGCAGCGTAGATCCGTAGGCGTACGAACACGTAATCCAGTCGAATTGAAGCCTGCAGCCATCTATTCATGGTTTGAGTTTCCGACTAGCTAAAAAACGCACCTAATTTGAAATTACTCCAGTCTAACACCAGTTAGACAGGAGTTACGGCTCTCTGAATCTGGCCCACAGAGTCTAAGAAACAGAGGTGGCCCTTAAGTGGTTAAATTCTTCCTGGTACAGAATATTTGTACTTCTCTTGTACTGGTCCTCGTCTCCTCTCTGATCACCTCTTCAAACCCCTGAATCTGAACTTTTTCCACACTATGCCCTTGCTGTGGAATGCTCTCCCACATTACACAAGGCCTTTAGACGAGTCTATGATCTGAATTTACACCTGCTTCTTTTATCTGCAAACACTAGTTTCACCACAACTTTCAGTCAAGATACTTCAGATTCCTTTATAAACATCCATTGGTGTTATCTGTGTGATACCATTGTTTCTTCCTTCCCCATTTTACATTTAACGGAGATGTATGAGCTAATAAAAACAAAAAAAACAAACATACTCACCTCAATGCTGCAGCATCAGTGTGATGCAGCTGTCTCCCGCCGGCTCTAAGACAGAGAACTAAGTGATCACATTACCGGCGTCCACTGATTGCACAGTTCTCGGGCTCCTTGGAGCGGAACATAGGGACTGTCAGTCACCGCTCTCCACTCTGCCCCTCCAGCGATCAATATGGAGAGGAGGTGAGCGCAGTTGACTTCAGCTTTCATCTATGCACTGAGAGCCACAGCCAGTTGTCCTTTCCTTTCAGAGCCTGGAGTGGCTCCGTGACATCAGTACACAACAGGCTAAAGCTTTAGCCCACTAATGTAGGGTTGCCACCTGTCTGGGATTCACTCAGACAGTTCGGGTTTGGACTGCCTGAAACCCGGACACATTATTTAGACTGGACTATGGCTTCTCAGCTGCTTCCAGTGTCTGCTACACTCTCTTTCATGCAGCCCAAAACCAGCACTAACAAACCCCCCCCCCCCCACACACACACACACTGACGGGAGAGGAGAGTCGGCTCGACCTCATCCTCCTGCCCCTACCCCTCTGTCTGCCCACACTCAAATTTCCAGGGCTGTGCCTCAGAAAAGGAAAGTGGGGGCTGAAAATTTGAAGTCCAGCAGCCTTAGATACATCTGGATGAGAGGTGCTGACTGCCAAGGGGGGAGTGAGCTCACCATCAATCCCTGTCTGTGACTGAAGCCTCCCCTCTTCACTCTCCTGCCTCAGAGTGAGTACGCTAATGTAAATCAGAGTTCCTAGAGCACCGCTTACATCAGAGTTCCATTTTACACCTTAGGCCACAGTGTTACCCTTTAAATTCAAGTCCTCACCAAACATCAGAGTTCTCAGTGTCCCCCCTTAAATTAGGGATTCCAAAGTATCCCTTATGTTGGAGTCCCCAGAGTTCTCCCTTACATCAGAGTCTGCAGAGTCCACCCTTACATTGTAAAAGAACTCTGCAAGTTCAGATATAAAAGAGGAACTCTGTGGAATCTGATCTAAAGGGGGACTCTTGTTATGAAATTCATAAGATTAGAAATTGTATTTATTAGCAAAATATATGTATAAAAAAATTGCTGTGCACTGCCAAAGTGTTCGGGTTTGACTTGAAGAATAGGTGGCAACCCTACACTGTTGTCTGATTCTGGGTCACAGTACAGTAAAAGTTAGTGTACTCCTGTGACCCTGAAGAGAAGCATGGCCAAAAAAGCTTTGGGCATACTTCTCTTTTATGCCTGGTACACACGTACGGTTTTCCCGGCAGACTTTTTACCATCGGGAAACCCGAGGGAAAAATCAAAAACCTGCTCTCCTTTTTCACATAAAGTAAAAGGCATCATTGACCTGTGATGCTTTTCATAAAGGACAACACTGTTACACGGACAAGGTGTGCTAGTGATGATCCTTTTTATGATTAAGGTAATTTAAGTATCTACACTTATGGAGGACTTTTGAAACATTAACCACTTCTGACCGGCCCCACGTCCAAAGACGTCATTTTTTTGAAGATGGATATCTCGGTAACGGCAGCAGCTGCTTTAAAATTATAAAATAAATAAAAATAAAAACGAAAACCAAAAAAAAATTTTTTTAAAGTGCCCCGTCCCGACGAGCTCGCGCGCAGAAGCAAACGCATACGCGAGTAGCGCCCGCATATGAAAACGGTGTTCAAACCACACAAGTGAGGTATCGCCGCGATCGTTAGAGCGAGAGCAATAATTCTAGCCCTAGACCTCCTCTGCATCTCAAAAAATGCAACCTGTAGAATTTTTTAAACGTCGCCTATCGAGATTTTTAAGGGTAAAAGTTTAACGCCATGCCACGAGCGGGCGCAATTTTTAAGAGTGACATGTTGGGTATCATTTTACTCGGCGTAACATCATCTTTCACAATATATAAAAAAAATTGGGCCAAATTTATTGTTGTCTTATTTTTTAATTCAAGAAAGTGAATTTTTTCCAAAAAAAGTGCGCTTGTAAGACCGCTGCGCAAATACGGTGTGAGAAAAAGTATTGCAATGACCGCCATTTTATTCTCTAGGGTGTTAGGAAAAAAATATATATAATGTTTGGGGGTTTTATATAATTTTCTAGCAAAAAAAAATGTTTTAGTCTCGTAAGCACCGAATATGAAAAACAGGCTCGGGGCTGAAGTGGTTAAACGATTGGCCAGTTATCTTTAAACAAATATATACATGGTGATCATTAAGTTCTACTTCTTGGGATCTTTTTTTTTTTAACTTTGAACTTGGTTAGTTTTTTTTTTTATATCTTGTCAAAAGAAAACCAACATGTTTTTGGATGAAGATAATATCTTTAATGACTAACAGATGCTTGAAGGTGCAAGGTTTCAGCATCCCAGAGGATTTTACTTAGGAATCTGAAGAAATAAGTGTTTCTGACAGCTAGCACCTACAAACACAGATTAGCCAATAAAGGTATTACCTCTTCCTAGTAAATCTGGAGAAAATAAAAAAAAACTGAATTTATTACTAATGCATATTAGCATAAAGATCTTTTAAATAGAAGCAATTATGAGAACAATGGTGAACTTCATGGCTTTGTGTTAGCACTGTCAAATGGAGTTTAACACTTGCCTTGATTAAAATCACAAATCCAGATATGTCAAGAGAGGATATAAAAACATGAGGTATCCAAGCACTCATACAATTAAATGTCACAAACAGTGTTCTTTATCTACTGAATAAAGGGCTATCCAGCTGATGCAGAAGTATACTGGAGGCTGCGGAGGCACATGTGACACAGAAGCACAAAAGAGCACATTGGAGGAACAGGAATTCTCTTGGGGGCACAGGAATGCACAAGGCACAATCAAGTAATTAAAAGACTTAAGTGAACTTGGAAACACAGGGCATACAGGTTGCATTTGGAGTCATTAGGAAGACACTTTGGAGACACTAGATGATACAGACTTCATTATGGCACATTGGAGACATGATGATGCACAGGTGCACACCTGGAGCTGCTAGAAGACACACGATACATTTGGGGACAAGTGGGCACACAGAGGAAACTTGAAGTCACTAGATGACACATGATGCACTGGGGAGCACTTGGCATACTAAATGACACAGGAGCTGGGTTGTGTACCTGGAGTCAATGGACGTACTGGGATACACTTGGAGAGACAAAATACCAGGTGGTTGGCAAGCTCAGGAGACACAGGATGCACAGGGGTACAGATATGTATTGCAGCAAGGGGCTTTGCTAAATCATACAGACATCTTGCTCAAATGCCAAATAGTCCACCTGTGTGTAATTTAATCTCAGTATAAATACAGCTGTTCTGTGAAGCCCTCAGAGGTTTGTTAGCGAATCTTAGTCAACAAAAAGCATCATGAATGCCAAAAAACACACCAGACAGGTCAGGGATAATGTTGTGGAGAAGTATAAAGCAGGATGAGGTTATAAAAAAAAATCCCAAGGTTTGAACATCTCAGTTCAATCCGATCAAATCCGAAAATGGAAAAAGTATGGCACAACTGCAAACCTACCAAGACATGGCCGTCCACCTAAACTGGCAGGCTCGGCAAGGAGAGCATTAATCAGAGACACAGCTAAGATGAGCATAGTAACTCTGGAGTTACTGTGGATATCCAAACCTCAGGTGGGAGAATCTCTCCACAGGACAACTATTATGCCGCGTACACCCGACCGTTTTTAGGGTTGTAAAAAAACTTAATTTTTCAGGCTCTAGAAAAAAACAATGTTTTTTTAACTTGATCATTAAAACGGCCTTGCCTACACACGATCGTGAAAAAAAAATGCTCTAGCAAAGTGTGGTGACGTACAACGCGTACAAAGGCACTATAAAGGGGAAGTACCATTTGGATAACACCACCCTTGGGGCTGCTTTAGCTGATTCCGTGTTAGTAAAAGACGATTCACGCTTTTCTGTTTGTTACAGCATGATGAATGTGCTTACTCCATTACGAATGGTAGTTTTACCAGAACGAGCACTCCCATCTCATAACTTGCTTCTGAGCATGCGCGGATTTTTCACGTCGTTAAAGCCCACGCACGACCATTTTTTACAACCCGAAAAACGACAACGTTAAAAACGTTGTGAAAAAAATAGAGCATGTTCGAAAAAAAATTGCCCGTTTTTCAGAACCCGAAAAATGCTCTGAAGCCCACACACGATCGTTTTTAATGACATTAAAAAAAAAAAAATTACAAAAAACGGTCGTGTGTACTTGGCATTAGTCGTGCATTCCACAAATCTGGCCTTTATGGAAGAGTGGCAAGAAGAAAGCCATTGTTGGAAGAAAGCCATAAAAAAGTCCTATTTGCAGTTTGCGAGAAGCCATGTGGGGGACAGAGCAAAGCTGTGGAGAAAGGTGCTCTGGTCCGATGAGACCAAAATCAAACTTTTTGGCCTAAAAGAAAAATGCTATATGTGGTGGAAAACGAACACTGCACATCACCCTGAACACACTAGCCCACACACGATCGTTTTTAATGACATTAAAAAAAAAAAATTACAAAAAACGGTCGTGTGTACTTGGCATTAGTCGTGCATTCCACAAATCTGGCCTTTATGGAAGAGTGGCAAGAAGAAAGCCATTGTTGGAAGAAAGCCATAAAAAAGTCCTATTTGCAGTTTGCGAGAAGCCATGTGGGGGACAGAGCAAAGCTGTGGAGAAAGGTGCTCTGGTCCGATGAGACCAAAATCAAACTTTTTGGCCTAAAAGAAAAATGCTATATGTGGTGGAAAACAAACACTGCACATCACCCTGAACACACTATCCCCACCGTGAAACATGATGGTGGCAGCACCATGTTGTGGGGATGATTTTATTCAGCAGGGACAGGGAAGCTGGTCAGAGTTGATGGAAAGATGGATGGAGCCAAATACAGGGCAATCTTAGCAGAAAACATGTTAGAGCAGGGGTCCTCAAACTACGGCCCGCGGGCCACATGCGGCCCGCGGAGGACTTTAAACCGGCCCACCCAACCCCGACAGGCAACGCCAGTTACACGGGAGGTTGTAACACAGCGATCCCGCTGTGTCATGGAGATCAGTGTTAACAGTTCGGTCGTGCTGTGATAAATGTCCTGCCCTCCTCCTCCTGGACTAGCTCGTGTGATAGAGCCAGTGTTCTGTCTATCACATGAGCTGGTCTAGGAGGAGGAGGGCAGGACATTTATCACAGCACGCCAGAACAGTCACCAACACTGTGAGATTCGTGACAGAGCGGGGCCGTGACACAGCGCAATCGTGACAGCAGTCTGGCACAGTGAGGAGAAAGGCTGTGAGGGGGGGGGGGGAGGGGCTAGCGATGGTGAGGGGGGCTGATGATGGAGTGATGTGGGGGGGGGGGGGCTGATGATGTAATGATGATGGTGGGGGGGGCTGATGATGATGTAATGATGATGGTGTGATGGGGGGGGGGGGCTGATGATGTAATGATGATGGTGGGGGGGGGGCTGATGATGATGTAATGATGATGGTGGGGGGGGGGGTGATGGTGATGTAATGATGGTGGGGCTGATGATGTAATATTGATGATGATGGGGGGCTGATGATGATGATAATGTAACGATGATGATGATAGTGGGGGGGGCTGATTAAGATGGTGAGGGGGGCTGATAGTGATGTAAAAGGTGATGGTGGGGGGGGGCTGATGATGATGATGTAATGATGATGGTGGGGGGGGGGGTGCTGATGATGATGAAATGGATGGTGGGGGCTGATGATGATGAATGTAATGATGATGATGGTGGGGGGGGCTTTGCAATGAGGGGCTTGCAATGGTAAGGGTGGGTTGCAATGAGGGGCTGATGATGAGGATGATGATGTAATGATGATTGGGGGGGCTTGCAATGATCTTGATCGGCTTGCAATTAATGATTGTGGGGGGGGGGGGGGGGGGGGGGGGCTTGCAATGAAGGGCTTACAATGATGATGGCGAGGAGGGGCTTGCAATGAGGGGAAGATGATGGTGAGGTAGGAGGGCTTGCAATGATCATGATTGCAATGAGCATGCAATTAATGATTGTGAGGGGGGAGTAATTAAATTGATGAAGGGGAGGGTTGCAATGATCGTGAGGGGTTTGCAATGGTGAGGGGGGGGGGGGCTTCCCATTTTGTTTTGTTTTTTCACTTCAAAATAACAATTGTGCAGTGTGCATAGGAAACTGTTCATAGCTTTTTTTTTTTCTAGTCCGGCCCTCTAACGGTCTGAGGGACAGTGAACCGGCCCCCTGTTTAAAAAGTTTGAGGACCCCTGTGTTAGAGTCTGAACAAGACTGGAGACTGGGACTGAGGCTCACCTTCCAGCAGGACAAAAAACCCTAAACATACAGCCAAAGCTACAATGGAATGGTTTAGATCAAAGCATATTCATGTGTTAGAATAGCCCAGTCATAGTCCAGACCTAAATCAAATTTAGAATCTGTGGCAAGACTTAAAAATTGCTGTCCACAGATGCTCTCTGTCCAATCTGACAGAGCTTGAGCTATTTTTTAAAGAAGAATAAGCAAAAATCTCACTCTCTATATCTGCAAAGCTGGTAGAGACATCCCCAGATGTGACTGCAGTGAAGGATGGTTCTACAAAGTAATACAAATGCACAACATTCAAAATTCTAAAACACCATAAAATAAATCCATACAGATACTGTACTGTCACTATATTGATATTTTTATCATATGGATATAAGGTGGAGAACACCAAAAACATTGTACTCCTTGATGAACACGTTTCACCCATCAATCAAACTAAAAATGAACTATTCAAGCACATGTCAATTTCCTAGACACCACAGTATACATCAGTGATGACAGCTACACACCTCAATACACAGGAAACCCACAGATCAGTGCAATTATCTCCACAGTTCCAGCTATGCTCAGACCCAGAAGACAGAAATAATTATCTCAGAATGCTAGCAGACTCCTTCTATAAGAAATGTTACAAGGACAAACCTATTAATGCAAGTACAAATACGCACTGCAATCCAAAGAGAAAATAAATAATAATAACGATGTACCAGCACTAGAAGGAATAAGAAAGATAATCAGAGATTTGCAACCTTTATTAACAGATGATGAAATGATGCAGGAAATATTGTGACAACGTGCCCAATCCCCCAGTCTTTTGGCTTTCAGGCAACCACCCAACCTCAGACATAAACTAATCATGAGGGAAACCTCATTCTGAATATGGAGTCACAAATAAAGGAAACAAACCTTGCAACAAAAAATGCTGCAAAATGTGAAGCCAAATCAATCCGTCGAAAAGTGTCACACAAAAGTGACATTCGGTATTACAGGATCATACAGCTGCACCTCCGATAATGTTGTGTACCTCATCCAATGCAAAAAAAGTTAGAAATTACTAGACATGTGCAGACTGAAATATTTTGTTTCGTTTTTTCATTTTTGTTTGGAAAATAAATGTATTTAATTACTCACGATGATTTTCGATGCTTTGTCAAATTTTCGTCGTTCAATTCGACAAAGCATCGAAAATTCGACGATTTTCGATGCTTTGTTGAATTTTCGTCATTCAATTCCTACCTATATTTACTGTATTCACTGAATACAGTGAATAGGTAGGAATTGAACGACGAAAATTCGACAAAGCATCGAAAAACGTTGAATTTTCGTTGTTCAATTTCTACCTATTCACTGTATTCCGAACGACGATTTTCGATGCTTTGTCGAATTGAACGCCGAAAATTCGACAAAGCATCAAAAATCGTTGGATCTGAACGAAAACGAAAATAAAGCATTTTTTATGTCAGATCTTTCGGTTTTCGTTTCTTGTGCTTTCGTTTTCGTTCGTTAAAACGATAACGAACGTACCCGATTTTCAGACAAAAATGCATTCTAATGAAAACGAATGCGCATGTCTAGAAATTACAAGAAAATAATAAATGTACACATACACACAATGAAGGAACATAAGGAAGATGATTTCTGCACACCTGTGGGACATCATTTCTCACAACCAGACCACAGTTTAAGGGAACTTCAAAACTACTCAAGAAAGGAAAACTTAAGAACTAAGAATGATAGTTCTATATGACAGAAAAGATAATGCATTATCTCACTAGCTATCCAAGTTTAATTACCATTGCTGTGTTTGTGTGTTGTTTGCCCCAGAGGTGGTCTTATTTACATTCTGCTAAAACTTTGTATGTTAGTATTGATTGGACATTGAAAAAGGGGGTATACCCCAGAAGTGTGTCCATAAAGCTTGGCTGTAAATAAAAAAAGAAACAGTACCCAATTGTTTTTGTTGCACTCAATAGACAGAAGCATCACCCTCTGTTGCTAAAGCAATACCCTTTTTAGTATAAGAAAAGGCAAACATTTGCCTCAAAAATTTACTTGAAACAAAATACTCACCTTGCTGCATGGTAGGCAGGACACTAGACACTATTTAAAGCTCATGTGACTTTCTTGTAAATTTTCGTTTCTTCTTTGGGTTGCTGGAAAAATCATTTATGGAGTCATTGAGAGGGCGTTATTTTAACATTCATTCTAATTTATTTTACTGCTGTAAAAAATATTTTTTGTTAAATCTGTTTTATCTTACGAGTGAACTGGGCTGTGTAAACCAATGTGGGGTCTTGCAAAATGACTGCGGCATCCATGTTTAAGTATCTGGCATCTAAAACAGTAAATATCTAAACTTGAAGTGAGGCCTGTAATTTCAACTCTCTGCAAACGAGAATATAAAAAAAAAAATGAGCTTGTTGATCAAAGTATAAATCATACTTTCAATTAGATTTTCTCACTTTCGGGAAACATGCCAAGAAAAATAACAAATTCAGAAATAAAGAATTGAATACCTTAATCTTAAACCTATAGCGGGATAGAAAATGAAAAACTTGTGCTGCAATAATGTCATGATGCCTGGGAATGAGTAAAAGCAAGCTTAGCTCCCCTGCATTAGAAAAAAAAGGATACTACTGAATGATCAAAGGAGAAATAAAAGCAAACAGTTTGACATGATTATTGGCTAGCTTGACTCGAATATGAAGCTGATGGCATTTTGCAAATATACTATAGTGTAAAAGGAAAGCAGATTGTTCTGTGCTTTAAAACATGTAATAAATGCATGTCATTCCACAGGGTATATTAAAACTGAACTCTAGCTTTATGTTTTTTTGTCTCTACATTTTAGCAAGCCCTCCCCTGTGTTGAAACTGATTACTCCCAATTGCCTGCAAACTTGCACCTCAACAATATAATTATTTGAAAATGCAGCAGCTATCTTGAACCTGTTTTCATTTTTTGTCTGAATGACTTTCATCATTCATCAATAATTTAGACAATGGCCAACTCTCAAAGCTACTAGCTTGCTCTACCATCAAATCACTTTGTTCCTGTGCATTATATAAAAGAACACATCCCTGACATCCTTTATACATGTATGCTTCCTTGGCTTTGTAGACTTTGGCTGTGCAATCTGATGAGGGGGTGCATGATTACAAATCAAGCAACTGATCATCAGATTGCACAACCAAAAATTTACAGAATCCAGGGGACAGGAGGGTGATGCATGCAGATCAAAACAGATGGCAGGGATGTGTTTCTTCATATAATACTAGAGCTTTTAACAGATTAGCAAAAGTGTGCCTGTTCCAGAACAGAAACGTTTTTGCTTGATAACTATGTTCTTACAAATCTAATTGGGGATGAAAGCAGTGCGAGAAGAAGGGGAAAGAATGTTATGTGGGTGGAGAGTGATGTGCCTGGGGACATGCAATAGGACTGACAAGGGGAAGTACCTAGTGTAAGCAGGAAGTGAGGTGGCTGGGAGGAAATGCAATCATTTCATTTGTTGTGTGTGTGCATATATATAGTTTCTTATTTATAATAATTTATTTGGTTGTATGACTATCTTAACGTGGACCAAAGTTGTTAGGGTGTTTGATTTGATCACTTTATTTATTACACATGCTTTTTGGATTTATATGCACTTTTAAATACATAATTTATTACTTGAATCTGGTCTTTACCTCTTTAAGGGGGCTACATTTCTCATTCCATGAAACCTGAATATTTTTATTGAAAGTGAACCCATGGCTAGGCTAAGTATTTACATATTCTTCATAAACTCTTAATAAGCTTTAAAACACGTCCTTGTTGACCTCTGTCGTAACAGACACTGTGAAGCAGTTCATCCTCAAATTTTATAACAAAATCCCTGATCAGTGGGGGATCAGCGGATGCTGAGCAAAGCGGTTTCTGCCCCATTTGAAAGGTAGGCTATACATAGTGCAATTTGGTTGCAGGGAAAAAAATTGCTTGCTTGATTATCCTATTAACACTTGGTACAATCAGCCTGCCCATAGATGGTTTAAATCTCAGGCAGTACCTGTTTGATGTCACAATGTAGAGTATAAGATTTCCTATCATCTGTGCCCAGTCTTGCCACACAGAGTTAATCAGGCTCTGAGCAATCCTCTTTTATTGTTCAGTGAAAATTAACAGAATTTCAGATAAAAACATGTCTAAATAAAAAGTCAGTTTCTCTCTTCTTGCTTTGAGTGACAGGTTATTTACATACAGTATCTAGCTTGGATATGTTTATCATATGTTATGTTATGTTTATCATAATATGAGGTAATCCAAAGTTCATTGTATATTACCAGGATGTGTTATGTGGGGGAGGGTGGATATCTCACTTTTATACTGTGAATCACCTTGTGTTATGATAAACATAACATATTACAATTTTTGGGGTTTACATCCACTTTAAGGATGCATTTCACTGTCCTTCCTTCATTGATCATCATGATAATCATACATTACAGGTGCTGTGGCTCAAAGCATCTGTGAGTGACTATCTTCATAATAATTATGATGATCGCATTTGGCTGCTCTCTGTTGTATAATTGAACATGCGCAATGGTCAGGGCATGGAGAAAGGTGTGTGTGTGCTGTCACGACTGTACGTTTCCTGTGACTTTCGCTGCTTTTGGTCATCCCTCTGTGTGCACTGCTTAGCTGGCTGCTGAGCTGCTGGATTGACATCACCAATGGCGGCTGGTGAAGTTGGTGGGGCGCCAGACCCCGGCCTTCCTTTTTGATCCCTCCCACATCTCAGAAGTTCTACCCCTTATAGACTCCACCCACTCTGTACACAATGTACAGTATAATTCAATCGTCAGTCCTAATACTCAATACAATTCTGCTGGTTCATTCATACATTAAATCCAAAAAATAAAGAAATACATTAGCTGTGAGGACTGCACAGGAACGCAGGCACAGACTGGTATTATGTGGGTTTTCATTTCCCATCAAGCTCCATCCTATTTCCTTATTTCCTTATTTTATAGTAGGAAATTTAGTAGGAATGTTAATCCTGCACTAATAATGAATATACTTTTTTCAATCAACCTACCAACAACAGCAGAGAGAGAGAGAGAGAGAAACAGAAAAAATAATTACATAGTTAATTTTTATTTAGATTTTTTTTTCCTGCAACAAAACTGGTTTGATGGATGAGCCTCTACTGCACATTACATCGACTCTGCTGCCTCTGCCTGCACTGATATCTTTTATTTTCAGCCAGCTGCCCCCAGCCTGCCAATTATCTTTTGCTGCCTGATTCCTCATAGCACTTATTTACTGAAGGAGTCAGGCAGTGTGCAGGGCAAGCCAAATCACTCTGCCAGGCTGGCAGCAGAGACTGAGAGTCCTGCGACCTTCATCTAATCAAAAGTGGCTGGCACAAGTTAGTATAAGTCTGCAGGTGCTCGAAAAAGAAAAAAATCCTCCTCGATCTACAGCTTCCTGGGCCCTCTGGTCAAATTGATGGGGCACCCCTCAGCCCAGGGAATATTTTACCACCAGGGAGCCATGTACACACAGAAACACTATGTATATACCAACCATACACATGATCCTACAGGAAGCCTGAATCCAGGTCCCCTACAGGAGGGCTGGTGGTGTTCCTTATCAGCGGCCCTGCTTGCAGCTGCAGCTGGCTTGCTTAAAAGCTTATATACTACTTGCCAAGAATATGTGAATACGTTAATGTCCAGTATGCTTGGCCACTTAAAGGGACAAAGTCCACTGATTTGTGAACAACATGTTTTTTCTGTTTGTACTACTGCAGGAATTGCCACTGTGTGGAGCTTCTGCATAGTACAATTGGACTATCAGTTAGGAGATATATACATATTCTGATATATTTTAGTATTTACATGATAAAACACAATCAACAAAGTTAAAGCAAAAGTCTTGTTTTTTTTGTCAACTCCTTCCCCCTTCTTGGCAGGTCCATGACAGCCTGGATTAATAGGAAGTGGGTGTGACGACATTGGCGCCAAGGAATGATAGTATAGAGTGGCAAAAGATGACACGTGACATGCATGACACAGCTCTGAAATTAAGGTGAATATTACAGTAAAAGCTATTTTATTTGTTGGTGTTGTATGATTTTTAAAGGGATTATAAAATGTTATTAATATACTTTGTATTTTACATCAAGATACATAGTAAGGTGATGCTATGTTTGTAACAAATTCCTATTTTCTTGTCCTATTATTATAGGTTTTGGTTATAGAACATATTTATTTATTTGTATTTATTTCTTATGCTATGCATCTGAACTGCCTAGTATTAATCCACTAGAAAGCACAAGGATGAATAACCTTTTATGAACACAGAGTAGCTGTGTTCAGATCACAGTGAATGTATAGGGTTTTGAGATGACATTTTAATTTCCAATTTAAAATATTGCCAACAAGAAATATATTAGATATATAAGAAGGATAGAGATATAAAAAGCCAGCATGTGGTTTAACTTGCCAGCAACCTTACAAAGAATAATTGTTAATTTTGATTGGAATTGTATGTTAGCTGCGATTTCTATATACTGTAACCTTGCATATTGGATTATTTTATACCTTTTATTATTTCTAAAGTGTGTTTTATTTAAAATAATCTTTTTGAGTTAAAATGTTTCTTTTTTATCCTCTAAATGGCACGTTTTGCATTTCCAGGTTATTAATTCAGTTGGTGTCTGGTAGGCATTTGGTTTTGAAACAGCCTCATACATATGGAAAACCAATAACGTAAAAGCATTACTGAGTTTCAACAAACATGTATTTGAAGAGAAATAAAAGTTCCAGTGAAAACATAAAATTAACAGCTCAAAGCATATCATATTGCTTTCTGAAATCTTAGTGGTTCTTATTTACTGCTTGGCCAGCAAAATATTCTGCAATTTGATCCTAGTTTCATAATCGTCCAGTCATTGATTAAAAAAAAAAAAAAAATAATAGTTATATATAGACAAACAGTATGGCCATATTAGAGAGAGATTTCATGAAAATGAGATTCAAATGTGATTTAGAATAGGAACTTTATAAGAAATATTTTTTTCATGTGCAGTAACTTGATGAAAACAATGCAAATAAAATGAATACATTCCTACAATGTAGCTGGACTTGAATGGGTCTAAAGAAGGGTCAAGTGAGACATATTTTACAGCCAAACTTTGTTAGAAGCTAAAACAAGAGCTACTGTATGTAGTCTAGTGCATAGCATTCACTGTGAGGCATGCCCTTAGTTGTTAAGAGCTACCAATCACTTTATTGTATCCTAAGATTTTCACATAGACAGCTGTCTAGGTCACTGATGGGTCAATGGTCAAGGATTTCACAATTACAAAATGCAATTTTATACAGAGCATGCCCATTAAAAAAAACAACCCCAACTGGAGGATAGGGTGTTCAGTACCATAGTATTTAGTTTACCTATCTTTTTATACACCCCAGGACCAGTGCTGGAACTATTTACTTCCAACCATTTCCTGGTTACTAACTTCCTGTGTCATGAATGCCAACAGAGCTGCGTGAGTATTTATAGGGCCTGACCTTCCACTGTGTGAGCTACAAACTCACTGCAGCTGGGAAGCAAGCAGACTGGAGCTTACACATATGTAAATTTAGAGACATGGATACCTGAACTTTTAAAGGAAAGATTGGTTGGCTTGAAGGATGCAATAGTAAATGGAAGTGTACTACAGCTATATTGTTGGTGGTCAGCATGGAGATAATGTAGGGATGCCAATGAGTTATTCTGTTTTTTCTCCAGCTTAGTAAATATACTTCTAAACAATCCATGTGGAAAATTGATTCAAAGTGTAACAAAAGCCCACATTTTTGTTTACGTTGGTGAGGAGTGGTGAGTGGTTAGAACAATTTTCAGGTTTGTATTACTGTCTGTGTTCCCTTGAGGGAGATTTACCTTCTCTGTTTGTATGGGTGACCCCTGTCATTGTGTAAGGGTGGCTATCATTGGGTAGGTGTTAACTCCAAAGTCTCCTCCCCGCTTCTTCTCTGACAGGACAGCTACCCACCTGTAGTTTTAATACCTTCTGCTATATTATGTCTTGTTTCTGGCTATAGGCCCTCCCACGACACATTTGGCACAAGGCCTTAATATTTGAGACTAAATTAATGTCCACACATAAAATGCACTTGCTACCCCTTATTG
Organism: Rana kukunoris; assembly: GCA_029574335.1. Lineage (NCBI taxonomy): Eukaryota > Metazoa > Chordata > Amphibia > Anura > Ranidae > Rana > Rana kukunoris. Next base: position 466,903,294 of record CM056051.1, on the reverse strand, counting down.
TAACTTCACAAAGATTTCCTTGACATCTGTAATCATATTTGACACACATCAGAATTCTTTGGTGCAGAACACCACACACAGGAATAGACATTCTGTAGCTGTCATTTCTGCACAGAATGCAAGTGCATATCTTTTAAGCCATCGTCTATCAACAGCTCCATTCCTTTCCTGGGGGATAGCACCACAAAGTCGGGGACCAGTTCCCCATGTATACTCAAGCATTAGTCCAAGCATTAGCTTCCATCACCTCATCACAGGACTCACAGCTGAGGGCCAGGGGGACCAAGGTGCCCTCTTTAATATACTAGTCTCTCTCTCTCTATCGCTTTCTATAGCTCTGCCCAGCTGGACACACTTTCAAATGGCACACTTATCCCCGGGCTTCCACTGAAAATGCTGTTTAACTGGGACTTCCGCCCTGCAAAGGGCCCTTTAGATAGCTCTGCAGGAAACTACATCCTAGCAGCTCTGGGGTATCCCACTCCCATGCTCTGTCTACTATGGGCTCCATCCACCACTGGCATTTATGTGGGCACTAGCCCACTCATTACATCATAAGAGGAGGGATTTCTCTAAATGGGGAGCTAAACCCTAATTGCAATTTTCCCTTCACCACATTATCTGAGAACAAAGCCATCGAATGGCAGACAAGCTAACTGCACCTGCCAACAACTGAAACTAAAATTGAGGGAAAATTCAAACAGAGAAAATCTTCTAGTGTGAACACTCAGAAAGTTCATGCGTTATGTGATTCGACGATGCCACCATTGATTTCAAAATTGGCCCAACCAAGCCTTCAATTTCACCTCATGTTGCTACAGATTTTTTTTTTCATGGCTGGCAACCTTCTTTGCACTCTTTTCTTTTCTTTTTCGATTACATTTTTTTGCTTGATTCTCCCATCACTGATTAGAAAATTGTTAATTAAAAAAAAAATTCCAACATGCCTGATTACTCTGGTGACAGCTAGCTAAGATATTATTTTACTTTTTTTGGAGAGATTTTTCCTGCTGGGTCTACAGGAAAATACGTGGAAGGACATTTCTCAAGTAGGTCACTGAAGAAAAAAATGTATAGGGGTTTTAACCAATTGATAAATGAAAAAAAAAGTTAGATTTAGTCATACTTTAACCATTTGCCTTTATTTTAAACTTTTGTTGGCCATAAATGCACATATTATGCTTTGCTCAACTGATGAAAGATGGCTTGGGTTTAACTGACAGATGTCACTGTCGTAAATGAAAAGAGAAAATGTTTGGGGTCATTGCTAGGAATTTCCTAATTGCTAATCAGCCAACACAAATTATGTTATAACAAGGCTACCATTTGTCATAGAAAAAGTAGTCTTATTTATGGCTTAGGAAAGCTGGTGAAACTTTTAGGAATCATTATGCGCTATCTTGAAACAATTTTACATTAATACTTTATTGCCTACAACAATTGTACTGTATAACACAGTAACACACAATTTCAGAAAGTATCCAACTTTAAGTAACTTTTTTTTATTCATTTTTAAAAATGAATCCCTATTTTAATGATAGGTAAGCTCAGATATTACACTTACTGCACAAAAAACAGCCACATTTAAGGGCAATTAAAAATGGGGAGGCACAGAATTAAAATACACCGAAGCCATTTAAAAAAAAGGTTTTTGATATAGTAGGGAATGTTTGTTTTTACCATCTGTCCCAATTCCCTTTGTTTCCTATTCTGTAAACACATAAGGAAGAGGGAGGAAACCCCTCTTAAAGTATAAGTACAGCCAAAGTTTGTTTGGTTGTACTTCTTTGGATCATAGGAGTACAGTTTTCTCTGCACTCCTGTGACCCCTTTCCAGCAGACAGTAGAAAATCAGCTGTTGGCTGACATCACAGAGTCTGTGCAGGCTGGGTAAAGATTGTGACCATATGGTCAGGATCCATCCAGGAGCCTGGACCGACAGCTGGCTCATCCTCTCAGCGAGCCACTATGAGCCCAAGCCTGTCGCTCCTGCCCCCTCCACAGTCAGCACTCCAGTGAGCGCAGGGGGGCAGAGCAGTTAGCCGGTGACTAACAGTCACCAGCTCTCTGCTCAAAGAGCACTAAGAAACGGGCAATAGGAGTTTGGTCACTCGGTTCTCAGTCTTAAGCCCCGTACACTCGACCGGTTTTCTCGGCAGAATCCATCAAGAAACTTGATGGGAGACGTATTTTGCCGAGAAATACGTGTGTACACTTTTCGTCGAGAAAACCATAGAGAAACTCGTTGAGCCAAAAAGAGAGCATGTTCTCTATTTCCCACGACGGCAATGGGGAAATTTGGCTCGACGAGTTTTTGGACAGCCGAACGAGAAACTTGACGAGAAAAACGATGTGTTTTGCTTGTCGAGTTTCTCGTCGTGTGTACGGGGCCTTAGAGTCAGTGTGGAACAGATGCACCATTGGACCGATTCTGCATCCATGTAGGTAAGTATGATTCTAATAAAAAAAAGTTTCTTTTAACCAGTAGCCACCGTCGTTATACTGTGGCAGGTTGGCTCTTCTGGGCAAATAGCCGTGGCTGTACATCGACTTTAAGACCACTAGGTGGACACGATGCCTGCCAAGCACCTGAGATCACTGCTGAAAAAGACAGAATGGAGATCTGTCAATGTAAACAATCAGATCTTCATTCTGCCAGGGGAGAGGAGACAGATCTGCTGTTGATACTGATTATGAACAGCGATATGTCTCCTCCTCCAGGCAGTCGCATCACCCCACAGTTAGAAACACTCCCTAGGACACACATTTAACCCCTTGATCGGCCCCTAGTGTTAACCCCTTCTCTGCCAGTGACATTTACACAGTAATCAGTGACTCTGACCGCTGTATAAATGTCAATGGTCCAAAAAGAGTGTTAGAAGTGTCTGACCTGTCCGCCGCAATGTCATAGTCCCGATAAAAAATCATAGATCATCACCATTACTAGCAAAAAAAAAATATATATAATAAAAATTAAATATATCCCCTATTTTGTAGATGCTATAAGAATACATATCGGCCTAAACTAAGGAAACATTTTTTTTTTTTTTATATATTTTTTGGCAGGAAATTTATTAAATGAAAAAATATTGCTTTTATTTTAAAATTGTCTTTTGTTGTTTATAGCGAAAAAAAGGGGATCAAATACCAACAAAAGAAAGCTCTATTTGTGGGGAAAAAGGGACATACATTTTGTTTGGGTACAGCGTCACACGACGCTGCAATTGCAAAAAATTGCCTGGTCTTTAAGGGGGCAAATTCTTCTGGGGCTGAAGTGGTTAAATGAGAGAAATTGTTTGTATCTCCACTGAAAGATTTTCCCTCACTGCTTGATTAAGTAAAACATAAATATTTTGGATTTTTCCTCACTTTCAGTCCAATGACAGTGGTCACCAGGAAAAACCAAGAGAGGGAATCTATCTGTTGGAGACACGGAACATGGCAATGGTTCTACACCCCTTACCACTCATTATCTGAAACAAAAACGAAAAAACCTTTCACTTAGATAATGCTTAAAGCGAATGTCCGCTCAAAAAAGTACGGTATATTAAAAGCCAGCAGTTACAAATACTGCAGCTGCTGACTTTTAATATTAGGACACTTACCTGTCCTGGATTCCAGCGTCCTCCGCAGCAGAGGATGAGCGATCGCTTGTCACTCTGCTGCTCCCCCCGCCATCCACGGTGAGGGAACCAGGAAGTGAAGCACTCCGTCTTCACTGCCCGGTTCCCTACAGCGCATGTTCCCAGCACACAACGGAGGGGGGGCGAGGGGAGGTGACAACATGCCGCATTCTGCCCGAGAATGCTGGGCTGGAAGTAGGTGCAAATACCTGACACCGGAGGGGGGAGGGTTCCGATCAGTGTGAGTTCCATTTTAGGGTGGAGCTCCGCTTTAAAGTGGACAAAACTATTTTAAGTTCTTCTGCTGCAAGCATTAGTAAATACATAGGAAGGTATATTATATTTACCTCTCTTAGCCTCTTTTTTTAAATTTCTTCATTTGCTTCCAGATTTGTTTCTACTGGATGCATAGTTTGCATCTTCTGTTTATCAGTGGATTTTATATAAAAATAAAGAGCTTTTAACTGATTACTTTAATTAATACTTTACTGGAGGTCCACCCTAGAGAAAGTTAGTCTTATTTAGGTATTCCCCCCTGGTGGGGTGGGCCCTCACCCTTTTGGGGTGCCGGGGGGTTGGAGTTCCTCTGTCCCCTTCCCTGTCCGGGATGGGGGGGCCTCGTGGTCAAACTCAGGACCTCCAGTCTTGAAGAAGAAAATGTATAGACAGGAGGGGTTATCTTGGAAGTTAATTACGTTCAGCGGGTGAATTAATGATTACTTAGTGTATTGATCAGTTTTTAGATAATTTACCACCTCAGATTACTGTTTTGTACTGTTATGTCTTGCAACCCACTCTCTTGCTGTAGTAAATGTCACTCTGTACTTTAACCACTTAAGACCCGGACCAATACGGTGGCAAATGACCCAAGGGGTTTTTGCGATTCGGCACTGCATCGCTTTAACAGACAATTGCGCGGTCGTGCGACGTGGCTCCCAAACAAAATTTGCGTCCTTTTTTTCCCACAAATAGAGCTTTCTTTTGGTGGTATTTGATCACCTCTGCGGTTTTTATTTTTTGCGCTATAAACAAAAATAGAGCGACAATTTAAAAAAAAATGCAATATTTTTTACTTTTTGCTATAATAAATATCCCCCAAAAATATATAAAAAAACATTTTTTTTTCCTCAGTTTAGGCCGATACGTATTCTTCTACATATTTTTGGTAAAAAAAATCGCAATAAGCGTTTATCGGTTGGTTTTCGCAAAATTTATAGCGTTTACAAAATAAGGGATAGTTTTATTGCATTTTTATTAATTTTTTTTTTTTTACTACTAATAGCGGCGATCAGCGATTTTTTTCGTGACTGCGACAATATGGCGGACACTTCGGACAATTTTTACACATTTTTGGGACAATTGTCATTTTCACAGCAAAAAATGCATTTAAATTGCATTGTTTACTGTGGAAATGACAGCTGCAGTTTGGGAGTTAACCACAGGTGGCGCTGTAGGGAATGTGTACCTAATGTGTGTGTTTACTACTGTAGGGGGGTGTGGCTGTAGGTGTGACGTCATCGATCGCGTCCCCCTATTACAGGGATGACACGATCGATGCTCCGGCCACAGAGAAGCACGGGGAAGCCGTGTGTACACACGGCTCTCCCCGTTCTTCCGCTCCAGGGATGGATCGCCGCACTGCAGCGGCGATCGGGTCTGCGAATCCCGCGGTCCCGGTCCTGGAGCTTCGGACCGGGTCGCGGGCGCGCGCCCGCGGGCGCGCGCCCGCGACCCACGGCTGGGTACTAAAACCAACGTATATATACGTTGATGTGCCCAGCCGTGCCATTCTGCCGACGTAAATCTGCAGGAGGCGGTCCTTAAGTGGTTAATATTTGAATATAAAATATTCTGAAAGAAAAATAAAGATTTTATTAATTACTACTCCATGAAGTTTGCCTTCTCTGCAACATTTCTTGGAGATATTTAAGATGCGTATGAAGGTCTGAGAGATTTTGTGCATTATATACATGCTATCTAAGAGATATGAGATTTAAGGGTCGCTGTGCCTAGTGAGAGTACAATTGCATTCAAGTGTGACCATTCAAAAGGATAAAGCATACAGGGGCATGTTTTACAGGTATTTATCACTATGACAGCCAAGAAAATGATATCATAACGATCATGTGACCGGGAGCTGGTCCAAGTATATATGCCTAAGCATTGTACAACAATGTGAAACGCGTCAGCTACATCATCCCACCCTTTGCTGTTATTCTGTTTGTGCAGTGTTTTTTTACTGGATTAAAGGCTTTTATTGTTTTTTACATTTATCAGAGTGCGGCTGTCCATACCTTCTTGCTTCTATTTATGCTTTGTGCATTGCCTGCACCCATTGGATTTTTCTGAGTCCACACTCACCACTGAGGTGCACTCATCTGGAGTGGCAGTCTCTTTCTCCTACTATATAAATCAGAGACAGTTAGAGCCAGTTCACACACAAGCGGCACGACTTTGGGGGCGACTCGGCAAGGCGATATCAAGATGACTTGAGAGGCAACTTGCAAAATGACTTCTGTATTGAAGTCAATGCAAGTCGCCCCAAAGTCGTACATGAACCTTTTTCTAAGTCGAAGTGACTTGCATCGCTCCTATTAGAACGGTTCTATTGAATAGAGCAGACCGCGACTTGTCAGGTGGCTGAGTCGCCTGACAGGTCGCCCCTGTGTGAACCGGCTCTTAGGCAACTAGTGTTTTTAGAAGACGGCCAACAATGGCAGTTACCATACTTCTCTCAGTGCTGGAAAACACAATAACATGAATAGCAACAGTATCTAGTCGATGCAAAAAAACAACAATATATATTTTCTTGTAGTATACTCAACTATTCCCACTGAACAGAAAAAAACAGCTTTGGTCTTTTTTTATTTTTTTATTGGATAAGTGCAAAAAGTTAGTGGGTGAGAAACAAACAGTAAAAATGAATTTACTGGAACAGTTATGGAGTATTTAGGGAAAAAATACAATAATGCATGCCAAACAATTGCTCTACTAAACAGAGAACTTTACAGAGTTCACAACAGTGATTTAGCAGATTAGTAGAGCATACACATTGCCAGATACTGTATATTTTTATTAGGATATATGGACAATATATTTTCCCTTTTGAGGTGCAGCTGTGAGCTGGCAGAGAAGGAAATGTTTTACCAGAACTCATATCATTTTGGAGCATCCATGCTGAGCTCTATAAGCATGAGACAGAACAAGTAATATTCCTTCTATTTATAATCACAGAAAATGGTTCAGCCCACTTGGCTACTAGTGGGAGGCCAGACCTTTTCAGCTGTGATCAGTTTGCAGTGAGACTCTGCTGGTCATTTGTGAAACAACGCAGCAAAGCAGGATAAAGTAAGAACTGTTATTTTTCTGCCATTAAACAGTGCAGACAAATGTACTGCCATAATAAATATGTCCAAGCTGCCTTATTGCCAATGCACTTACATTTTTTTCAGTTTTCACAGTTTACAGATTTTTTTCCCTCTAGATTCTGGGCGGATAAATGCACCTCATATGCCTAAACACACTATCTTACCAAAAGTATTGGCACACCTGCCTTTACACGTACATGAACTTTAATGGCATCCCACTGGTCCTAATAATTTGGTGGAGCGGTGATTACGGTGTGGAGTTGGTTTTTCAGGGGATGAGCTTGGCCCCTTAGTTCCAGTGAAGGGAACTCTTAAGGTGTCAGCATACCAAGACATTTTGGACAATTTCCTGCCCCCAACTTTGTTCCTTCCTGTTCCAACATGACTGCGCATAAAGCAAGGTCCATAAAGACACGGATGAGCAAGTCTGGGATGGAGGAACTTGACTGCTCTGCACAAAGTCCTGACCACAACCCCATAGAGCACCTTTGGGATGAATTAGAGACTGTGAGCCAGGCCTTCTCATCCAACATCAGTGCCTAACCTCACAATTGCGCTGCAAGAATGATCAAACATTTCCATAGACACAAGCCTCGTACACGCGCTCGGTCTACTCGGCAAGAACCAGCAGGAAAACTGCTGGCAGAGCTTTCTTGCCGAGTACACCGACAAGAAAACTTCCCAGAATCTAGACGAGAAAAAAAGAGAACATGTATACTATTTTCTGGTCGTGAAATTCCCGGCAGTGTTTTCCTGCCGAGAAACCAGAGAGTGTGTATACTTGCCTGTCGCCGTGGAAACCACACATGCTCGAAATGACATTGACGCATTCGCAGTAGCTTCCTAGGCATAGGTAGGGTGTAGCAAGATGGCCACGACGGCATCGAATGTGATGAGCGCATGCTCGTTGTAGTCGATGACGTCACCGCATTTGTTCCATTCAAAAGAAAGGCGGTTCTTTTGAATGGAGAATCTGTACACTTGCCAAGAATCTGGTCAGAAAAAACAACGAGATTCTGGCACGTGTGTACAGGACTACACTCCTAAATCTTGTGGATAGCCTTCCCAGAAGAGTTGAAGCTGTTATAGCTGCTAAGGGTGTGCCAACTCAATATTGAACCATGTGGACTAAGACTGGGATGACATTAAATTTCATGTGCATTTAAAACCAGGTCTCCCAATACATTTGGTAATATAGTGTATGACAGTTATGCCGCGTACACACGATCAGTCCATCTGGTTAACCGATGAAGCTGACTGATGGTCCATCGCGCCCACACACCATCGGTTAAAAAACTGATCGTATCAGGACGTGGTGACGTAAAACACAACGACGTGCTGAAAAAAATGAAGTTTAATACTTCCAAGCATGCGTCGAATTGATTCTGAGCATGCGTTGATTTTTAACCGATGGTTCGTGCCTACTAATGATCGGTTTTGACCTATCGATTAGGAATCCATCGGTTACATTTAAAGCAAGTTGGCTTTTTTTAACCGATGGTTAAATAATCGATGGCGCCCACACGTGATTGGTTTTGACATGAAAACGGTTCAGACCATTCCCATCAGTTTAACCGATTGTGTGTACACGGCCTTAGGATGTTCTGAGTTATGAAAACACTGTTGAAAAGGTAGACCTCACAAACAAACAATAGATTTCCTAGCACAATTACTGACCAGCCTGCAAAACAACCAAATTGGTCCTGTATAACAGTTTAGGTTAAAAACATAGGGTTTTGTTCACACACATTTACATATATATGTGTAAGCCACAGTTGCTATGCCAAGGGACCTCTGTATATACTGATCCTAGCTCTAAATTTCCAGAGCCTCCAAGGCTATAAGGCTTACCTATAGGTACTGTACACATATCTCCTAAACCTAAACGGTTTAGGAGATATTTACCCATAAACTCTTGTGCAGATGTCATTGGCGCTAGCGCACTAAAGAAAGAGCACAATCGTTCCTTTTGTATAGGGCACATGCCATGACCGTTGGCTCCCACACGCATGCTCTGGCCCCGTCACAGAGCCGGAGTCCACAGCCATGGAAGGAAAGGGGGTGAAGATGGACGCAGCGACTAGAGGGGACATCGAGGACATTGTGAGCTTCGTTTGCAAGTAAGTGCCACATAATGAGCTAGTATGCAATGCATACTAGCCCATTATGTTTTTACTTTACAGGGGAATAAAGAGGAAGTAAAACCCATCAGAGGGAGGGAGCCCAGATCTCAGAAGCACACAGGCATCGAAGGCATACTGTGTACCCAATTCGTCCAAGTGTACAAAAAATGGCAACCACCCCAATCTATTACTGGCCTTGGCAGCAAGGTGCACATAGAAAGGCAATACACACCACAAACAAACAAAAGATTTCCCAGCACACCAGAGGAGAGAGGAAAACCTTCTACCGAAAACTATTCCTATGATTACTCTCTGAATTTAGAAGAGAGAAATTCCTTCTAATTTTCGCTATGTTTCTAGGACAGAAAGTGAATACAAATCTTTTCAACAGCACATAGGCAGCAAAAAATAAACTGATAGTGACTTTAATCTAAAACAACAAACATACGTTTTGGCTTTACATGCACCCTTAAGGAAAAAGCAGGTGCCATAGGGATGATACTAAGAGTAGATTGCATACGGTTGAATAAGTTCCTTTGCATTTATAATATGACATTGTAAAGGACACACCTGAGAGACTGCAGAATAATGGTAAATCTAGTCAATGTTTTCCAGTTTTGGTTCTGAAACTTGAATCGATTCCCGACTGGCTCGCATAGATATACTGGGTGAAATGCTGTACATATACGGCTTTGAAAAGGAGAACCACCAAAGGGCGCGCGAGCGCCGCTGGAGGCATGCGTGTGGTGCCGGGAATCGCTTGCACAAGTGACAGCACAGGAGTTTGTGTGTGCAAACACACAGATCCCTGTGCCATCAGAGGAGAGAAGGCAAAGTAGAAAACCCGATCTGTAATCTCTCCTAGTTAGTCCCATCCCCCCCCCTTGATCGCCCCCTAGTGTTAACCCCTTCCCTGCCAGTGACGTTTACATAATAATCAGTGCATATTTATAGCACTGATCACTCCGTAAATGTCAATGGTCCCAAAAATGTGTCCGCCGCAATGTCGCAATACTGCTAAAAATCACAGATCAGTACCATTACTAGTCACAAATAAATAAATAATAAAAACGCCATAAAAATGCCATAAATCTTTCCCATAGTTTGTAGATGCTATAACGTTTGCACAAACCAATCAATACACACTTATTGCATTTTTTTTTTTTACCAAAAATATGTACAAGAATACATATCAGCCTAGACTAATTAAAAACAACTTTAAAAAAATAAAATAAAATTGGGATATTTACTATAGCAAAAAGTAAAAGATATTGGGTGTTATTTACAAAAGGAATATCCACTTTGCACTACAAGTGCAAACTACAAACACAAAGTGCACTTGAAATTGCACTAAAAGTGCACTTGGAAGTGCAGTCACTGTAGATCCGAGGGGGACATGCAAGGAAAATAAAAAACAGCATTTTAGCTTGCACATGATTGGATGATAAAATCAGCAGAGCTTCCCCTCAGATCTAAAGCGATCTACAGCAACTGCACTTACAAGTGCATTGGTTGTGCAAAATGGATTGTCGCTCTTTTGTTTATAGTGCAAAAAATAAAAAACGCAGAGGTGATCAAATACCACCAAAAGAAAGCTCTATTTGTGGGAAAAAAGGACAATTTTCAGTTAAAGCGATGCAGTGCTCTAAAAAAATGGCCTGGTCATTGAGCAGCCAAATCTTCTGGGGCTGAAGTGGTTAAAGAAAATCAAAGGTCTAGAAAAAAACTATGGGCCAGATTCAGGTAGAGTTAGGCTGGAGTATCAGTGATACTCCAGCCTAACTTTCACTTTGAGCCGGCGTTTCTGTTTTCTTTAGTCAGAAAACAAGAAACGCTGGGTTGGAGTTCCTATACAAGCGGCATAATTGTATTTCGCCGTCGTATCGTAACTTCAATTTTAAAAATGGCGCGCGGGGCGTTCCCGCTGATTAACGCCGAGAATATGTTAATCAGCGGGAATCGGAAATTCACGATCGTATTTGGGCGCGACGCAGTGACTTTCCGACGTTTCCGTAAGAGATACGCGGCGTAAAGATAAAGCAACCCCCTAGTGGAGTATCCTATGTTAAGTATGGCCGTCGTCATCGCGTCGAAAAAATAATAATTTGAGACGTTTGCGTAAAACGTCCGTGAATGGGGATTAACTTCATTGACGTTCACTGACAGAATTTGGAGCATGCGCACTGACAGTCGACGCATGCGCAGTACGTTCGCCGCGGGATCGCGCCTAGTTATAATAATACACGCCCCCTACCCGCCCAATTTGAATTCCGCCGGCTCATTTTCGCTACGCCGCCACAACTTTAGGAGCAAGTGCTATGTGAATAACAGTACTTGCTGCTAAAGTTTTGCCGGAGTAACGTAAATGAGAAACGTTACTCCACAGTAAAGAAGCGCCCATCTACCTGAATCTGGCCCTATAGTTGTGTTTTTCCCAGAACTATATAGCACATAGGAACCCACCTAAAAATGTGCAGACTACTTGTAAAAGACTGGAAAAGGGGCAGTGGAACGAAACGTGGTCAGTTCAACAGTCAGGAACTATTGATCGACTTCAGAACAACCAGCCTGTCATTTATTTTCTTTCAATTGGTGGCTATAGTGGCAAGCAGTGATCATTGTATTCTGCTGGTTGGAAAGACTTCCTGCTGGCAGAACACAATAGCTCTGCAGGATGTATTCCCCCATCAACACTGACTGTGTTGATAGGGAAATCAAGCAATTTTCTTTCCTTCAACCCATGGTTGAAGGAAAGAAAATTGTTTAATGTATGGCCTGCAACTGAGAACATAGGGGTCATTATCAATGGAGAATTGAGACACATAGCTTGTTTCTCAGAAAGTATCCTGTACAATGCCATATTGATACAGCAGGGATAGGAGTACTCACCACTCATTTTAAAAGGCCTCATGGATCATGATAGTACTACTCCTGTTGGCAAAGCAGAATGCTGTGTGGGTGCCCACATTCTACAAACTAATTATGAAATTGGTTGCTAAGGCCAGGCGGGCAGTCCACGCAGCTTTCTGGGTTGCCAATAGGATTAGTGACAGGAGCAGAAAGGAAGAAACAGCTGGGAGGAGGTGCGGGTTTGGCTCTCCTGTCTGTACACAGGAAGTAACAGAGAAACACTATCAGATCAGAGTGTACAGGATTTGATTACGGCCCCCTATTTCCTCTGCAGACTGCTCCTGTCACAGCAGCAGACATTGTGGACAAGGGGGAGGTAATCAAAACCCATGCAGGCCATCCTGAGAGCATTCTGTGTTATCTTCTGTACACATACAGGGTGAAGAAGATCCTGAAGTTGGGGGAGAGATTACAATCCACACCTCCTCTCTGCTGCTGTTACTACTCCTGATGAGAGGGATGTGAGAGGGATGTGTTGGGATGGGAGTTTGTATGCTAGGAAGAGACATTTGGAGGGGGGAGGAGGAACAGTTTGTGGTAGGAGTGGGGAGTTGGCAATGGGGGAAAATTTGCTCTAGGAGAGGGGATTTGTGCTAGGATGCTAGAATGGGGGCTTTGGAGGAGAGCTTTAAAACCTACAGATGACTTACCTTTGCCTTACAAACCACATTTTAGGGCTTATTCAGACCAGGTGCAGTGTGGAAAAATTGTATTTTCCTGCACCACGCAAATGGGGATCATTAATTCTTATGCCCTGTACACACGATTTATTTATTTATTTATTTATTAAAATTCTTAAAAGTACAAAATAGTACAAACGCAGTCAGTTACCCGTAGGCCTCGATGCGCCAAGAACAACAATACAGCAACAACCAAAAAGACACACAGGCAGCGGAACAAATCAATTTTTAAAATGGTTAGCAGATCAAAAGAAAAAAACTATAAACCTATGTGATTCCATAGGCTCGACTAAAAAGCTCAGTTTTTAGAAGCTTCCTGAACTTAAAAAGATCATTCTCAAGCCTTAATTTTAGAGGCAGGGAGTTCCAAAACAGTGCTCCCTGAACCGCACTCGTCCTCCCTCCGCATTTTTTCTTTCGAAATTTAGGGATTATCAAAGTTTCTGATTTAGCCGACCTTAAGGTACGGTTAGGCACATTTTTGGTGAATTTATCCTGCAGGTACACTGGCCCCTTGCCATGGGTAGCCCTGTGCACCATGCAACCAGTCTTAAACAGAACCCGTTCCTTCACGGGTAGCCAATGCAGGGCTCTCAGTGATGGCGTGATGTGGTCACGACGACCAACACCCGTGAGTAGCCTTGCAGCGGCGTTCTGGATAAGCTGCAATTTGTGCATGATGTTATTAGGTAGACCCAGGTACAAAGCGTTACAATAATCTAAACGATCCGATGAAAACGGACTGATGGATTTTTTCATCAGATAGCCGATGAAGCTGACTTTCATCAGTCGTGCCTACACACCATCAGTTAAAAAACCAATCGTGTCAGAACGCGGTGACGTAAAACACAACGACGCGCTGAAAAAAATGAAGTTCAATGCTTCCAAGCATGCTTCGACTTGATTCTGAGCATGCGTGGATTTTTAACCGATGGACTTGCCCACAGACGATCGTTTTTTTCTATTGGTTTTTTAACCATCAGATAATTTTAAAACAGGTTCTACGTTTTTTCACCGATGGGGAAAAAAAACGATGGGGCCCACACACGATCGGTTCGTCCGATGAAAATGGTCCATCAGATTGTTTTCATCAGACCAACCGATCGTGTGTACGCGGCATTAAAGACATCCCAATGCAACTAGCAAATGCATGTACGTTTACACCCACTAAAACACATGGTACAGCAGCATTCTGGTGCATTGCAATTAAAAAAAAATCATGCCAGCACCTTTTGTGCATGTTTCACAATCATAGAGCATACCTATTAAAAAAAATGCAATGCACAAACCTGCAAAAAATAAACAATAGTTTGACAATAGTTACAAAACTACTTTCCTATTTTTTCTTTCTTGTATTATCATTTAAAACTGATGTTGGTTATCAGTTGTGTTCAATGCCCATGTGATTTCATTAGATGAATAAACAGCCAAGTTATGTTCTGAAAATATACTTTTCAAATTTGATCTATAGCTTTGTTAACATACATGTAAAAAATGTTAAGCGACACCATTTCCAGAGTATGCAACATCGAGCCAAGTAAATTTAATGACTTTGAAAGGATTTCTACATCAATAATGCATACATACTGGGCACATATGAGAAATCAGAGACAGGTCCTGCAGTGAAGTCAATGAGAACCTTGATGAACCATAATTGAAACCCACAAGTTAGCCCCCTCCTGTTTTCTCAATAAGTCCAAAATACAGCCCAGTTCATTTTCTTACTCTCACCTATGATTATAGGATCAGTCCAAAGCTGGCAATTTTCTTCTAGGCATATACATTTTCCTCAAACTTATGAGCTACTGAAAAAAAGGTTTAGCATTTAATACTCTGCTGAGCCATAATATGGAGCACCAGCCATAATACATTAGAAACTTAATTTCAGCTGCAGGTCACAAGTACATACAGTAATGGAAATAAACATTATCAAATGTCTCCATGTTACAATTACTTTTTCTTTATTACAGTTTGAGGTCAAATAAGAATTACACTTTTGTAAGCATGTTAAATTGAAATGATGTCTTTTATCAACATTTTTTCTTTTTGTGCACCTTAATGCAAGGCAAATCTGAACGTTTACTTTAATGTCTATCCCAACAGTGCAAAACTACCTTCCCTTGTTGCTCAGTCTATTTAACTAAATAGGCAAAGCCCAGATTCAATTTAAATTGAACATATCTGAAATCAATAAATTACCCATACATAGACACACAACATTATGACAGCGACAAATTGGAAATAGCAGTAAAGGATCTTCAAAAAGCAGGATATTGGACGACTCCCTATATTTTATCTCATCTTTACCAATAAAGCAAACCTAAGCCAGCGCTCTTCTTTCTGTCTGCTGAAGCAAAGATGTGTATGCCATAGACTTTCTGTAGGAGATTACTGATACTTAGTCCTTCCAGGTTTTGACTCAATTTGTTTATACACTGTGTTATTAGGCAAGCACCCAAATTATGTACTTATTAAGACTGGTGCCGCAAATATTACTTGCAAGTAAATGTGAGAGCAGGGGCGGACTGACCATTCAGGCACTTGGGCACTGCCCGAGGGCCCCATGCCACTAAGAGGCCCCATCAGGGTTGCCAGCCTCAGTAAAACCAGGGACAGTATGTAAAAATATGTGTTTTTTTACATCTGTCCCTGAAATATCCCTTACCGACATCCTTTTGGTCTAAAAATCCCAAGATTATAGCTGCCTCGCCTCTCCAGTACCTTCTCATTGTGTGTATGTATACTTTGTGTGTGTGTGTGTACTGTGTGTCTCTGTGTGTATACTGTGTGTGTATATTGTGTGTGTATACTGTGTATGTATAATGTATGTGTGTGTACAGTACTGTGAGGCCCTATAATCTATTGCCTGGAGGCCCCAAAATCTCCTATTGCCCGGGGGCCCCATGAGTTGTCAGTCTGCCCCTGTGTGACAGGCATCTGTTCTGGGTAAGCTTTGGTGAGTTGGGTGCACAGAGTGGCATAATAATTTCAAGCTTGGCTTGAATGAAACAGGTCAAGAATCCCGCACCCACACTACCTGGTTTGCTCATCTGAACATTATGTACTTATTGACCCTATTCCTTGCAGCTCAGGCCCTAGAGCAGGTCTGAAGATCACAAGGATAGGTTGTATGCAATGCTAGCCCTGCAGCATGGCAGTTCTTAATTTTACAGCTGCAGTAAAAGGAAGGTGTGCATGTAAATGCACAAGGAAAAATCAAAAAAGGGACATACATCTGTGATTGATCTGACCATTTGTAGAGTCGTTACCAAATATACAGCATGCTCTTTTAATGATTATTTGCTGCCAATTTATAAATCGGCCTAATAGACGTTGAAATTTATGCACCCCCCCTGACAAAGCCTACTGAAGTGATGTAGACTAACACAAAGTGAGAAGTGTAGAGACACTGGCATGTTGCTTGCAAAGTGTTCATGTTGTGTAAGGTTTGTTTTGCTGTGGTGACCTGATATTTTGTTATATACAGTGGAAGTAAATATTACAACCCAGTATTAAACATGATGCCTAAGAATAACCTGAGCGATGCAGTTGCATGTATACAGAAAAAAAAAACACAGTCAAAAGAAAAGCCCATGACACATACCTGACCTAAATAGATCAGTAAGGTAAATTAACAATTTTTACATTCTCTAAAGGGAAAACTTTGAGGGAGTTATCTGACCACAAGGGCAGAGCAGTTTCTTCAGACTCCAGGATATAGGTGCTTCAGGATTTTGAAATAGCACCTGCACAGGATGTCTCTGGACAGAGGCACCCAACACAGGATGAGGTGAGTGTGCAGCACAATAGATATTAGAAGTTACATGTTCAGGGATCATATTAGGGGTTAGCTTAAAGGGGTTGTAAAGGTTTGTTTTTTATTTTCTAAATAGGTTCCTTTAAGCTAGTGCATTGTTGGTTCACTTACCTTTTCCTTCAATTTCCCTTCTAAGTGTTTTTTTTCTTTGTCTGAATTTCTCACTTCCTGTTTCTCCTCAGTAAACTTGACACCATCATCCGAGCGGGGGTTAGTCAGCCATAACCGCTTACTGAACAGCTTACTGAGGAGGAACAGGATGTGAGAAATTCAGACAAAGAAAACAAAGAAAAAAAAAACATTTAGAAAGGAAACCGATAGACATGTGCACAACAAAAAAAATGTTTTTCTTTGTTTAGCTTTGTTTTGTTCAATAGATTCGTAAAGATTCGTAATTTTGTAAGACGTGAGTTTTCCTATTCGGACCCGTTCGTAATTTCGGAAGACGCAAGTTTTCCTATTCGTACCCGTTCGTATGTTCGTAACAGTTTTATTTTGGTTGATACTGAACGATTCGTAATTCTGTCTAATTTATTTTCGTTGATTCGAAATTCGTAATTTTAATAATAATTTTCGTTCAATGGATTCGTAATTTTGTACTTTCGTAAATACATTGCGACGCAGTCATTCACAATCTCGTATTTTAGTTTCATTTTCAACACGCGGCCACTCTCCAATGTGACTCAGCACAAAAGAGATAAGCTGATTGGCTAAGATATTAAGTAAGATACATCACTCACTAACTACACTGCCCAGTGCCCATTCGAAAGAACGATTCGAGTACACAAATTTACAAATAGACAAAGAAACGTATTTACAAAACACACAAATACGAACATACGAATATAAATACGAATATACGAAATTAAGAACAAACAAAGGATTTAAAATACAGAATGCAAAGTGTTTGTTATAGATGTCATTTTCGTTCTTTTGCTGTTTCGGTGTTTCGTATCTTAGTAAGTGTGTCCAATCGTACGTTTGTATTTTCGTTTGTTCGTTATTTTGCTCATTTGTAATTTTGTAATTTTCGTATTTTAGTACTTTCAGCTATTCAGAAGTTCGAATTGATCCGAATGTACGAATACTAACAAATTGATACGAAAATTGAACGGAACGGAATCGCACATGTCTAGAAACTGAAGGGAAAGGTAAGTGAACCAACAATGCACTAGCTTAAAGGAACCTATTTAGAAAATAAAAAAATAAACTTTACAACCGCTTTAAGTACTGGGTTTAGAACTGGGGGTTGGGTACACTGGTTAGGTGTTAAAGAACAATGGATAAGGTTAGATCTAACTGTTCTGATCTTATTCACTTGTTTTTGGTGCCAGTATCCCGATGCCAAGCACTACCAAACACGATCAAAAGAAACCAAACTGATTCCACCATCAACATATTTGAGATGTATGAAGATCCTCCCTGCTGAACTACTGTGTTCTGACGGTGGGGACTACCCCACCATCAGAATACACTGATCAGCACTGCAACCACTTGAGTGGAGCACAATTCTCCAACAAGCCTGTTCAAGATCAGTTGGTCCTTAGATCAAGTGCTCACGAACAAAAAAGGCCATAGATAGATCGAAATTTCACCATTCTCTGCTGAACCGGCTGAATTTCCATCTATCTATTGGCAGCCTACCTGTGGATGGTATTTTTGTATCTCATGTTACACTATTTACAAGTTAAATGTGTTCACACAAACATGAGCTAGCATTTCCAAACACTCCATTTAAAGTGGCTAGGTTCTATAAAAGAACAATGTACTTCCAAGTTTATTCTTGTGAAAGAGTTCATTTATATTCTGCAAACTGTAGCATAGTGAATTATTCATGTAGGCTTTTAGGCCCAGTCTACAGCCAGTTCTCTGTCACCACATTATACACTAGAAGCGAGCTTTTGCAGAAAGGGTGAACCCAGGGTTACCAGATGGTTTCAGGTCACTAGAGACGTTTTGACTTGGTGTAATTTTCTATGATTGATTTTCATACAAAATTCTGGGCAAACAAATCCAAATATGTATAAAAGAAAAAAAAAATTAATTATAGTTTCAAACTGTTGGAGATGGCTTGAATATAATTCTTTGATAATGCATTTGTGATCTCACTGCTTCAGAAAGTTGCCAAGTTAATATCTTTAATAAGGGACACATAGGAAATATGCAAGCTTAAACCAAGAGTGATATGTAGTTTTAAAATGACATTCCCATCTCACCTGGCTCCATCCGGCCATGCTGCTTTTGTAATTCACAAAACAGGTGAGATGCAGATATAATACAGTCAGAATTGTGACTGGTCCCAAATGACCTCAGAAAATGTGTAATTCACATGTATACCTAATTAAATGGATTTGTTGACAGCTATAATACTAGAACTGTTGGCTTATTTAAAGACACCCTGTCACCAGGTCCTGTTGTGTAATGTTTTGCTTTACTGCATTGCTCTCTACATGTGACATTCAGTAAAAAAATAGATTTTACTTTCTGTGTCAGGTTACATAGTATGCATTTGTTTGGAGAAATGCAAAACCACCTGATACAAAGCCACAGTAATCATTTTAATAGGGACAATTAGGGAAATAAGGGGGTCCAATCATTCTAAGGGGGTCCAGATTTTTTACATTTAGTGGTTCAGTTAAAATCTTCTCAATAACAAATGTGATGTTAGAGTTAAGGACTTGGTGTATATTAGTGTAGGGACCTTCTGGCAGAAATGTTTCTAATCAATCTTACAGCTTATATTCCCAAATAGGTCACATGTAAGCCTGTGGGTGACTTGGAAGCACAAAATAAACTTTTTGGTAAATAAATGGTCTTTCCCACACTTCCCACAACATGCTCCCAGGGTTAAAATGACATCCACCAAAAGGGCATACTTTAACAGCAAGCATACATCATTCAACATTAATGATGATTTCTGTTCAAACTATTTTTAAGACTGAGACACATTATTATTCAAATTGTAAACACAAAGACAGTAATACAATTTTTCCCACCCATGTGGGGAGTGTGTAGATGGGCTCATTACTTGTATTATGGCCCCTAACCCACTTATTAGTAGCTTTCTGTAGCCTTGAAAATTGATACTATTTATGTATATCATATGCTGATGTTAGCACATTGTGGTTTAGGCCTCCATTGCATTAAAATTAACCTGTGGGCTTACCTTAAAGGAACACTAAAGGTTTGTTTTTTATCAGATCAATTAATTGCTGTAAGCTAGAGCATTTAAATATCACTTACCTCGTTTTTTCCTTTTGACCTCCAAAATACAGTAATCCAGGTTTGAAAATGCCATTTCCTGTCTCTCCTCTTCTTGCTTTCCACCAGCACCTGAGCTGTTTGGCATGGTGGAAAGCAGAATGTGCTCACCCCCTCCCTATGACTACAGCTCTGCGTGAAGATGCTCTCTTATCCCTCACAGGCATGGAGGCTAAGCCTAATGGGAACTGTGGTTCCCATTAGGCCGTGATGTAGCAAGAATGAATGCGCACTGCAAACCAGGAAGTCAGTCAGAATAACGATTCAGGAGGGACGGAGGTGAATAAAACAGCTCGATTTTAACAGGTATCAAACTAGTTATAATGCAAAACATAACTTTTTACTTTATCAGCTACTGTAAGGCCGCGTACACATGATGAGACATGTCCGCTCAAACATGTCTGACGGACCGTTTGCAGCGGACATGTCTCATCGGATTTTGGTCCGATGGCGTGTACACACCATCGGTCGACAATCCCCTCGGCCTGAGGACGCGGTGACGTTGACGCCACCACGTCACCACTCCAGGAAGTAAAATACTTCCACGCATGCGTCGAATCCATTCGACGCATGCGCAGAGATTTTTGTCCGCTGGTTAGTGTACTAGCCAGCGGACATATCCGATGGACATGTCTCCGGCGGACAAATTTCAAAGCAGGCTTTGAAATTTGTCCGCTGGGAAAACATGTCCACTAGCCCGTACACACGATCGGAGATGTCTGCTGAAACGGTCCGTCAGACCAGTTTCAGCAGATAAATTCGATTGTGTGTAGGCGGCCTCAGACTTTAATTTAAGAGGAAAATATTTTTGTCTATACAACCCCTTTAACTTGTAAAGGGGTACCAGGTCCATAGAACAGGCAAAAGGGGTGGAGGCAAGCAAGCCAGTACTTGACCACAAACTGTTACATTTTTTGGGGATCTGGGGATGCAAGCAGGCACCCAGAGTTACTTTTGAAGGAAAGCTGAACCCATAGGTTGATTTAATTGCAGTCCCAGTCTAAACTAGATCACACTGGCTAACATCTGTGTGTCTATATGCAAATGATCTCAGATTAAAGGCTGCTGGAAGGTTTCAGTAGTTTAAAAAAATATGGAGACTGTTAAGTGTGAGCACCTTTTATTTTCTATGTTCTGCTTGTAACACTTTAACGTAATTATGTATTATGCTCATTTGCATTCATGGAAATTAATTTATGTCAGTTCAACCAATTCAAATTGGATTTGCAGAAGTTCAAGCTTAAACTTTTGTGACATTAGAGTAGGATGTATAGCTTAGAAAGTGACAAATTATTATAATAAAGCATCAACAAATGAGTAACATGTTTCCACTGAGTATGTTAGTGATTAATGCAATATGATACAAATTCCAGCCTAATACATTTCCATATTGAATAATTATCTCCAGTGCCCAGGCTCAAAGCTATAGGAGTTAACTCTGTGCAACTTCTGTGTACATTTCTGGGAAACTATTGGAAATTCAAAGGGTCTCATGCTTATAGGTAGAATAGCATTGGGCTTAGTCACTTACTTGCTTCTTATAATATATTTTAGGAGCTCCAGGAGTGATACCTGCTAAAGTCACCCACAAATGCTCTCAGAGTTATTACAAACCTACTGAAACTTCAAGGATGTAGTCTCTGGGTTAAACACCTATGGAGGTTATCATCAATGTTGAAGACTAAGCTGGGCTTACAATCCAGGTTTTAAAAAAGCCAAGCCAGCAATAGAGAGACAAGCACAGAAAGACTGTGGATCACAACTGGGGTCAGCAATATTTAGGATTTAAGGTCACAAGCTGGGGTCAGCAATATAACTTTAACAGGCAGAATCCAGACTCTAAGGCCACGTACACATGATCAGTCCAAACTGATGAAAACGGACTGAAGTTCATTTTCATCGGTTCACAAACTGATTGTCTGATGGTCTGATGTGCGTACACACCATCAGTTCAAAAACCGATCGTGTCAGAACACGGTGACGTAAAACACAACGACGTGTTAAAAAAACGAAGTTCAATGCTTCCAAGCATGTGTCGACTTGATTCTGAGCATGCGCGGGTTTTTGAACCGATGCCTTTGCGTACTAACGATCGGTTTGGACTGATGGTCAGGCGTCCATCAGTCTGATTTTAAAGCAAGTTTTAAAACTTTGGACTGAAGGACAACAGACTGATGGGCCATACACACGGTCGGTTTGGACCGATGAAACTGGACTTCAGTCCATTTTCATCAGTTTGGACTGATCGTGTGTACGCGGCCTAAGAGGAGATGAGTTCAAAGACTAGTTAGGGGTCAGCAACATATAGGCAAGGTACTGAAACCAAGTTTAAAGTCCAGATAAGACCAGTGGTCAGCACCCACAAATGATAAACCAGATCAGTGCCTAAGGGACAAGAGAAGACTATAGTCCAAGTCAAGCCAGATCAACAGCAAACAAATTTCAAACAGAAGTAAAAAAAAAAAAAAAAAAAAACAGAACACTGGTAATGATGATCAGACAGCAAGAACTGTAGCACAAGAGGCTATGAGTACTAAATTTGGTGTCCTGTGTGCATGTACATTCATATGCAAGTTTATTCACCAAGATTTATGTGTAAATGCCAGGTGTCCATGCCCATGCAGCCACATATTCCGAGCACACAGGACTTTGTAACTGACAGTTTCATTACTGATAATTCCTGCCTCAACTTGAAATTTTCTCTGTTCTTAGTAGTTCATATACCAGTTCATATACCAGTGAAAGGCCCTATTGTAAGTGCAGGACCCTTTTGTAATGCCTATTACAAAAAGGGAAGTCTAGAAACTCATGCACTAGAGCTAGAGCTCATCTCAGGATTCTCAAAGAGATGTAGGAAACCAGTGTAATTTAAAATACACACCAGTTCTGGGTTTGCTTTTCACAAGAAGCATTGCCTGATGTGACTGATGCCTACGATTAAGAATTGTTGACTCTGGCATATGCTAACATCCCTGTTAGCGAATCTACGATTAAAATTGTAGATTTAGCATTGATGACCTGAGCTAGGAATTTCTGTCAACTACCCTGCAGCAAACAGACATTTTCTCCCTTTTTCTAGCTAAAATTATAACTTTATACAGTATGACAACTTTATGACCCATATTCAGGTAAACGGTTTGCTTTCAGACCCTGTGATTATGAGCAACAGGACACATCAGAGCTACCCTTGTCCCAAATCCTCTACATAATAGCCATGGAACACCTTGCTAGGGCAATCCAAGAAAATCCTAATATTCATGGCCTTTCCATTGGGGGGATTAGCATCACATTATAAACCTTGTCGTTATGCAGATGATGTGCTTCTTTTTATATCAAATTGTAGATGGGCCTTTCCTTCCTGATTGCAAACATCCTGGCTGTTTGGTCAACTGAACAACTTTAAGGTGAACCCTCACAAGTACAACGAGTTAAACATGACACTTTCAAATAAAGAACAACAGTCCCATCCTCTTCTTTCACATTTCAATAACAATTACAGGCTGCACTACTGGTCCACTTCTTAGACTGGATATTTAACACAAAGTTTAAACTTTGTGTTTGGCATGGGGGGTGCTTTGTACACTTTCCCCATATACCCCTCCTCCTTCTCCCCCACCGTTTTGATATGCATACCCTTTTGTGGATGTGGAATTTGTTACTTAAATGACTGCCCTTTCTTCTCTGATAGGAACCATGACCAAATCTTGTCATATATTGGTCAGGCAATGCACTGACACCTTTGCTGCCATAGTGCTATGTGCTGGATGTTCAGTGTGCCCCTGTACCTTTAAGGAGGGATGGGCTCCTTCCGGGCTCACCTGCCCTCTGCCTATCCATTCAAGTGCATGTGCTCCAATTGTGGAGACTCTCAGAAGTTAGAGGTGGGACTACAGTAAACAGGGTGCCTTGACGGGGCCTGTAGCTTATGCATGTTTTTGGAAATGTGTGCAGACTAAACCCCTGTTCTTAACACATATTGTTAGACAGGTCAATCTGGTTAGGTGCTGGCTGGTTGGTAAGTTTGAGCTTGGAAATCTCTTTGTATTTGTTTGACATACATTGCCCTCCCAGTGCTCCTTGGTGCAAAAAACAGTTGTAGGTGGGGGCAGTGTATCTTGAATATATTGGTCACGCAAGACACTGACATCTTTGCTGCAATAGTGTTATGTGCTGGGTGTTCAGTGTGCCCCTGTACCTTTAAGGGGGGTGGGCTCCTTTCAGGTTCAATAGCCCTCTGCCTATCCATTCAAGAGCATGTGCTTCCATTGTGGAGATTCTCAGAAAGTAGAGTTAGGACTACAGTAAAAAGGGTGCCTTGACGGGGCCTGTAGTTTATGCATGTATTTGCAATTGTGTTCAGACTAAACCCCTGTTCTTAACGCATATTGTTAGATAGGTCAATTTGGTTGGTCGCTGGCTGGTTGGTATGTTTGAGCTTGGAAAACTCTTTGTATTTGTTTGAAAGCTTTGTTGATGTCTGTCATCTAATCATGTGCAATGCAGTTTATGATTTCCTATTGCATGTGTTCGGATAGTCTTTGCAAAATGAAATCTCACCACAATTACTGAGCCCTGGGAAACATTCCTGTTTATGGTGCAATTTGCCTATGAAAAGGGAGCAGACTATTTCTTTAGTACATCAAACGACTCGTCTTCAGTCCCAAGAACCTATGCAGCCTAATTATCAGCTTTTTTCTATTCTTCTGAATCACTTTGACACATAGGGCCAGATTCAGGTAGATGGGAGAATCTTTGCTCTGGAGTAACGCTTCTCATTTACGTTACTCTGCCGAAATTTTAGGAGCAAGTGCTGTTATTCATGAAGCACTTGCTCCTAAAGTTGCGGCAGCGCATCGCAAATGAGCCGGCGGAATTCAAATTGGGCGGGTACGGGGCGTGTATTATTTAAACTAAGCGCGATCCCGCGGCGAACGTACTGCGCATGCGTCGAGTGTCAATACATCCCAGTGCGCATGCTCCAAATTCTGTCAGTGAACGTCAATGACGTCACATCCCCATTCATGAACGTTTTACGCAAACGACGCAAATTTTTTTTTTCCGACGCGATGACGACGGCTATACTTAACATAGGATACTCCACTAGGGGGCTGCTTTATCTTTACGTCGCGTATCGCTTACGGAAACCTCGGAAAGTCACTGCGTCGCGCCCGAAAACGATCGTGAATTTCCGATTCCCGCTGATTAACATATTTTTTCAGCGTTAATCAGCGGGAACGCCCCCGGCGCCATTTTTAAATTAAATTTGTGATACGATGGCGGAATTCAATTGCGCCGATCGTATCGGAACACCAACCCGGCGTTTCTTGTTTTCTGGTTACAGAAAACAGAAACGCCGGCTTAAAGTGACAGTTAGGCTGGAGTATCACAGATACTCCAGCCTAACTCTACCTGAATCTGGCCCATAAAGTTAGCATTGCGACTGCAGCTCTAGAGAAAAATTTCAACATTTTTACATACAGGTACAAATGTCAACTCTTCATATAAAGAATCTTATAATCTGCTTTAGATTGATTCTGGTATTATGAGAAAAAAAAGGAGGTATCATGTTACGTGTTTGGTGGTCCTGTCCACAAATCTTGCCCTTTTGAGCACAAATATGTTTACCACATTCCTCTCTCTTTGATCCACTTCCGCCCTTCTATCTCGCTTTTCTTTCTTTTTCTTTTCTATTCACTCATTTTCATCTGCTGGTATGAGTCCGTAGGAACGCCATTCGGCAACACGCATTTGCAAAGCTGCAAGCTTTTTCATCCGTTATTCTGTGAGTGCACTACCATCCCTATTTTATCTTAAAGGGGTTGTACAGATTTGTTTTTTATTTTCTAAATAGGTTCCTTTAAGCTAGTGCATTGTTGGTTTACTTACCTTTTCCTTTGATTTCCCTTCTAAATGTTTTTTTTTTCTTTGTCTGAATTTCTCACTTCATGTTTCTCCTCAGTAAACTTGCCACCATCATCCGAGCAGTGGTTAGTCAGCCATAACAGCTTACTGAACAGCTTACTGAGGAGGAACAGAAGTGAGAAATTCAGACAAAGAAAACAAAGAAAACATTTAGAAGGGAAATCGAAGGAAAAGGTAAGTGAACCAACAATGCACTAGCTTAAAGGAACCTATTTAGAAAATAAAAAACAAACCTTTACAACCCCTTTAAGTTTATAGTCATAATTCTACACTAAGAAACACTAAAGCCCCGTACACACGGTCGGACATCCAACAAAACTTCCCTTGGATTTTTGTCCTAATTGATTTGTCCGATCACACCCATAGCATACACACGCTCGGACTTTTCTGCAAACTTTTCTAAAACGTTCCCATCATCACGTGGTTGTTCTGCTCTTTTCTGCTCTTTACTGCCACCCTTTGGTTAACGTCTGCTATTGTTGGTTGATTTTAACATTGGTTCTGAGCATGCGCATTTGTAATTTGTCCAAAAGTCCGATGGTTTGCTGTACACACGATCGGACTTTGCACCATCGGACTTTTGTTGCCTGAAAGTTGGTCCGTTCGCAGACCCAACTTTTTGTCCGATGAAAGCCAAAAAAGTTGGTCCGATGGAACGTACACACGGTCGGTCAAATGCGAAAAGTGTCGGATTTTGATGTTGGTTGGGCAAAAGTCCGACCGTGTGTACGGGGCTTAAGAAAGTGCCTTTTTTTTTATCTTACTACGTTTCTGGAGATACGTAGGATTGGCACAGACTGTGGAGTTGGAACGGCCCAAGGGAGACCTTAATCTCCTACAGTATGTGTTGATTGCCCATCTGTAGTACAGTGGTCAATACCTTCTGGTAAGAAGCTACAAAATACTTTTCAGGTGGGGATCACTGCATATTAGTATTTCAGCCAGTCATCGTGGATTTTTTACTTAGGTGTTTTATACCACTGATTGTGACAGAGACTCTCCTTTTTCGTTTATGGTGGATTTTATTAGTAGACTTTTTAAATGCATCTTATTTGGGTTATAGTTTCTTTGTACTTCACTTTCATCACTTATGTTTTTTAGTTTCATAAGTTCATATTTTTCATGTTATTCATTGTGTTTTTAGGGCTGCACTCTTTTCTGTTTATTTATTTTTGAGTTTGTTGTATCTTGACTCGTATCTGGCTTTATATGATCATTTAGTTTGAACGCAGTGTTTGATTTTCTCCATACATACGGTAGGCCAACTGCATTCCTTATAAGGTACATCTTTACTTAAACCAGACCCCTCTGGATCCAAACCTAGAACCAGGGTGTGTCAGATTACGTATTCTGTTGCAGACTGTGCTATCATGCTATCAAAAAAGTGACATATGTTTTTAGCTGAGACCAATGAGATTTGAAAAGTACAGTCACATGAATAAATTAGAGCAGATTTGTCATAATAAAGTTTATACACAGAGTATAGCATGTGACAACTGAAACATGCCATCAAAAGTTTTTGTCGTATCAGTCAAGATTTGTGCCAGTTCCATTGTACAATCATCATATAGTATTTGCTTTATGTTGCCATTAAAAGCACTGTATGTAAAACACAATTTCATTTTTTTTCAGTATTATTTTCATATCAGAAATTCATTCATGTCCCCTATACCTGTACATTTAAAATATCAAATCTATATAATATTGAAATAGATGTATCCCAAGAGTCTAATAGGTCTGCGTTACATTTGTAACTCTATATCCTAAAATAATAGAAAAAGTATAATTTGTAATGGAAATAGGAAATACTTCTAAAGGCGTAAAGGCTTCTGGAAGGGAACTGCATTAAGAAAGCATTCAAGGCTAGATTTCTAAATATACATTAAGCACGTGGTTTAAGGTACCTAATTGTTCACAATGTCAGAGTTCAAAAATTAGTCTGTTAAAATATATCCTTAAATGATGTGGGTCAAAAATATTTCGAAGAAAACATCTGTTAAACCCATAGAAATTCGTAATGTTTTAGCTGTCATTTTTTGGAATTTAAAAATGTAATGGTGGGGCATTTTTTAAGGAGTAACTCCTATTTTGTTGAGGAAAAAAATCTATCCTCCCTGGGTAATCAATATGCACTATATTGATAAAAGTATTGGGACACCTGCCTTTACACACACATGAACATGAATGGCATCCCAGTCTTAGCCTATAGGGTTGAATATTGAGTTGTCCCACTTTTTGCAGCGATAACAGCTTCATCTCTTCTGGAAAGGCTGTCCATAAGGTTTAGGAGTGTGTCTATGGGAATGTTTGAGCATTTTCCCAGAAGCACATTTGTGAGGTTAGGCACTGATGTTGGATGAGAAGACCTGTCTTGCAATCTCCGTTCTAATTGATCCCAAAGGTGTTTTATCGGTTTGAGGTCGGCGCAGGCCAGTCAAGTTCCCGTACTCCGAACTCGCTCATCCATGTCTTTATGGACCTTGCTTTGTGTTCTGGTGCTCAGACATGTTGGAACTGGAAGGGGCCATCCCCATACTGTTCCCCCAAAGTTGGGAGCATGAAATTGTACAAAATGTCTTGGAATGCTGACGCCTTAAGAGTTCCCTTCACTGGAACTAAGGGGCCAAGCCAAACCCCTGAAAAACATCTTCACACCATAATCCCCCCTCCACTAAATGATTTAGACCAGTGCACAAATCAAGGTCCATAAAGACATGGATGAGCGAGTTTGGGGTGGAGGAACTTGACTGGCCTGCACACAGTCCTGACCTCAACCTGATAGAACACCTTTGGGATGAATTAGAGCAGAGACTACGAAGCATGTCTTCTCATCCAACATCAGTGCCTGACCTTTAAAAATGTGCTCCTGGAAGAATGGTCAAACATTCCCATAGACACTCTCTTAAACCTTGTGGACAGCCTTCCCAGAAGAGTTAAAGCTGCAAAGGGTGGGCCAACTCAATATTGAACCCTACGGACTAAGACTGGGAGGCTATTAAAGTTTAATTTAATTAATTAAATGTGCGTGTTAAGGCAGGTGTTCACAATACTTTTGACAATGTAGTGTCTTTTGCAGGGATTTTTGTTGTTTATGTATTTCAACTGTATGTAGCTGTTTGTTTAGAGTTTAACCTTAACAATATTGCACCTATAGAAATAGGCAAGGGCTTTTTAACTTCCTACCAACTGCATTACACATATATGGGGTGGCAAGAAAAGAGGGCTTTAATGCCCAGCACCTCCACAAATGCTTTCAAGACAGCAGAAGGGTGTGTGCTTAGAGTGCACTTACTGCACTCTCCCAGCACTGAGACAGCTGTTGGTCGTGGATTCTGATTGGGAGCAAGCAGGATGGTCTCCCAATCATGTAAGCGATGTAAAAGACAATTGCAGCACTCACATGATACAGAAGCCACACCATAAGACCACTTAAAGGTTTGCTGGCAGGCAGCTTTAAGGGGTTACATAATAATAATAATAATAATAATAATGTAAACATAAATATATCCCCCCATTTCAAGTCTAAAACCTACTATGTTTTAGGGAGAATAACAAGGTTAATTTAAAATACTTTCATCAACTATCTTTTCAGTGGTAGTGTTGCCTTTTCCAAAGAATGGTAACATTTTGGGTTCATGTTATAATGTATTTAAAAACAATCTGATATATTTGTCAGTTGTAAGACGCTTTTCAGCTAAGAGTAAATCTCCTAGACAAGGCATGTATGGTGAGGTAATGTACTTGTGTCAGTCAAAAGGCTTTGCTAAATATATGATAGTTCTGTAGTGATCTTTGAGGCTTGGAAGACAAAATAGAAATGTTTATCAAATTATATTTGATTTCTTAAAGATATTATTCCTCTTTTTTTCACTAATAGTAGATTAAAGCGGAGGTCCACACAAATTTTTAAGATAACCTCCATCACATTATTGCATTGTATACAATGTCAAATGGATTTTTTTTTCAGACAGGTTACCTGTATATACGTGTTTTGTTGCTTGTTTCCTGTCTCAGAACCCCGCAGGTGTGGGCGGGTATGGTCATCATATCCTGCGGTGCACTGTCTCCTGGGAGCTCTATGTCATTATTCCCAGGAGTCAGTGCTGATGCCGCTGTTCCATCATGTCCGCTTGTCCCCTTCTCGGCGTATCATTACTATAGAGGAGTGTGGGGTGTAGCAAGATGGCGGCGATGGAAGTGACGCCGTTTGTGTGTGTTTTCTGTGCGCTTTCTGTGTGCTTCCAATGCCACCGCCTGTTGTGATGGCAATGTGGAAGTTTGCAGCGATCCGTGCCGTACCAACTGAGCAAGTATGGGAACGAGCGGTGAATGCTGGTAGCTCAGCGTTCACTGCATTCAGGAAGTTTATGCTTGTGGGCTTTACATGCCCACAAGCAAGATGAAACCTGGCAGCAACACATTTTAAAAGTTTTTCGTACAAAACCGAACATCGGGGGATAGATTTTCTAAGCGAGTGTAACATTGACAATATGTAAGGTTATCAATGTTTTTTTTTTTTTTTTTTTTAAATGAATTGTTAGTGGACATCCGCTTTAAAGACTAATTCCACCTTTTATATTTACTGTTTTCTATTTATATAGATTTAAAAAGTAAATGTCATCCACCATTTATTTTAAGTATATTTAGCCCAGAATTTGTTAAACTTGCATATGTTCTAGAAAGCCATGTTTTTGTACACCTGCATCAGACCTATACCCAAGGCCTACAATCCATTAACTTCTTTTGGACTAAGTTAGATCTGCAGTCCATTGTGTAGAGGTTGCTTCTTCCGTCTTCAAAATATTCCTTCTTCCTTGCTATGAAAAAGTTGTTTTGTTCCCAGGGGTAGTACACTAGATCGTCATGACACAGACAGCTTCATGTCATGCTAGATATTTCTACAGTAAGCGTGAAGTGTGGATCTCTTTATACATTTTTTTTCTGTCATGATGCATTGGTTTTCATTAAAGAAGCTCTCCAGTTGAGTAAAGGTTGGCACATATCTTGTAGGCTAGAGTTCATTGAGGAAAGCACCAGGCATATTTGAAAAACCCAGGAGTTTGTTTATTTTTTTAAAGGTTCACGAAAAAGCCTCCACATTTCAGTAGTTCCAAAGGTTCCCCCTCATTAGGGCATGGGAAGAGAAAACAGGCAACCAGTTCCTGGTCTACATGTTATTTAAGTTGCACTAGTGTCAATGGATAAATCATGGGTAGGGGTAGGTGTGCCTGAGGGCAGTCCACTCCTCCTTAAAGGTGCAGGGACACGCCAGAAACTCCTCCTTAAAGGTGCAGGGACACGCCAGAAACCTAGCAAAGCACAATGGCTGCTGAAGGCATCCAATGTGCCCCTATTGCAATTCCAGCAGTCTAGACAAAAATGGCTACCACTCCTCTTGATTTATCCACTGCTATATATGCTCCAACATGGAGGCTTTTAAGGTTTAGGGTTAGGACCGATAAGGGGACCCGTTTCTATACTCTGATGCAGTAGCTCTGGGCTCAGCATTTGAAAGGTGTGTAATCCCTGTGCAATTTGCTGGTCTGGGCTTTTTGACAGCGAGGTCCTGCCCAGGGAGGAATGTGGAACCAGGACACATTCCTGCCTCAGCTGTGATGCTCAGTCTTGTCACGTCACTGAAGATGTCCCTTATTTTTGGGATTTTTTTCTACAAGTCAGTGAATTTTTTGGAGGACCATTTTATTATAATTTAAAATGCTATTAAAGCCTTTTTTTTTTTTTTTTCAAATAACAAACATGTTATACTTACCTGCTCTGTGCAGTGTTTTTGCACAAAGCAGCCCTCTTCTCAGGTCCCCTGCCAGCGCTCCTGGCCCTTCCCTTTGCCTAGTGCCCCCAGAGCAAGCAGCTTTCTCTGGGGGCACCCATGTAGACACGCTATGAGCTATGACTCTGTGTGTCCATTCACACACAGAGCCACAGCTCAGCCCCGCCCCCTCCATCTCCTGATTGGCTCACTGGCTGTGATTTTCAGCATCGGGAGCCAAAGGCCAATCAGGAGTGCAAGTCCCCGGAGAGGCAAGGCTCCCATGGACATTGCTGGATCGAGAGGGGGCTCATTAAATTATTAATGGGGCTGCTGCACACAGAAGGTTTTTTAACTTCATGCATTGAAATACTCGAAGGTATAAAACCTTGTGCTTTTACAACCTAGATTAGAAGAGTGCCACTAGCAGAAAAGAAAATACTACTGAGGAAATTAACCAAAAGCTCCAAATAGTGCCACTGTCACAAAATGGGTAAATTTATATGTACATGAAGTGAATGAGAACCATCTGGATTGAGTGCTACATTTTGCTTGATAGATGAATTTTGATATGATAGAATGCAAAAATAATAAAATATCCAGTACTTTGAAGCAGCACTTTTTGCATGTACCTTCCGAGGAATCACTGTGTTTTCATGGATATCGAATGCACAAAGACCACCACTGGTGCCTTTATGACATTAACTAGAAGATATTTGAAAGAACATTTTGATATATCCTGTTCATAGATTATTTTGCATTCTGAAACCAGGAGCAAGTTGAGTTCAGCTCTATGGTTATTAAGTGCCTACATTGAGACTGCAGGGCAGTTAATTGATATCATATACAGCCCATCAATATTGCAAAAAAAAATAAAAAATCTTTTAGATCTGTGAAACACAGCAGATTTTCATGAGCTGATACTTTCAGGCTTGTTGATATTCCATCAACTAGTGCTAAATGCTGAATGTGACCTATCATATCAAAGGTAATAAACAATGTTATTTTTTATTTTTTCAAATTATAAGTGGAATTTTGCATGTGCAATTTATGTCTTCTTTCTTTCTTGATTCCACTAGGTATCCTAACGCAGATTCGAATTATCATACCTACCTTCCACCATTTGCTTACAGCTAAGCAATAGCAATAAATTAGGCAACAGCCTATTATGACATATACTTCCCTCTCTCTTTATTTGTTTGTCCTGTAAAGGACATGGCTGCTTGTGGTGTGGAACATTCTAAAACTAATGCACATACACAGGTCGAATTTCAAAAGAACTTTCTTTCGAAAATGTTTCCAAATAATTTTTGTTCATATTTCGCACCATAAGTGGGCTGCAGCAACAGCCGATTTTCGTGCGCCCATCAAATTTTCATAATCCAACATGTTGAAAAAACAAATGATTTTCTAATGAATAATGGGAGAATCATGCGAGAAATGTACTCGAAAAATAAATGTGCATGTGCAAGAAAAGAAAATTCCCGGAAAGAAAAGAAGGTTCCCCGGAAAGAAAAGAAGGTTCCCAGACACGAAAATTATTTTCTGTAGGAACATGAGGTGAAATTGAAGGTTTGGTCGGTCTAATTTCAAAATCAATGGTGGCACCATCGGATCACAAAACGCACACATTTTCTGATTTTCAAAAGAAAGTTCTTTTGAAATTCGACCCGTGTATGGCAAGCATAAGTGTGAGCATCCATAGCCAGCGTAGCACAATGGTGCGAGAAGTCACAGACAGTTTGAGTGTGTGCTAAAACATGTCCTTTCACACAGTTGTTCATCAAGGTTGCCAGTCATTTGAAAGCTTCAAATAGTTGTAAGCTCTAATTGGATGACCAAAGCACTGTCTATTATGAACAATGGCCATTAAAAAATAAATTAAAAAAATTAAAACATTTTCATCATTTATTGCATCTCAGTGCTGCTGATCCCCCAAAGCCTGCTTGCAACCACTTAGGCCGCGTACACACGAGCAGACAGATTTGTTCAAATCGGTCGGGCCGACCGATTTGAACAAATCTGTCTGCTGGGGACATATTGGTTTGATCGTGTACACACGATCAAACCAAAATCCCCGCCCCCCAGACAGCGCGGTGACGTGGCGCTGCCACGTCACCGCACCAGGAAGTAAAACACTTCCGCGCATGCGTCAAAACCATTCGGCGCGTGTGCGAGAAGACATGTCTGCTGGTTAGCGTACTAACCAGCAGACATGTCGGGCGGACGGGTTCCCAGCCGACAGATTTCAAAGCATGCTTTGAAATCTGTCGGGTCGCCAAATCCGTCGGCTTGCCCGTACACACGGTCGGGCCAACCGTTTCCAGCAGATAGATTTGATCGTGTGTACGCGGCCTTACTGTCTACATGCATTGCAATAAAGACTGCATAGTATTTCTCAAGGCAAGTTTGATGGTGACAACAATGGATCATGTTCGCATGATGTTTTTAAACAGTCTCTTTTGGAAGTCCATGTGACAGGGTGACAATGCGGGAGAGCAACTGGGAGACAGGAACAGATTGTTATCACTTTATGACAGGATAATACTTGTAGGAACCCACACAAATGAGCATGTAGGGGGAAGAAAAAAACTGTATATACACCACAAAAGAATATCTTTTTCCTCAAAAAGATTCTGCATGACTAAAGATAAGACTTTAGAATAAATATTACCCAGGTTACCAAAATAAAAAAAATGAATACATATCAATGAGCATGTACAGGTACAAATAACACAAAAATGCTTAATTAAAAACAGTTAAATATGTCCCAGACTATACTCATTGCACCTGTCTACAATAAGCTCAATGAATCATTCATGAGTCCAAGGCAAAAGTAACCATGGTCATTGTTTAGTCTACAGAGTACTGTATACATAAATGAGAGAATTAAAATGTTGTATAATGTATTCTAACAGAAGACCTGAGCCTGAAAACCTGTGTCAGTGGACAGATGGTACCACATAGGTAGCAACCAGCAGCGGATTTAGGAATTTCTAGAAGATTTG
The DNA here is from genome assembly GCA_029574335.1 of Rana kukunoris. Lineage (NCBI taxonomy): Eukaryota > Metazoa > Chordata > Amphibia > Anura > Ranidae > Rana > Rana kukunoris. Next base: position 466,868,815 of record CM056051.1, on the reverse strand, counting down.
TGCAACTGTGTGAAGACAGCCAATGATTCTCTGCTTCTACACATTTAAAGTGATTGTAAAGTCTATACACCAATATAGTGGTGGTAGTATACTAATACTCAAAGAGTTTCCAAATGCATTTTTTTATTAAAATAATAAACAAGTTTGTACTTACCTTCTCTGGGCAATGCTTTGTCACCCCTTACTTCCTCTTCTTTGGTCTCCCACCAACGTTCTCAGTTCCTTTTTTTCTGTGTTTGCCACCATAACAAGCCACTTGCTATGGTGGCAGGAATGCGGGCCACTCCCAAGTTAGGCCGTGTGTCCATAGACACACATACAGTAGTGTGATTCAGCTCCACCCCCTGCTCTTTACTTCCTGGATTTGACTGACAGCCATGGGCTCCTACTGGTCTCAGCAAAGCCTGTGAGACAAGGAAGAGAGGCAGAGAAGAGCTGCTGCCGGGCACAGAAATTACCTGATATGGGACTCGGATAAGTGTAATGGAGGTAGAGGATGGACAGGTAGTTAGTGGAATGCATTATGGTAAAAAAAAAAAAAAACGTATCCTTTAAAATTACTTCAATAATCTGGGTTAAAGCAAATAAAAAAAAAGACATTCTAATGCCGCGTACAGACTCTCGGGCCCTCCGACAACAAAACCATGGGCACATTTCAAAATTGTCTTGCATACACATGGACACACAAATGTCAGAAATTCTGAACGTCAAGAACGCGGTGACGTACAACACATACTGTACAACGTCACTAGAAAAGAAAAGTTCAGTACCAGTCGTGTTAGTAGAAGTTTGGTGAGAGACAATTCACTTTTTTCAGCCTCATGCTTTTCAGTCCATTACAGCGTGACGGATGTGCTATCTCCATTACGAACGCTAGTTTTACCAGACCGAGCACTTCCGTCTCGTACTTGATTTAGAGCATGCATGGAATTTTGTGCGTTGGAATTGTCCACACAAGATCAGATCTTATGAGAATGGATTTTGTTGTCGGAAAATTTGAGAACCAGCTCTCAAATTTTTGTTGTCGGAAATTTCGACAGAAAATGTATACCATAGCTATACTGTATAGCTGCACAGCACACAGCTTTTCCTAATGCTTGACTGAGTCCAGGAAGGTAATTTTTAACTGTTCATTGTACATTTGGCGTCCATTCTACTTTGTCAGTTTAGCTATGTGACCTAAGTGAGAGAAACATAGAAGCCTCTGTGTTTAAAAGGGGCAGAGGTTATATTTTGTGGTTTGAAGGGTGAAGATCACAAATAATACAGGAACCTGTAGGTGTTCCATGGAAAGACTAAAAATAATACAGCAAGGTTAACCGCTGTGAGGTTGAATGGCAGCTGAGGAGTTTTTTTATTTGACACCACTATGACATTTCTGTGACTTTCATCTTGATAGCTTTGGAGAATCCATCACTCACAAAAGCTTCCAAGCTGTAAACAAAATATAAACAATGTGTCTGAAATTCTAGCAACTGACAACAAAATGGAGAAACAGAAAAGAACATTGCCATAATAAAAATCGAATATAATAAAAGGTAAAATGCTTTTCTTATGAGACAAGAAATATGGGTAAAAAAAAAAAAAAAATCTTCTGGTCCATGAAAATCCTAAATACGAAAGGGTCAATAATACCAGTGAGCAACAAGGTCACTGGTCGAAATAGGTCATACGTAGGTGGCCAAGACTTGTCAATCAGAGAGATAAATAGGTTACTGGACATGTTTCTGTATGCAGACATGAGAACACCATACCGACCAACTACTGGAAATATTTAGCTAAAGTATAGTTATTTTATTATTCAATGGCTGCTTACCTAGTCTTTCACATATATGTTTGTTTATTGCTGTTTTAACACATTGGGGGTTTACGAAAGGCAAATCTACTTTGCACTGCAAGTGCAAAGTGCACTTGAAAGTGCACTGAAAGTGCACTGAAAGTGCACATTGAAGTACAGTCAGCTGTAGATCCGAGGAGGACATGCAAGGAAAATAAAAAACAGCATTTTAGCTTGCACATGATTGAATGATCAAATCAGCAGAGCTTCCCCTCATTTCAGATCTACCCCTCAGATTTACAGTGACTGCACTTCCAAGTGCACTTTCATTGCAATTTCAAGTGCACTTTGCACCAGTAGTTTGCACTTGTAGTGCAAAGTGGATTTGCCTTTTGTAAAAAAAAAACATAGCACCCCTTCTCCTTAACCATACCAGGCCACATGCCCTCAACATGGGGAGGGTGATTTGGGGGCCCAAGGGCCTCATCCGCATAACCCTTTCCCCGTCGTTGTGGGGGTTTGTGGGCAGGGGGCGTATTGGAAACTGGAACTCCCCTTTAACAAGGGGACCCCCAGATCCTACTCCCATGTAAATGGGTATAGGGTACCCCTACTCATTTACCAAAAAAGTGTCAAAAAAAGTAAAAATGACAAGAGACAGTTTGTGGCAAATCCTTTATTAAAAAAAAAATGTAGCTTTATGGTCCATCATGCCTCCCGACGTATCCCCCAAAAATCTCCAAAAACGCAACAACTTTGCCTCTGTGGGAGGCTCCCACAGACTAAAGCCTCTTCGCGATGACAGCTGTTATATAGCTGAGGGCCACACCGTTATGTAAACGGATGACCCCGCCTTCTTGTGACGTCATAAAGGATTTGCCCCAAATTGTCTACTGTCATTTTTACCATGTTGACACTTTTTTGGGTGAATGTGTAGGGGTGCAATGTACCCGATACCCATTCATATGGAGGCTGGGATCTAGGGGTCCCCTTGTTAAAGAGGGCTTCCAGATTCCGAAAAGCCCCCTGCCCACAAACCCCCACAACCACTGGGCAAGGGTTGTGGGGATGAGGCCCTTGTCCCCATCAACACGGGGACAAGGTGCTTTGGGGGGACCCCAAAGTACCCTCCCCATGTTGAGGGCATGTGGCTTGGTATAGTTCAGGAGAAGAGTGCTCTCTTGTCCCCCCTTTTCCCTTGGCCTGCCAGGTTGCGTGCTCGCATAAGGGTCTGGTATGTATTTTGGGGGAACCCTTATGCCATTTAAAAAAAATGGCATAGGGTTCCCCTTAATATTCATACCAGACCTGAAGGGCCTGGTATGGAATTTTAGGGGACCCCATGCATTTTTTTATAATTTGGGTGCGGAGTTCCCCTTATTATTCATACCAGACCCAAAGGGCCTGGTAATATAGGGGGCATGCCATTTTTTATATTTGTTTTATTTATATTGCTGGGATCCAACAACACATTACAGCCGCAAGCAGTTTTAAATTATTTTTTTCCTTTAGAAATGTAATTTTGCTGTTTTATTGTTCTAAACACAGGAAAATGCGCTAATTTACAGGTTTACTAAGGACACCCCTCAGGCATGATATTTAAAGGAATATTTCATTTTTATTGTTTCACTTTAAACATTATTAAAATCACTGCTCCTGAAAAAACTGCAGTTTTAAATCTTTTTTTGCATTGATACATGTCCCCTGGGGCAGGACCCAGGTCCCCATTACATGTTTTTTAATGATTTTTATCTATATTGCCGGGATCCGATAATTCATTTCAGCCGCAAGCAGTTTTAAATGAGATGTTTTTCTTTAGAAATTTCATTTTGCTGTAGTATTGTTCTAAATGTGGGAAAGATGCGCTACTTTACAGGCATACTAAAGACACTTCCAGGCACAATATTTAAAGAAATATTTCATTTTTATTGTTTCACTTTAAGCATCATTAAAATCACTTCTGAAAAAATTGCAGTTTTTAAAACTTTTTGTTGCATTGATATATGTCCCCTGGGGCAGGACCCAGGCCCCCACACACTTTTTATGACAGTAACTTGCATATAAGCCTTTAAAATGATCACTTTTGTTTTTTCATGTTAGTGTCCCATAGACGGTGTTCTGCGGCTTTCGAATTTACTGCGAACACCGCATAATGTTCGCTGTTCGGGGGACAAGCGAACACCTAATGTCATCGGCTCATCCCTAATTCTGGATATCTATACTGATACAGACTGGGTAATGTGTTAGGAACAAACCGATGCCACATCGTTTGATGGATATGAAAATTATCAACCTACAGAGGGCTGAATTCAAAGACACCCTGAAAATCAAAGTGAAAAAATTATGCAGCAGGCTTGTCCATTTTGCTTAAAGTTCATTGCAGTAACTCAAAGTGGTAGTTTGTATTGCCCCTATGTGCTGGTATGCATGCCTGACTATGTCGGGGCATGCTCCTAATGAAATGACGGATGGTGTCCTGGGGTATTTCCTATCAGATCTGGACCAGGGCATCACTGAGCTCCCAAAAAGACTGAGGTGCAACCTGGCAGTGTCAGATATACCGAACATAATGTCCCAGAGGTGTTCTACTGGATTTAGTTCAGGCATGCATGGGGTCATTCAATGGTATCAACTCCTTCATCCTCCAGGAACTGGTTCAATACTCTCGCCATATAAGGCAGGGCATTGTCGTTCACCAGGAGGAGCCCAGGACATACTGAACCAGCGTAGGGTCTGATAATGGGTCCAAGGATTTCATCCCAATACCTAATGGTAGTTAGGGTGCCATTGTCTAGTCTGTAGATGTCTGTGCGTCCCTCAATGGATAAACCTCCCAAAACCATCACTGACCCACCACCAAAATGGTCATGCTAAATGATGTTACAGGCAGTATAACATTTTCCATGGCTTCTCCAGACCCTTTCCCGTCTGTAACATTATGGTGTTCAATAGCAAATGCCAATCAAGCTTCATGGTGCCAGACAGTAAGCACAAGGCCCACTAGAGGGCGTCTGGCCTTCAGACTACCCTCATGAAGTATTTTTCTGATTGTTAGGTCAGAGACATTATAACATTATTCATTGTACCTACAGGTAAGCCTTATTATAGGTACATCGGAGAAAGTTGACTTTACTACTACTTTAAGAATCTTACTAACAGTTATTAAAAGCAATATTACAGTAAATAGTTTGCAGCTGAATTTAAAATGATCTATTATGCTAAAAAAAAAAAAAAAAAATCAACAATATCAACAAAATCACACAAAGTTATGCCATTAAAAGATACAATTATATGAAGATTGATAAAGGCAATACAATCTCTACAAGTAAATTCAGTGTGTGCTTGTACACATGCTGAGCATGTGTTTTTATTACTCAGTTCCAAATTGAAACATGAAATCAAAAACTAGAAATAGACCCCATGCCAAAAAATAAATAAAACATAGAACCCTTTTATATGGCATTGTCCTGGACAATGTGAGATTATGTGACTAAAACTTGGCATTCTTTTTATGTCCTAAAGGGACAAATTAAAAGCATGATGTTCAGTCAGTGATTATAATAACAAATTTAAAAAAAATGTGCAGTTAAATTTGTAATACGGCATATTTTTATATGGGGGACATTTACGCAATATGCATTGATTGCTTTCATATATCATGGCCAGCACCATTAAAAACTCCAAACACCACAGGACACACGAAGATAGAATAGCAATCATTAAGCTAGTGAAGAAGAAAAAAGAGAAGCAATCTGTAAGCGATAAGCAACAGCCACATATGTAAAAAATATAACATTATTCTTTCATTGTAAGGCTCTTGGCTTTGATCCAAACAAGGAAACAATGCGATGAAGGATACTCAAAGCCATCAGAAGGTTTTCACCAGAACCCCTGATTTTAGGGTGGTGGAGAAAACTCTACACACGATCGGAATTTCCGATAAGAAAAGTTTGATGTGAGCTTTTGGTCAGAAATTCTGACCGTGTGTAGGCCCCATATGACTTTTTCTGTCTGAATTTCTGACAGCAAAAAATTGAGAACTGGTTCTTGTCGGAAATTCTGATTGTCTGTATGCAATTTTGACTCGCAAAAAACGGGCATGATTGGAATCAATTCGACACATTCATTGAACTTTGTTTTTTTGGCTTGTTGTAGTGTTCGAGTACGTCACGGCTTTCTTGGCGGTTGGAATTTTGTGTGACCGTGTGTATGCAACACAAGTTTGAGCCAAAATTCCGTCTGAAAAAATCCACGGTTTTCTTGCCTGCCAAGCGAGCATACCTTCCAATGTTTTGTGAAGGAAACGAGGAACACCTGTTAGCAAAAGTATGTAGGCATATGACACACCACCTGCCACGCACCGTTAAAGGAGAATTACCCCCAAAAAAAGAATTTTTAAACCCATAACTGATTTTTTTTTTACCACTACTATACCTTTATATTGGCTTTTTCAATTTACAAAGCAATTTAGAAATTGAATGAAAGATTTTGCACTGGGAAACACTTTTTGAAAGATAAATGGTGCATTTTATATACAACTATATATATCAGACCTAAATGAGGGACAAATGAGGAGGAATGAAACCAGAGGGACCTTGTTCCAAATCAGGGACAGTCCCTTCAAAATCAGGGACACCCCATTTGGGGGGGGGTGGGCCAGGGGGGCATGGCCTGCTGGGAACCCAGGCTGAGACTGCCATTAATTCCAATACCAGTGGGTCTGCATTAATGTGCGGCTTCATGGGAGCCATCTTTTGCTAAACCCGTATTTATTTTATCACAGTTCCTCACTTTTGAATTTTCCTGAATATTTGCATGTAGATCTTTTTGATTGTCACACGATTATGCAATCTGGAAGTCCAAAAAACTCATGATTCATTTACTGTATTATTTCTTGCAGATTGAACAAATCTGCATTCATATGATGGAGAATCTATAAATTCACAGGTTTGCTGCTTTACCCAGCTCCCAAACGAATTAATTCATTACTACTAAAAATAAATGAAGGCATAAATTAAAGTGTTAACATTTATATTGTCCATAACAGCAAATCAGTTGCTCGCTCTTTCTTTAACACACAATAAAAAAATGAAATATATAATATCACTGGTTAACTTTTACTATGGTTAACATTCTCCCTTGAGATAAACACAGGGAATACGTTTTTTTTTTTACTTTTCTCTTTTTTAGGGCATCATTAATTTTAAATGTGGGTGTTTCTTTAAATCCATCTGCAAAATGTGTGTAGAATATTTAATTACAGAAGAGAAAGATTTGAAGGAGGAATACACGACTGCTAGCATGCTCAATGCTACTTTTAGGCTGTTTTTTCACACTGTGCTCCATGACATCACCATAGAATGAAAATGACCGGTGATTGTAAAGAAAAGACGGCAGACTGAAGTCTGGACTGTGAGGAAAAAAAGAAGCCTTTATATTTCTTCATGTGAACGTGTTTTTCATTACCGCAGTAAAACTTAAATGATAATTATGACATGGACATCAAATAAAGATTTGAGTGAGAAAAGGTAGAATGTCAACAATGTGTTTTGCTTCAGGGTGCTAGAACCACCCTGCAACTTTCTGACAGGGGCTCAGTTTTACACTGAAGTATTTATTGCATGTTCTGTTATATAAAAACTGGGTGGTGAATCTACCACTGTATAGTGATTGCCTGAAAACCATTCACCCATACATTTTACTCTACAGCTTCTCTCTGGTAGCAGGCCATGTTAGTCCAGAATGAAATTAAACATAATCAAAAAAATCTTCTATGATCTTTATTTTAATTTCAAAGGTTTATTTCAGTCTTTTTAATTCTTTAGCTTTCAGGAGTATTGTAATACAGTCGCACAATACTGTACCCAAACAAAATTTTCTTTTTTCCCCCAGAAATAGAGCTGTCTTTTGGTGGTATTTGATCATCTCTGCGGTTTTAATTTTTTTGCGCTATAAACAAAAAAATTGTGAAAAAAAACAATATTTTGTACTTCTTGCTCGATCAGTGCTATACAAATGCACTGATTACTGTGTAAATGTCACTGGCAGGGAAGGGGTTAACACTAGGGGCGATCAAGGGGTTAACTGTGTTCCCTAGTGTGTGTTTTAACTGTAGGGGGATGGAAGTGACTGGAGGAAATGGCAGATCGTTGTCACGATCTGCCTCTCCTCTCCTCACAGAACAGGGATGTGTGTGTTTGGGAAGACCAGTGTTCTTCTGTTTTTCCTTCCCGAGCTCTCCAAGCTTTTTATGCAGCTGAGAACAGAGGAATGTGATCACTTATTGAGAAGGAAAAAAGGTATTTAGGTATTTATGTGTTTTGACTTTCATTTCTACCTAAAACTTAATGCAACGTTTCTCAACCAGTGTGCCGCGGCACACTGGTGTGCCCTGAAGAGTCCCCAGGTGTGCCGCGGCAAAATGACCCCAAATATTGGCAGCTATGGCTGCTATCTGATGTAACACTACTGCTGGGCACTTCGTTATTATTTGTCTTTACAGCTGTGCCGGTCCGCTGTGTAAAACTCACTTCCCGGCACTCGGGAAGCTGTGCTGGCTGTGCGGGCCTCCCGACCGCGTCATGCCAACCGAATATGTCATCGGTTGCTATGGGAGGGTCGGACGCACGCACTGCTTCTGTGACGTGAGAGCCGCGCGCTTTTCCCTGAGGGGGAAGAAGAAAGGGTAGAGCCACCGTGACCGACACTGCTCCCCTGCCCACAGACATGGCCACCCGCTCAGAGAGGGAGAAGGCCCTGAAGCTGAATGAGCAGCACCAGGCCATCCTGTCTCTTATGCTGAGGGAGGAGGACAACAAGTACTGCGCTTACTGCGAGGCCAAGGGTAAGGTGGTGAGGGGGGGGCTCTGCTATGAATAACCAGCTGTCACAGTCACTGACACCCCACATCCTCCATTCATGGCTACAGTACTCTGGATCTGATTGGTTATTGTGCAGCTCTGACAGTTCTTATTTCAGTGTATGTGTGCATGTGTACACATGTCTGTTAGTGTGTGTGTGTGACAAAAGTAGTTCTGATGGTACAGAAATAGGGGGGCCAGGATTAAAAGTAACATACATACAGACAGATGCGCACGCACACAAACAGACACACGTTCAAACACACACACTGGGTGTGTTTGTACGTGTGCCTGTTTGTGTCCGCGCGCATCTGTCTGTATGTATGTTACTTTTAAGCCTGACTCCCCTATTCCTGTACAATCACAACTACTTTTGTAGGGCTTGTTCGAGATAGCAGCAAGGACTGCTGCTCATCTGAAAAGCAAAAGCAACCCATGTTTGCCAATGGATTGGGCACCATTAAGAATTAATGGCACCCCTAAAGAGCAGAGCATTTGTCTGTGTGTCAAGAACGAGCGCGATTTTGCGCATTTTTCGCAACACACAGCGACGTGAACCAAGTCTTGGACAGGGGTGCCTCAAGACTGAAATTTTTTTTTCAAGGGCGCCCCGACTGGAAAAAGTTTGAGAAACACTGACTTAATGGGTTGTTTTGCAAGGTGAGGGTTCACATACTTTAATAAAAAATAAAGGAGAATTTTGGGGTTATAAAAAATAAACATATATATCGACCTCCAAGCTACAGCATCAGTGTGATGGTGTAGCTGTCCCATGTCAGCTCTAAGACCATAAACTGATCACTCGTTTCTCTGTTTTTTCAGAGTGGAGAGCGGTGACTGTTAGTCACTGTTCTCCACTCTGTCCTTCAAGCACTCACCGGAGCACTGGGCTGAGATGGGGTGCAGCTAACTCCAGCTTTCTGACCCTAAGAGCCAGAGCCAGCTGTCAATCAAGCAGCTGAGTGGATTCCGACAAAATGGTCAGGATCCTTCGCCATTTTTTAAATTGCAGTTGCGATGCGACGGCGAAATTCAATTACGCCGCTCGTATCGGAACTCCAACCCGGCGTTTCTTGTTTTCTGACTAAAGAAAACAGAAACGCCGGCTCAAAGTGAGAGTTAGGCTGGAGTATCACTGATACTCTAGCCTAACTCTACCTGAATCTGGCCCTAAGTGGTCGTGGTGGGAGCAATTGTTAACTCCAGACTGGATTATGCAAATGCCCTTTACCTCGGACTCCCCAAATACCAAATCGCTTGTCTGCAAGTCGTTCAGAACACGGCTGCCAGACTTGTGACAGGGAAAAAACCCTGGGAATCCATCTCACCTTCACTGAGAGCCCTTCACTGGCTACCAGTTAAAGACAGGATTTCTTTTAAAGCACTCTGTCTAACGCATAGATGTGTCCATGGGAATGCCCCCCAATATCTATGCGGAAAAATAAAAGCTCACAACCCCAATCGCGTTCTGCGATCCACCAATCAAAACCTGCTACAGATCCCGAAAGCCAACTACAAGTCCAAAGGAGAAAGAAGATTCGCGGTCCAAGGCCCCAGACTATGGAACGCTTTACCAACCAGCATTCGGTTGGAGGAGAATCACTTAGCATTCAGGAGAAAGATCAAGACTCATCTCTTTTGATATCAAAGGAGACAGGAACAACAAGCGCCCAGAGGCGATTTAGTTTGCATGTGCCGCGCTATATAAGTTTTTCATTCATTCATTCATTCATTCATTCATTCATTTTTAGATACATTAATAAATATTTACCAATAGACTTTTCCTTTTTTTTAAGCAATTATATTCATATACATTGATAAATATGCCACACAAAACGTTTCTTATAACTGAAGCAGTTCTAGTCTTATATGAATAAATATTCTCCATAATATGTTTCTTATATTTGAACCATTAACCACTTAAGACCCGGACCAATATGCTGGCAAATGACCCAAGGGGTTTTTGCGATTCGGCACTGCGTCGCTTTAACAGAAAATTGCGCGGTCGTGCGACGTGGCTCCCAAACAAAATTTGCGTCCTTTTCTTCCCACAAATAGAGCTTTCTTTTGGTGGTATTTGATCGCCTCTGCGATTTTAATTTTTTGCGCTATATACAAAAATACAGCGACATTTTTGAAAAAAAATCTAAATTTTTTACTTTTTGTTATACGAATAATCAATAAACGAAATTTTAGTCAAACATTTAGGCCAACATTTATTTAGTCTTTAGTAAATGTCTTTAGTAAAAAAAAAATCGCAATAAAAAAAAATTAGCTACCTAGCGGGAACAGCGACACTAATACAGCGATCAGAAAAATGATCGCTTAGTGATGATGGCAATAGGGAGTGAAAGGGTTAACTAGGGCGGTGATCAAGGGGTTAAAACTTTATTAGGGGGGGTTACGGGGGCTACCCAGGACCTAACACTAACTGACTGTCACACTGCCTGTCACACTGCCACTAAATACAGTAATCATACATGTATGATTACTGCATTCAGTGACACTGTGACAGGGGGAGGGGGGGCGATCGGGGGGGGGGGGGTTAAATGTGCCTATATGTAGTGTGTGTCAGTGTAGTGTTAGTGCAGGACTTACTTGTGTTGTGATCTCTCCTCAGCGGTGGTTGAATAAACCGCCGAGGGAGAGATCACATCGCTTCCTCCTTCCTGTGTTTACACAGGAGGAGGAAGTGACAGGGCGAGCGGCCGCGCGCATTGGCTGGGAGCGATCGTGAGGGGGCGGACAAAAACGAATAGCTGCCCCCTCATTCCGGATCGCTCCTACAGCCGCGCGGACCGCCGCATGTACCGGGGGGGTCCCCCGACCCACCTCAAGGCACCAACGTATATATACGTTGATGTGCCTGTCGGTGCCATTGTGCCGACGTAAATGTACATGCGGTGGTCCTTAAGTGGTTAAAGGAAATCTATGATCTCAGTATACACTTTCATTTTCTGGCATTAGCATTTTAATAGTAATACAAATAGTTTTTTTTGAAAGTCCAATATAAGTTTACATGATACTTCTTCTTTTACATTGTGAGTTTTGCCTATTTGCTGGTCATCTCTCAAATTCCTGAATTCCCTGCATGCCTTGCAGCTTCTCCTCTGCTGTTTACTTTCAATTTCTAAGGACTACATATCCCATGGTACCTTGCTACCTGCCAGCAGTGATTCTTGTGCTGACTCCGCCTCTGGAAACTTCTCTCAGCACCTCTGTAGTTCCAAAGGCAGACTTTGTGAATTCTGTGTGACAGCAATGTCTACTCTCAGGTCATAGTGAATGTTTGTCACAAAATACAAGGAAGTAAGTGTGCAAAGAGCTTCACAAAATATGTTTTTCAAATTCAAGAACATTCAGAATAATAGGAGTAGGCTAAAAATAATTGAAATACAATATGAAAACGAATATATAATTTTACATTTTAACTATAGATAAGCTTTGAGCTAATTAAAACATCCAGAATCATAAGTTTCAATCAAATTAATCAGAGAAGATGAATCCTTTAACAATCGGGATGACTACACCATGATGGTAGAATTTGTCTGCATTATCCTTTAGGCTAATTTTCTGACAGCTGCACAGTAATGAATTATTATTACAGCCAGTATTGCCAAGGGAGCACATATGGCATATGTAAGGCCACGTGGAAAGGTTATGTCATTCATTTTCAAAGAGGATTCTTATGTTTAATGTGGGAGATGGGTAAACATCTGTTTAATTTGAATGTAAAAGACAAATCTTTTTTTTTTATATATATATTATTAATATTATACAGGATTTATTTAGCACCAACAGTTTGCATAGTGCTTAAAGGGGTGTTCCACAGGATTTATTTAGCACCAACAGTTTGCATAGGCGATGCTGACAGGTATGCGATCAATGTAGTAGGGGGCGCAAATACAATTGCAATACAGTAAGTCAGCAGCTACAGTAAGGAATAGGAGGGTACCTGCTTAGTCCTGCTTGTGTAGCTTACAATCTAAATCTTGTTTGCTACTACATATTATTTTATGGGTGAATGTCTTGAAAATTGTGGGTGAATCATCTTTGAGAATTCTAGGTGAATCAGATGAACCCTCTTTAACCACTTGACTACTGGGCACTTAAACCCACTTAATAACCAGACCAATTTTCAGCTTTCGGTGCTCTCACATTTGGAATGACAATAACTCAGTCATACAACACTATAACCAAATGAAAATGTTGTCCTTTTTTTCCCACAAATAGAGCTTTCTTTTGGTGGTATTTTATCACCTCTGCGGTTTTTATTTTTTTCACTATAAATGAAAAAAGAACGAAAATTTTGTAAAAAAAATGAATTTTTCTTCATTTCTATTATAACATTTTGCAAAAAAGTAATTTTTCTTCATAAACTTGGCCTAAAATGTATACTGCTACATATCTTTGGTAACAAAACAAAAAAAATTTAGATATTATTTAGTCTGGGTGAAAGTTATAGGGTCTAAAAGCTATGGTACCAATTACTGAAAATTGATCAATTTGATCACATCTGATGTACTGACATCCTCTCTCATTTCTTGAGACCCTAACATGCCAGAAAAGTACAAATACCCCCCAAATGACCCCTTTTTGGAAAGAAGACATTCCAAGGTATTTAGAAAGAGGCATTGTGAGTTTTTTGAAGTTGTAATTTTTCCCACAATTCTTTGCAAAATCAAGATTTTTTTCATTTTTATTTTCTTTCCACAAAATGTTCATATTAGCGGGTTATTTCTCACACACAGCATATGCATACCACAAATTACACCCCAAAACACATTCTGCTATTCCTCCCGAGTATGGCGATACCCCATGTGTGGGACTTTTTGACACAGCGTTGCCACATGGAATGGCGCCAAACTTTGCGACTTAAAAATCCCCATAGGTGACGCTTTAAATATTTTTACTGGTTACATCATTTTAGTTGGAGAAGAGGTCTAGGGCCAAAATGATTGCTCTCGCTCTAACGTTCGCAGCGATACCTCACATGTGTGGTTTGAACACCGTTTTCATATGTGGGCGGGACTTGCGTATGCGTTCGCTTCTGCATGCGAGCTCACGGGGACAGGGGCGCTGTATGCCCAGAGTATTGCGGAGTATGCCCAGAGTATTGCAGAGTATGCCCAGAGTATTGCGGAGTATGCCCAGAGTATTGCGGAGTATGCCCAGAGTATTGCGGAGTATGCCCAGAGTATTGCGGAGTATGCCCAGAGTATTGCGGAGTATGCCCAGAATATTGCGGAGTATGCCCAGAGTATTGGGGAGTATGCCCAGAGTATTGCGGAGTATGCCCAGGCGGAGTATGCCCAGAGTATTGCGGAGTATGCCCAGAGTATTGCGGAGTATGCCCAGAGTATTGCGGAGTATGCCCAGAGTAGTAGTGCCCAGAGTATTGCGGAGTGCGGAGTATGCCCAGAGTATTGCGGAGTGCGGAGTATGCCCAGAGTATTGCGGAGTGCGGAGTATGCCCAGAGTATTGCGGAGTGCGGAGTATGCCCAGAGTATGCCCAGAGTATGCCCCCCAGAGTATGCCCAGTATTGCCCCCCAGAGTATGCCCCCCAGAGTATGCCCAGTATTGCCCCCTAGAGTATGCCCAGAGTATGCCCAGAGTATTGCAGAGTGTTGCCCCCCCAGAGTATTGCCCAGCATTGCAGAGTATGTGCAGCAGGGATGGCTGAGCAGGGAGGGATGGATGGATGGATCTGTGACTACATTTGTCACAGATCCAGCCCGCAGCACTGGCGCTGCCATCCGCTCCCTCCCCTCTCCTCTCACACTGTACCGATCGGTACAGAGAGAGGAGGGAGGAACCGGCGTCATCAAATGACGCCGGTCTGTTTACATCTGATCGCGCCGTCATTGGACGGCGCGATCACGTGGTAAACCGCCGCTATCAGCGGCGATTTACCGTGATCCGTGACCCGCCGGGTCCTCTGGACCCGGCGGTCACTGACATTCCCGTGTGCGCGCCCCAGGGGGCGTGCGGGAGCGCGACTCTGGAATCACGTTATATAACGTGATCCCAGAGTTAAGCAACCACCTTGCCGCCGTTATTTTTCGGCAGGTGGTTGCTAAGTGGTTAAAAATGATAAAAAAAACTTTGACCCATCTGTCGCATGACAGAAAATAAATGTCATAAATACAGACAGGGTAATGTCCAGCATTTTCTGTGTGACACACACATCAAATCCTTTATCAATAGACCCTTCATTTAAATCAACTCATGAATATGCTTCTTTTTCAGTTTGTGCTCCGTTTTTTTTATAAATGACTTTGATTGTCAGTGGCAGTTAGGAATCCTGCACAATTGGATATGACACATACCACACACTTTCTGCAACAATGTTTGCTACACATGTGAGAAAACATTCAGTTCTTTGATCTGATGTATCGGTGCTGTGTCACATAAAGAAAGGCAATTAGTCAATCTTGTTACCTAAGCTGTGCCATCTGTGAAAATATGGCAAGAAAAAGAAAGGATTACTTAGAAAGGTGAAAAAATGGAATAAAATGTAGTGCTGGAAAAGATTTTATTTTTTAAATGGATTCATTTTTTAATTAACAGTGTTTTTCTTATACTACGCTTAACTTGTGCAGATTTTTATTTTTTTTGTTAAAACAATTCATTTGCATATTTATTTATTTAGCATGTCTTAGTTGCATCATGATTTAGACATTTAAAACATCTACACTTAATAGATTAAAGCCAACAAAAAATTATAAAGATCAGCACACGTAAAAAAAAATGAAGGCAAGATTCTTTGCTTGGGGGATGCCGGTACATTTCCATTTGTTATATACAGGATATGACCAGTGTGATTCTCAATATGACATTGCCCTCATTTGAAAGTATACAAAGAGGAACATTTAAAATCTGAACTTTGACTCTGCTATCAGGATCATAACCCCTAGCCCTCTCAGTTCGTTCATTTTAGTGCTGTTCGATTTTGCGTCAGGGATTTTGTTTACAAAAATATGGGATAAAATAAATACTTTTTTTAATTTTAAAAATCAACAGGCCAGCATGGATAAAATAAAATGTATCTTTCTCCACAGTGCTCACCTTTATGCCTTGTACACACGACCGGGATTCCTGATGGGAAATCCTGGGGGGAGAACCAAAAACCTGCTCGGTAACTTTTCCCCGTACACACAAGAGTTTTTCCCATCTGGAAAACTCTGATGAGAGCTTTGGTCGGGAATCCCGACCTTTTTTTCTAATCGCAGTTTTTCCCATAGGAAAATTGCCAAAAACTGTCGGGAAAAAGTCAGCCGGGAATCCCAGCAGGAAAAAAGAGAGGAGGTTCTCTCTTTTTTTGTCCTGCGGTTTTTGGACAGTTTTTCTGTCTAAAAAACTCCAAGGAGCATACACACGGCCGGGATTCCCGCCCAATAGCTCTCCTCGCAGTTTTCACATCGGGAAACCCGGCCGTGTGTACGAGGCTTAAGTCTCGAGCTTCTCCTTGCAGTAAAAGTGTGAAATGTCAGGGACCCACCCCCAAGGGATGTCGTAACGTAGACTGAGTCTAGAGTATTACTGCAATGGATTGCATTGCCACCTTATAATGTGAGAGCTGTTCCATGCAACAGTAAGGAGCCTCCCAAACGTTACAGGAGGAGACAGACCCATGACATCATCAGAAAAAATACAGGGGGGCCCTAAAGTTCTGCTTTAACCCTTAATCCCTAATGTAACACTTAAAATCAACTTGAATGGTAACACTTTTGTGGGGGGAAAAAAAGCTAATAAAAAAATAATAATACAGCATCTACGATTGCGACTCAAGTCATATTGTAACTGAATGTTTTTAAAAATTACCTTTCCTTTTCAATCTGCAACTCTGTGATTTTCTATTGAAGTACAATGCAATATGGCTACTTGACTACTTGGAGGTGTTCTGTACACAGAGTGTGTTCAGAATGCCCCCAGAAATATAATTTCCTGCTTGTGTGATTGACTCAAAAGTCTGCACTAAGATACAAATCAAATTTTAGGCATCCCCTGCAACAACATTTTTATTTTTGGTAAGAAACTCCCAATTGGAAAACTATCCTATAGCCCAACCTATATGTGACAGGTACCAGGAGATCACCTGTCCACTCCAAGAGCGCAGCGCGACTCGTGCATGCGCAGTGAGTGCCCGGCCGTAAAGCCAAAAGCTGTCACGGTCGGGTGTCCACAGTGTAAATTGTGGTGCCGGTGGAGAAGGGGGGGAAAGGAGCGACGCTCCAGGTGGCCGCATCGCTGGACCGTGGAGCAGGTGAGTGTCTGTTTATTAAAATTGAGCAGCTACACTTTTTGTAGCTGCTGACTTTTAATAAGTATGAAAAGGCTGGAACTCGGCTTTAACACTTCCGGACCGACTCACGCCGATGTACGTCTGCATTGTTATGGCAGCAACTAGCTCCATAGCCCCGGTATCCACTTCTTTAGTGAGTGGTCCAGTTTCAGATAGAAGTGGTCTCTACAGTGGATTCGCCGCCAGATCACTTTTATTGGCAGCGGGAGAGTGGCCCCCCTCCCGCCACTCTCCTTTGCCCTCTGCCGCTTACCGGAGCCATTGGTAGCGACGGAGGCGATCGAGTCCTCTCCCTGGTTTGGTATGGAGATGAGTGAGGGGAAGATGGCCCCCACTCATCTCCATGCCATTGCAGGGCGGAAGCAACATTAAAACGTCACTTCTGCCCATAGCTCTTAAAGAGAATTTTTTTTTCAATTACTTTAAATTATTACTTATTTTTCATTGCATTTTAGTGTAAATATGAGATCTGAGGTCTTTTTGACACCAGATCTCATATTTAAGAGGTCCTGTCGTGCTTTTTTTGTATCACAATGGATATTTGTAATAGGAATAAAAGTGACACCATTTAAAAAAAGAAATAACAGTGTAAAAATAAAAAAATAAAAGGTAAAATAAATGAGAAAAAATTCAAACATTTTTAAATGTGTATTGTCCCGCCTATGTGAGGAAAATGTGTATAATTTGCGCCACAGAGAAACAATGTTAATTCTCCCAACTAGTGGGTAGAATTACGTGTAATTAAACCTACATATATTAAATATACCAGTTTAAGAGCTGCCACCTAAAAAAATTTCAGTGTGTGAAAATACAAGTAGAATCGGGAGTGAAGGGGCGCTGGTAACACAAAATCAATACAAAATTATGTGTATATATATACATTGAAATGTGCAATCTATTATTACAAAAATCATATATTATTAGTGAAGTGAACTAGTGTCCATACAATGAAATAAAAGAAAAGTCCCAATAGTGCTAAATAATAAGCACCCAATGGTATATCTCAGCTCAAAAATGACGTATATATTGCAGTTCTGGAACCACCACCATATATTTGCACCCGATGTGATCAATAGAAATGGCTCCTTACCAATACTAGTAGACTCTTTTAATTAAAAAAGAAGTCATAAACCGCTTATGTCAATGGGATGACTCAGAATGATCCGGATAGGCACGTCAGATGATCCAACATTCATATAGATAGGAACAGAAAGGCAATCATAGTGAAGTATTGTTTATTAAAATATAATAAAAAGTAACATGCCAAATGGCTGCTTACTCAGATTGTGCCCTGATCCCGGCACTGAGGCTTTAAAGCGTATATTCGATATCCAATCGAACCCGCGGATTCGGATGTAGGACGGTGATCCGTCACGCTGGTAGTCTCACTGGCCGGCGTACGTTCTACCGTCGAAGCAACGTGGATTCGGAGAAGGATCGAAAGTCCGTCGCACTGCTAGTTCCACTAGTCGGCGTGCGTTCCACCGTCGGAAACCAACGGACCCGGAAATCGGAAGTGAGTTATCGACGCGATCGGTAGAGCGAGAGCAATAATTCTAGCCCTAGACCTCCTCTGTAACTCAAAACATGGCATTCCACGAGAGAGGGCGCAACTTTGAAATCAATCTAAAAAAAAATGGGCTAACTTTACTGTTGTCTTGTTTTTAAATTAAAAAAAGTGAATTTTTTCCAAGAAAAGTGCTCTTGTAAGACCGCTGCGCAAGTATGGTCTGACAAAAAGTTTTGCAACAACCGCCATTTTATTCTCTAGGGTTTTAGAAAAAATATATATAATGTTTGGGGGTTCTAAGTAATTTTCTAGCAAAAAAAAGCATTTTTAACTTGTAAACACCAAGTCTTTAACCAACCCCCCACAATGTTTGGTCCTTAAGTGGTTAATAAGGGGACTGGAGGTCCTCAATTTTGAAAAACGACTAGAAGCACTACATTTATTCTTGCTGGAGAGGGGACATGATAGCAATTTACAAATTCCTCAATGGTGATCGAAGCATAGGAAATAAAATATTCACTCTCATGGAGTGTAAGAGGACACAGGGTCACACAATGAGATCGGAAGAGAAGCAGTTTAACCATAAGGTTTTTTTCACTGTTAGGGCGATAAGGATGTGGAACTCTCTTTCACAACTGGTGTCAGTGGTGGTGTTCACCAAAAAAAGTGTCAAAAAGTCAAAACCACAATAGACAGTTTTTGACAACTGCTTTATTCAAAAAGAAAGAAAAAAATATGTCCCGCGATGTACATCCATTGTTTATCACGCCGCCCGATAGCCCCAAAAAATTGAAAAAAAAAACACCTCCATGGGAGGGCTCCTAACGACTGCTGCTTTTTCCCTTAGACAGCTCTAATGTATAGGCAAGGACGGGGCCATCCGGTAATGTAACCAGATGACCCTGCCCTATCTGACATCGCATGACATCAGAAGGGGGTGTGGTCACTCAGTTACATCACCAGATGGCCCCACCCTTGCCTTTACAACAGCTGTCACAGCCTAGAGACAGCAGTTGCAGAGGCATCCCATTGAGGCAGAGCTTTTAATTTTTTTCTATATTTCGGGTCAGTCGGGTCATGTGATTAAAAGATGGATGGATTTTGCTGGACACTTTTTATTTATTTTTTTAATAAAGGAATTGTCGAAAACCCGAAGAGGCTTCTGTCTCTATTAACATGGGGCACCACAAAGCACCCTCCCATGTTTAGGGCAAGCGGCCTGGTATGGTTCAGGGGGGGGGGCGATCATTAGCCCCCCCTTTCCTGGTCTTTCAGGCTGCTTGCTCGGATAAGGGTCTGGTATGGATTTTGGGGGGACCCCACACCAATTAATTAATTTGGGCATGGAGTTCCCCTTAAAGCTTATGCTGGACCCAAAGGGCCTGATATGGATTTTGGAGGGGGACCACATGCAGTTTTCCTAATTCTGTCATAGGGTTCCCCTTAACCACTTCAATACACTGTATTATATACTGTACAATGACTGCACTGCACAACGCACAGCAGATGTTCAACTCAAACTTACATTGGAGTCAAACATCCGGCCCATCTCCAGTCCAGAGAGGCTTTAGATCACTAAGGACTATCAATAGTCAAGATTGATACTTATATTTGAAAATTGTTTGTTATTTATTTACATCACTTTATAATATAATTTTCGGTGTTTTACATATATATATATATATATATATATATATATATATATATATATATATATATATATATATAAATAACACAAACAATTATATCATATGATGTTTTAAATAATATTATAATCTCATGTTATGCAGAGTCTCATAATTAAAAATGTTAACTTTAACCACTTGCTTACTGGGCACATAAACCCCCTTCGTGCCCAGGCGAAATTTCAGCTTCCGGCACTGCGTCGCTTTAACTGACACTTGCGCGGACGTTGCTCCCAAACAAAATTGACATCCTTTTCCCCCACAAATAGAGCTTTATTTTGGTGGTATTTGATCACCTCTGCGGTTTTTCATTTTTTGCGATATAAATAAAAAAAGAGCGACAATTTAAAAAATATATATATATATTTTACTTGTTGCTATAATATATATCCCATTTAAAAAAAAAAAAAAAACATTTTTTTTCTCAGTTAAGGCCGATACGTATTTTTCGACGTATTTTTGTAAAAAAATAAAAAATAAAATCGCAATAAGCGACTGGTTTGCGCAAAAGTTATGGCGCCTACAAAATGGGGAACAGAATTATGATTTTTTTATTATTTTTTTTTTATTTACTAATAATGGCGGCAATCTGCGATTTTTATTGGGACTGCGATATTGAGGCGGACACATCGGACACTTTGACACAAATTTGGGACCATTCACATTTATACAGCGATCAGTGCTATAAAAATGCACTAATTACTGTATAAATGTGACTGGCAGTGAAGAGGTTAACACTAGGGGGTGAGGAAGGGGTTAAGTGTGTATCCTTGGTGTGTTCTAACTGTGTAGGGGGAGGGAGGTGACTGGGGGAGGTGACCGATGCTGTGTCCTTATGTACAAGGGACACAGATCGGTCTCCTCTCCTCTGACAGCACGTGAAGCTCTGTGTTTACACACAGAGCTCCACGTCCCTGCTGTCATCTGCTTGTTTTCCCGCCGATCGCGTGTACCCGACGGACATCACGGCCGCCGGGTACATGCACCGGCTCTTCAGCAATGCGGCGGGACAGTGTTTACCCGCTGTGCGCCACTTTAAATGATGTCCAAAGACGTCAACTTGGCACTTGAGAGCCGCGCTGTTGACGTCTTTTGTCAATAGCGCGGGTCTCAAGTGGTTAAGCCCCTATCTTACAGATAGAACCTACATTTCCAAAACTCTTTGTTTCACAAAACAGAGTAGGAGTTTAACTGTTTTAGTCTCGTTGGTGTTCTGGCAGCACTATAAAGAGATTTCAGCTCTTCTAGAATTTACAGAAGCAACCTGTATTATGTCACTAGCCACTTGTGCCTTGCAAAACAAAAAAGTCAAGGACATTTTTTTTTAGTACTAGTCCCAACATTCTCTCATACTGTTCACTCGAAGGTCAACATGACACCTCATGGCAAAGAACTCTCTGAGATCTGAAAAAAAGTATTGTTGCTCTACATAAATATGGCCTGGGCTATAAGAAGATTGCCGAGACCCTGAAACTGAACTGCAGCATGGTGGCCAAGACCATACAGCGGTTTAACAGGACAGATCCCACTCAAAACAGGCCTCGGCATGGTCAACCAAAGAATTTGAGTGCACATGCTCAGCATCATATCCTGAGGTTGTCTTTGGGAAATAGACGTATACATGGTGCCAATTACTGCAGAGGTTGAACGGGGTGGGGGGTCAGTTTGTCAGTGTTCAGACCATACACCACACACTGCATCAAATTTGACTGCATGGCTGTCGTCCCATAAGGAAACCTCTTCTAAATATGATACAAAAGAAAGCCCGCAAACAGTTTGCTTAAGACAAGCAGACTAAGGACATGGACTACTGGCAGTGCCGGCCTAAGACATTGTGCTGCTTGGTACCAAGAATGAAATGCTGCCCCCCCCCCCCAAAAAAAAAAATCACGCCCACCAAAAGGATATAATTTTATATCATGATAGCTTAAGAGGACATGTCATGGCTCTATACATGTATGTAGGAGTATAAAATGACCTGTAATGGCTCTATACATGTATGTAGGAGTATAAAATGACCTGTCATGGCTCTATACATGTATGTAGGAGTATACAATTACCTGTCATAGCACTATACATGTATATAGACGTATAAAAGGACCTGTGTGTCGCTGCAATGTCAGTCGGCCACCCACGATCGCTCCACAGAGAGCCAGAATGGGGATCTGTCAATGTAAACAGACATTCTGACAGGGGAGGAGAGACATATCTTCTGTTCCTAGTAATTAGTAACAGAGATCTCTCTCCTCCTTCAGTCATTCCCATCCCCCAGTTAGAAACACCTCCCAGGGAACACATTTAACCCCTTCCCTGCCAGTGACATTTATACAGTTTTTTTTTGTAAACACTATAACTTTTGCACAAACTAATCAATATACACTTATTGCATTTTTTTTTTTACCAAACATATGTAGAAGAATCGTATCACAAAACAGAATTAGTAAAGTGCATAATTTCTATTACAATGTTATATAATATATAAAATAGTTCAACTCACCATAATGCAGAATCAGTGCGGATTGTCACTTGCCACGTGTTGCAGATTGTCACTTGCCACGTGTTGCAGTTTGTCACTTGCCACGTGTTGCAGATTGTCACTTGCCACGCCACACACTACGGGTTGTCACTTGCCACACATTGCGGGTTGTCACTTGCCACACATTGCGGATTGTCACTTGCCACACATTGCGGATTGTCACTTGCCACACATTGCGGATTGTCACTTGCCACGACATCACACATTGCGTTTTGTCACTTGCCACAACATCACCTGCCACACATTGTGGATTGTCACTTGCCACAACGTCACCTGCCACACATTGCAGATTGTCACTTGCCACTTGACCTGCCACATTGCAGATTGTCACTTGCCACAACAGCACCTGCCACACATTGCGGATTTGCTGTGTCCCAGAGTGAAGGCAGGCAGCAGAGAGATGACAAAGAGGGGGGGAAGTCTGCTGACAGAGAGGAGGGGGTGCGACTGACATAGAGGAGGGGGTGCGGCTGACATAGAGGGGGGCTGACATAGAGGAGGGGGATGGCATAGAGGAGGGGGGCGGTTGACATAGAGGAGGGGGGCGGTTGACATAGAGGAGGGGGGCGGTTGACATAGAGGAGGGGTGCGGCTGACATAGAGGAGGGGGTGCAGCTGACATAGAGGAGGGGGTGCGGCTGACAAAGAGGAGGGGTGCGGCTGAAAAAGAGGAGGGGAGCCGACATAGAGGAGGGGGTGGCATAGAGGAGGGCGGCTGACATAGAGGAGGGGGTGCGGCTGACAGAGGAGGGGGGTAGCTGACATAGAGGAGGGGTGTTCGGCTGACATAGAGGAGGGGGGGCGGCTGACATAGAGGAGGGGGTGCGGCTGACATAGAGGAGGGGGGGTAGCTGACATAGAGGAGGGGGTGCGGCTGACAGAGGAGGTGGTGCAGCTGACATTGAGGAGGGGGGGCGGTTGACATAGAGGACAGGGTGCGGCTGACATAGAGTAAGGGTTGCGGCTGATATATAGGAGAGGGGCGGCTGACATAGAGGAGGGGGTGCAGCTGACATAGAGGAGGGGGTGCAGCTGACATAGAGGAGGGGGTGCGGCTGACATTAAGGAGGGGGGGCGGTTGACATTGAGGAGAGGGACAGTTGACATTGAGGGGGGGTTTACATTGAGGAGGGGGGGCGGCTGACATACATTGAGGGGGGGGCTGACATTTAGGAGGGCAGCTGACATACATTGAGGAGGCGGGTTGACATACATTGAGGGGGAGTGGCTGACATACATTGAGGGGGGGTGGCTGACATATATTGAGGGGGGGGGTGGCTGACATACATTGAGGAGGGGGGCTGACATACATTGAGGAGGGGGGCTGACATACATTGAGAAGGGGGTTGGCATACATTGAGAAGGGGGGGGGCGGCTGACAGAGAGGATGAGAGACGGACCTCAGGAGATAGTGACACACAAGAGTTAGGAGCATGCAGGGGAAGGCACGATTACCCACAGCCACGGTCCAGCCTGTATCCAACATGTGTCCAGCTCCTCCAGGCGAATCACAGAGCCTTGTGTCAGCCGTCCGTCCTGCAGATGACCTGCTCATCCAATCACAGGACACCCGCCGCTGCCAATAGCTGAGCTGAGTTAGGCTCAAACACAGAGCGCACCAATGTTTACAGGCAGTAGTGTATACACGAGATGATCGTGCACCCCTCTAGCCACGGATCATTCAGCTGCTACAGGACAGGTACGTGTGCCCGGGTTTCCAGCAGGTGGAAACCCAGGCACATGCGGAGCGGGCTGGCTGGCTGACAGGCGGCAATTTGCCGCCCCCGGAAAGTGCCGCCTGGGACCGAGGTACCATCGGGTCCCATGATAGGGCCGGCCCTGACTACTGGAACCATGTCATGAGGTCTGATGAGACCAAGATAAACTTATTTCGTTCAGATGGTGTCAAGCGTGTGTGGTGAAAAGCATGTGAGGATTATAAAGTGTGTATTGTCTACAGTCAAGCATGGTGGTGGGAGTGTCATGGTCTGGAGCTGCATGAGTGGTGCCAGCACTGGGGAGCTACAGTTCATTGAGGGAACCATGAATGCCAACATGTACTGTGACTGAAGCAGAGCATGATCCCCTCCCTTCAGACACTGGGCCACAGGGCAGTATTTCAACATTATAACGACCCCAAACACACCTCCAAAATGACCACTGCCTTGTTAAGAAGCTGAGGGTTAAGGAAATGGACTGGCCAAGCATGTGTCCAAACCTAAACCCTACTTAGCATATGTGGGGCATCCTCAAACAGAAGGTGGAGGAGTGAAGGTCTCTAACATCCACCAGCTCTGTGGTGTTGTCATGGAGGAGTGGAAGAAGACTCCAGTGGCAACCTGTGAAGCTCTGGTGAAATCTGAGCCAAAGAGGATTAAGGCAGTGCTGGAAAATAATGGTGGCCACACAAAATATTGACACTCTGGGCCCAATACTGAGATTTTCACTTAGAGGTGTACTCATGTTTGTTGCCAGCGGTTTAGACATTAATGGCTGTGTGTTGAGTTATTTTGAGGGGACAGAAACATTAAACTGTTATACAAGCTGTACACTCACTACTTTACATTGTAGCAAAGTGTAATTTCTTCAGTGTTGTCACATGAAAATATATAATAAAATATTTACAAAAATGTGAGGGGTGTACTCACTTTTGTGAGATTCTGTATTTCTCAAATACGATCAAAGTAGTGAGAGCAATATGAACTGTATGTGAAAGTCCTTGTTTTAATCAATGTAGGAAGCTATACGATGACTTCATGCAGTGAAAATGGTTTATCACACTGTACAGTACTAATTTTGCTTGATGTCTAATACATTAACCAGATTTTGAATTATAGAAATGAAATGAAAAATCTTATTGAGTATACAAATGTTATACATATTAGACATCTGTAGCACATGCCTTATTTGAATTCAGAATAAACCACAAACCTGGGGGATATATGAGGAAAATAATGTGTACACATGTTTTTCTGTGTTCTGGTACACTGCTGTATGTTATAAAAAAAAAATTGTAATCAGCACAATGGAGTGGTTGTACTCTTTGCCAAACAGAAGATGTCATAAGAATACTATTTGGTAGCCTTTTAATGCACAGATGATCTCCACTATCTCATATAGGCCTTTGGAGTTTTTGATCAAGGGCTGATATCTGTAGCTAATTTTGATCTTGAAAGCATTATTTATATATATATATTCTTTCTATGCAGAAGTCAACTAGAGGTGAATAGAACTGAACTGTAAAATAACCTTCAGCGAACTTCACATGATAAAAGCATTTTTCCTTTTTTATTATTTGAAATTGCACACATGGGAATTGTAACTTAAAATTATAAAATGTAATGATCCATGAGCGGCAATAGTGGAATTTTCAAAAGTTCCGAAATTTAGATTGGCTTGGTCTGTGACTTTTAGTTAATGCTATGCAGGCTTTTACTCTTTTGTGTTACCTAACTGAGCTACAAGAACTGTACATTACTAACCTTGCATACAATATTGTGAGAAAATGTAAAAATGCGAATAGGAGATAACTGTAATCAGACCCACTGTGACCCCACCCCTGACCCGGGCTTAAAACAAAATGCAGGTTTGTTGCCGTTTACATATGGTTGTGGAGCCAATGCGTATGTTTGCAATTAATAAGTACGAAGGACTGGGGGCAATTTACATTTCTTTTAAATTGTATTAAAACTGACTGTAGTTCTACTGATGACAGGAAAAGAGCAGTAGCCATTAACAATACAGGTCAAAGCTGGCTTTCTTATCTCATCACTAAGACCCCTATCACACAGAGGAGTTTTTCAGGCATTACAGCGCTAAAAATAGCGCTACTATACTGCCTGAAAAACTCCTGCTCAGCCTTCTCAATGTGAAAGCCCAAGGGCTTTCACACTGAGGCGATGTGCTGGCGGGAGAGAAAAAAAATCTTTTGCTAGCAGCATTTTTGGAGTGGTGAGAGGAGCGGTATGTATACTGCTCCTTCATCGCTCCTTCCCATTTAAAACAATAGGAAACTGCGGTAATACCGACCGCAATGCACCTCTGCAGAGGCACATTGTGGGCGGTATTAACCCTTTATCGGCCGCTAACTGGGGTTAATACCGCACTGCTAGCGGCCGAATCTCGCAGAAAATCTGCGGTATATCGCCGCTATTTTTAGCGGCGCTATACCACCACCGCGCCTCCCACCCCAGTGTGAAAGGGGCCATAAAATGGTTTTAAAGTAAATGCTCACAATCATTGTCAGCCCCTTTCTTAACAAGCTATACTACACAGTGTATGTGGTTTTTTTTTTCTGACCACCCGCCACTTTCCTACAGAGGGAGGGGCTGAGATTCCCTATTGACGGTGCGGTGACATGACCACACATCAGTGATGTGAAATAAGGTATTTAGCTGCAGAATAAAAAAAAACACGGTGAAGTATATCTTGTTTTAACAGAGGGGCTGGAAGTAATTGTGAGCACTACCTATACTGCCACATGGAATAGTGGCAAGAGGGGAGGTGTGGGTTTGGAGATCGGCTCACACACAGGAGCTGATAAACAAGAAAACAAAAACAAAAAAACAAGAGAAGGATCTACCGACCTAGTGCAATTCCATTATAAACATGTATTAAAGAATAAAAAGTGACACACAAGATACTCACAAACGTAAGTAGTATATATGCATGTCAGAGCACAATATGATCAAAATGCCTCTAGGACTGCAAATGTGCAAATAAATCCCATTGTGTACTTAAAAGAGGGGTATGCCTGTACTCCCTTCTTGGGACCTGGCATCATTGAATCATGTGGAGAAACCTATGTTGCCCAAGGCAGTGCAAGAAGGTTATATAAAGTACAGGATTAAAAAAGTAAATGTTAGATGGTGACATTGGAAAAAGAGCATTAAACATGAACACCAGGTGAGAAAAAAACAAAAACAATCAATTGTAATCAGTAAACTGCAAGTGGTCTGGAATGGAAATGCTAGAAGACACTCACCAGGAAGTTATCCTGGCGAGGGTAATGTAGATCGCACAATAAGAGAGAACTGGTATGTGCAGGGAGGTGAGGATCCTCACTGGAAACCAAGAAAATACAGTATTCATTGGAATAGGCAGCATAGTAAGTAATGCAACTTGCACCGTGTGCTTCAGAGCAAACAGACAGATGAGTTTGAAGGCACAAGAGACAAAGAAAAAAAAACTTCAAACTGTACAGGTCAATTTCTCCCCTTCTTCGGCCACATGTACCTCTTGTCAGGCAGATATTGGTAGGAGTGGTATTGATTGGGCAGACATGATTCCTCATCTACCCAAAGTCCACAATCATGTAAACTTTCTGATAATTTTGTGCTTCTTCCCTTGGCCCCCACTTCGATATAACCGGGTACGTTGATAGGGTGCGAACCCAAAAGAATGTTTTAAACTATCGATAAGTATAGAGATGAGATAAAGGTGCAGATTGTTGTAAAAATGCTCACATGAGAATAAAAGTAACAGCTTGACAGTTTGGAGTTCTTGGAAAAAGTTTCCATCCAGGCTCAATCAAGCAAAGGCAAGAATTTTTAGATTCCATCTTTAGATTCCATCTTGGCACAGGATGTGGGTATTTACATTTCCCAGAGGTCATGGATCACAGTGCTATTAAAAGGAGTAGATGTTTGGTTGAGAAGTGGAAAGAAGGCCCAGGTCAATTAGTAGATTTCTTCCCTCTTGTAGTGTAGAAATTGAATGATATTTCCTCTTCTATGAGAAGAACCTCTAACTGAAACTGTATTTATAGGATAAGGTCTTAGTATTGTCTTTTAAATAGATAGTTGTAGAAAGTTTCTTGCTTGATATATAAGCTGTGTTTAAAAAAACAATCATGTGCAAGTGAAATAAAAAAAAAAAAAAAACAGGACACAATTTTCTCCTAGGATTCATGCATTTGTTCTAAATGAATCCAATTAGAAACATTTCTCTCTAATTTACAGGGCTCATTGTCCCATTGTCTATTATAAGACCAGTGGCCACTATACCCACTCCTCCTCTAGACCACCAACAGCCCCTCGGTATGATGGGACTTGCAGTTTGTTTAGCAGCGCCAAAGAGAGAAAGAATATGGTGTCAGCACATAAGTAATTACTCCTCCTGGTACCCGCACACTATTACTCTTTCATGTTAAAAAAAATGACATCAAAGACTATTAAAAAAAAAAATGGAAAATTGGGTTTGTTGAAATTCTTGTTTTTAATGTGCCTGGAGAAAAAGTATTGGGCAAAATTAGAAAGTATCCTAGAGTTCAGCTTTAATGGTGTTCCCTTGCCAGTAGTGTGTATAACTGTGGTGTTGAAATCTCCAGAGTTACTCCCATTGTATTCATACCTCTGTGGTTGCCCTAGACAGTTCAACCCTGCCTCCAGGCTCTTTCATTTACAAGAGCCGCCAAACACCTCCAAGGCTATCAGTCCCAGTTCTAACGCCTAAGAAATTGCACAGCTTTGCTAGATCATATTTCACACTGGTATTTATATGGGATCTTTTCCAAGATCTTATCATGTAAAAGAGTAATTATAGTTTAAGTTTTTTTTTTTTTTTTTTTTCAGACTGATTCTAATACTAACTCCTTTGCAGTTGTCCTTACACATGTTCGAAGAATCGTCTTGTGCTATACCATAATATCCTATTTCTGATGTACTGGAAGCAGGGTTTAGATGAAAAGCTCAGTGCTCGACTGTATCTACTTAATGTGGATCAATGTCATATGAAAGAATATAATGTGTTATGTTTTAAGGCAGCTTGTAATTATTTAAGTAACACTGCAATTTCATATAATGAACTACACGTATTACTAATGTTAACTGCACATGACTTTTAATGTCTTTCCTTGTCAATACTTTATTGTGAACATTTTCTGTAGCTTCACTGACTATTGCTATATCTGACTTTACTTCTAGAACTTATTTGCAAAGTCCACGCTAGTGTGTTTCCTGTCAATGACAGCAACCCTCTCCATTTTCTGGATCATACACTCAAGGTCATTGATTTACTAAAGGAATTTTCCCCAGAGCTTAATAAATGAGGTGAAGTTCTGCTGCCTTCCCTCATCCATTTATGTGTGAGCAAAAATGCAGTATTCTTATTTCCTTTGCAAAGTGAAATTTCACTATATTCACTAAGCTCTGAGGAAATTTCCCTTGCACAGTGCAACTTCTCTTGCAAAATGAACAGCCTATTAGACTTTAGTAAATCAACCTCAAAGACCAGAATAGGCTAATAGTAAGGCATTATATGAATGAAGATGTGCTCAGACTCCACCTGCTTTCAATAGTAACTAAAAGTCAGGATTGGTAGCAAGAATCAGAATCCAAAAAACCAAGCCAAACTTTGGAATCACATGGAGAACACAACGTTCTCTAGTCTCTAAAGGGTGATTTATCACAGCGAATACTCATATAAAAATCAGGACTTGTAATGGTGCAAACACCAGCATATCTCATTGGGGTTGATTTACTGAAGGCACATCCACTCTGCACTACAAGTGCACTTAGAAGTGCACGTGGAAGTGATGTCGCTGTAAATATGAGGTGAAGATCTGAAATAAGGGGAAGCTCTGCTGATTTTTATCATCCAATCATGTATAAACAATAATACTGTTTTTTATTTTCCTTTTATGTCCCCTTCAGATCTACAGCGACTGCAATTCAAAGTGCACTTGCAGTGCACTTGTAGTGCAAAGTGGATTTTCCTTTAGTAAATGAACTCCAATGTCTCACTACGTAATCTAGTGTAAGGCCGCGTACACACGAGGAGATATATCCGATGAAAACGATCCGACTGACCGTTTTCATCGGACATGTCTCCTGGGAGATTTTAGTTTGATTTGTGTACACACGATCAAACCAAAACAGACAGCGCGGTGACGTGGCGGTGACGTTGATGCCGCCACGTCACCGAACCAGGAAGTAAAATACTTCCACGCATGCGTCGAATCCATTCGACGCATGCGGGAGATTTCGGTCTGCTGGTTAGGCGTACTAACCAGCGGACATATCAGACAGACGGCTTTCCAGCAGACAAGTTTTAAAGCATGCTTTAAAACTTTTGTCTGCTGGAAACTGTCTGCTAGCCCACTGAAACTGGTCTGCAGGACCAGTTTCAGCAGATATATTTGATCGTGTGTACGCGGCCTAAGAATTTCTGGACCAATAATTGCACCATGTAAGGGTGAGTCACAACTACAGTCTTTTGCAGCATACAGTTTTTTTGGCATACCAGAATCCTCCAAATTGAGCAAGCAACCCTTCCAGTCATCAGCTGAATTACTGATTTGTTTCCCTGAGGTTATCTGTGGGTTTTTCTTTGTATCCCAAACAATTCCTGTGGCAGTTGTGGCTGAAATCTTTCTTGATCTACCTTACCTTGGCTTGGTATCAAGATATCCCCAAATTTTCCACTTCTTATTAAATGATTGAACAGTACTGACTGGCATATTCAAGGCTTTTGATATATTTTTGCATCATTTTTACATCCTTTTCTATCTTTGTAAAGTTTCATTACCTTGTTATGCAGGTCTTTTGACTGTTCTTTTCTGCTTCCCATGGCTTAGTATCTAGCCTGCTTAGTGCATGCATGTGAGAGCTATCAAACTCATTAACTATTTTTACACAGACACTAATCGTGATTTAAAAGCCACAAACAATGGCATTTGACCTTTAATAACCAAGGCCAAATATTCCAGGGTATGTAAACTTTTCATGAGGGCCATTTTGGTGACTTCTGTTATCATTATGATCATAAAAGAGCCGATGTGATAAAAAATGGCTCCATGTGATCACTATATTCGAATAAAAGACAGTTTTTTTTTGGCATGATTAGTCATATTTTCAATGCAAATGTCAACATGTTACAATTTCTGCCAGGGTATGCAAACTTTTGAGCACAACTGTAAAATCAAAATATTGTGCATATATAAGTGCACATATTGAGAACACAGATTTTGCTACATGGTACATGTTGCCACACACCGGAGTGGGACTAATATTTCTATTAATTATGGTTGACTTTAAACTGATGACTAGGGATGAGCCGAACACCCCCGCGTTCGGTTCGCACCAGACCCGTAGAACAGTCCGATCGTTCGCACGAACATTTAGCCCCAGGGAACATGGAAAAAAGTCTTAAAAACGGTTATTTTTTCAGGAGGAGGTTATTGTTGGAAAACGTCTTTCAGAACCCGGGTCTTGCCCCAGGGAACATGTATCAATGGAAAAAAGTCTTAAAAAGGTTGTTTTTTCAGGAGCAGGACTCTTGAAAAAACGACTGTTTTAAAAAAAAAATCCCATTGATAGAAGTATCAATGGAAAAAAAAGTTTTAAAAACGGTCGTTTCGTTTCACTCGAATTTGCCGTGAACGATCGTTTTTGTTCGAAATTCGAAGAACGATCGAACGGACGATGTTCGAGTCGAACATACGTTCGTTTCGAACCGAAAGCTCATCCCTACTGATGACCTATAGGGGCTCTTGGCGCCTCACTGATGGAAAGTTTTGGGTACTGAAATTTGTCATTGTTTTATAGCCACACACAATTTTAAGGCTTGACATGCTGAGTATCTATCTACTTGTTAATCTTTTATATTTTACTAAAACAATTTAGCAAGATCTTGCTTTTGTTTATACTAAAATAGTTTATACTAAAATCATACAAAAATGCATAAAAAGATTTTCTTACCATATGTGCAAAAAAAAAATGTCTCTGGCTGAGAAAGGGCTAAAGGAATTTTAAATGCTTAATGTTTAATTTAAGCATTATCATGTTCACTGACATATTTGTTTTGGTCCATGTGTGCAGTGCCTAGCCCCCATGTAATTTGCTTGACAACCCCTTGACTATTAAAGTGATTGTAAATAACAGACATGTCATACTCCTCTGTGCAAGGATTTTTCACAGAGTGGCCCTGATACTTCTTTCCTGGGGTCCCCCGGCAGCGCTCATGGCTCCTCCTTTTCTTGGGTGCCCCCACAGAGAGACGCTTTCCATGGGGACACTTGTGCGGGTGCGCTCCTGAATTCTGCTGCTGCATCCATTGACACAGACAGCAGGACTCGGCCCTGCCTCCTGGCTCCCGTGTCACTGGATTTAATTAACAGCAGCGAGAGCCAATGGCCAATCGATCTGATGAGGACCCGAGACAGTGTCTGGAGCTGCTGTGCTCGTCCCTGTCACTGCTGAAACGATTGGGCTCAGGTAAGAAAAGGGGGGGGGGGTCTGAGGGACAGCTGCAGCACATATGGTGCACAGAATGCTTTACGGTAAGAAATCATGAGGGTTTACAACCCCTTTAAGCCTAGAAAATGGCCAGAACTAGTTTTTTTAACATTCAGCTCCAATTTAATTAAACAGGGATTGGTTCCAGCATCTGAATGTCTGTAATGTTCATCAAATGTAGCTGGATATTTTTTTTTCCTGTGTCCATAACCCCTTCTTTAGGGACTACGCCATAAGAAGGTGAATGCTAGCCTTCCATACCATCCTATGGGTAATTTTATGCTGCCCAGAAAGGGCTACAGATGATGACTGTATCCATTTTATATGGCAGCACTTTTGAATACATAGTTGGCCATATAAGTATAAAGAAGTGACTTGAATTTCTCCCTTCTACCTTTTCTGTCTCAATATTTTTATTAAAAAAGGTTTAAGACAAAATACAAAAGCATGTGCAGGATTATAAGTTTGGCAATACAATCACAAGTTGCACAATACAATACCCTTCTATCTTTTTATGAAAAATAATTATTAGTATTTTTGATTTCTGAAGTGATTACCATCTGTTTTATCACACACGTGCTACACACGTTGCATTTCTAATACCATTTAAATTTAAATACATTTGTATTATGATAAATGAATTTTATGCATTCTGTACCTTTTCATGACTGATATGCCAAAGCAGTTTAACCACTTCCCGCCCGGCCAATAGCCGATTTACGGCCGGGAAGTGGTTATGAAATCGTGACAGGCCGTTCTCAAACGGCCTGCACGATTTCATGCCGCACGCGCCCGTGCGGGCGCGCAGCGCGGCGATCGGTGATGCGGGGTGTCAGTCTGACACCCTGCACCTCCGATCTCGGTAACGAGTCTCCGGCGGAGCCTCGTTACCACGTGATCAGCCGTGTCCAATCACGGCTGATCACGATGTAAACAGGAAGAGCCGCCGACGGCTCTTCCTCACTCGCGTCTGACAGACGCATGTAGAGGAGAGCCGATCAGCGGCTCTCCTAACAGGGGGGGTTCGCGCTGATTGTTTATCAGCGCAGCCCCCCCTCGGATCGCCACACTAGACCACCAGGGAAATAAAAAAAATACTAAAAAAAATGACCAAAAAAAATGACAAAAAAAAAAAAAAAAATGACAAAAAAAAAAAAATGACCAAAAAAAAAAGGGGGGCAGTAAAAAAAAAATGATGCCAATCAGTGCCCACACATGGGCACTGATTGGCAACATTGATCCATCAGTGCCACCCCTCAGTGATCATCAGTGCCACCCCAGTGTCTGTCAGTGCCACCCCACAGTGCCAATCCATGCCCAGTGCCCACCTACCAGTGCCCACCTGTGCCACCTATCAGTGCCCACCTGTGCCGCCTATCAGTGCCCACCTGTGCCGCCTATGAGTGCCCACCTGTGCCGCCTATGAGTGCCCACCTGTGCCGCCTATGAGTGCCCACCTGTGCCGCCTGAGTGCCCATCTGTGCTGCCTATGAGTGCCCAGTGCTGCCTATGAGTGCCCATCAGTGCCGCCCATGAGTGCCCATCAGTGCCGCCCATGAGTGCCCATCAGTGCCCAATACCAGCGCCGCCTATCAGTGCCCATCAGTGCTACCTAATCGGTGCCCATCAGAACTACCTCATCGGTGCCCATCAGTGCTACCTCATCGGTGCCCATCAGTGCCACCATATCAGTGCCCATAATTGAAAGAGAAAACATACTCATTTACAAAAAAATTAACAGAAAAAAATAAAAACTTTATTTTTTTTTCAAAATCTTCGCTCTATTTTTAGTTGTTGCACAAAAAAAAAAAAACGCAGAGGTGATCAAATACCACCAAAAGAAAGCTCTATTTGTGGGGAAAAAAGGACGCCAATTTTGTTTGGGTGCAGTGTAGCACGACCGCGCAATTGTCATTCAAATTGCGACAGTGCTGAAAGCTGAAAATTGGCTTGGGCGGGAAGGTGCGTAAGTGCCTGGTATGGAAGTGGTTAAGCCATTTCACTGGATTCATTTAAATCACAATAGCTTAATATGCCATTAAGCTATTGCGATTTAAAAGAATCCGTTGAAATGGCTTAAACTGCTTTTATAACCCTTATACCCCATGCCTTTTCTTACTGTATCAGCTGTAATGTACTCAGATACCATGTTGCAGGCTTCCTCTCTTACTACTGGTGTAGCGATGGTCTCCCAACGAGTCGGGCGCTATTATAAATTTAGGGGTGTCTGAGCCAATAGTTGGGCTCAGACTCTGTTAATTATATTTAAATTAGCCTCTGTTCTGGCTATGGTTGTGCTCGGTAGAAGATTTCCCTTGTTACCTGTGGGTGGCGTTACCATTTCAGGCCCATGTTAGAACTCGGGCAAACCATAGTATGTTGAGTGACCCTTCTCGGCAGCAGCCCAGTGGGAGTGGTGCCCCGATGTGCATGCTGGGAGGGGGCACTTAGGGGGCAGACGCCGTTTTCCGGGGGGCCTTCACCTCGTGGCCTTCCTGGTGCGAGGTGGGTGTGTGTGATTTCAGTCTCAGGACCACGTTGGTCTAAAGCTGTGTTCCTGTCAAGTAGGCCCAGCTATGCTGGCTGGGGCCCATGGTTCTACAAGGGATAAGGAAAATATATAAATCGCGCTACCTTAAATAAGAAGACATAAATAAATGCAAATGAATCACAAATAATATGTAAAAAAGGGCTGGCTGCTGAATCGAAAAGTGACCGGTGGTGGCCACTGAACAATAGGCAGTCAACTCAAACGTGATGAAACTGTAATAGTGATAAACCAAAAACAAAAAAAAACAGCAAAGGAAACACAGCTGATATGATATGGTGATATGCAAATATGTAACCATCAACTGGGTGTGACTTTTGATTTATACACAGTCCAAGATATTAACAAAAAAGAGTCCATAAGTGAAGATTAATAAAACACCCATGCTTCTGGATGGTGACAGATTAATAGACGTGTCCAAAGACAAACAAAGTGTCTTCCACCAAACTTGTGAATTGGTCTCTTACCGGAAACCCACGATTCCTTATAACAGGGGATCAGAAACAGCATATAACGGGTCCCAATCATGTGGTATCAGGTCTGCGGTCCTGGTGGATCTCGTATCCCAAAGTGTTTCAGCAATATGGAAGACCACCATGCAAAAAAACATCAATGGCTCCAAATAGTGTGTTAAACATATAAAATGTATTAAAAGGAAATACAAATGCACTTACAATCATGCAGTGTTGTAAACGCCTTGATTTTTAATGTGCCGCCCGAAACACAAAAATCCTCAGGCTCTCGTCCACTGGGGGAACATACAGGAACTTGGGTGACAACAGCGCGTCGCTCGCCCTACGTCCGTTTCAAAATAACTTTCATCTTCCAGGCCCCTACTGTTAACCCCTTCCCTGCCAGTGCCATTTTTACAGTAATCAGTGCATATTCATAGCACTGATCACTAAATGGCAATGGTCCCAAAAATGTGGTACCCGGAAGAAACTCAGCTCTCATGCACATCGCTGGATCAAGAGGGAGTTCAGGTGAGTATTAGGGGGGATGGGGGTGCTGCACACAGAATGCATGAGGGTAAAAAAAAAATTGAACCTTTAGTACCACTTTAACCAGCCATACTAAGAAAAAAAATCATTAGCAACCAACATGGTGATTAGTTAGCTCTTCCTGCCACAAAAATTATTTGAAACACTATTACTTATTATATTACCATGTCCAGGATCATCACTAGAGTTTGTATACATGTGCATGGTGACATCATGGTATTTTGTGATGGATACCCAGTGATGTCTTGTAAGTAGTACATGTCAAAATTTCTAGCACTCAGGACTTGATTATTTTATTTTAAGAGAGCATTTGTGCATTTTCCTGGCAAAAGTAGAAAGCCCCTTTAAGGTATGTAAAAGTTGAAGCATTAAGCTGTTTAATTGGTGAACTCAAATTTGGATTTCCAGTGTTAACTTTTATATGCTTCTATTTCTAGTTTTTACCATAGCTGTTTTGCATATCTGTACAAAAGTCAAACTGTGATGTCATTGGCAGCTGCATTAGCACTGCTATGCCTCTCTTATTACACTAAAAAAGTGACAGACGAGTTGAGCCTCTTGAACTGCCAATTTCTCCATAAATGGGCTAGGTCATTGCCTTTTTAAATCTGGAAGAGTAATTCTGGATGACGGAGAGTGCAGGGCCTCAGAAACAAACGGATGCCAGAACATGAACTTATCTTAATTGTTCTCAGCCTAATGCTCCTTAAATCCCATATTAAAACAAGAAAAGCACCCAATTAGCAAGATCTGCAGGCTTTGACTGCAGGCTTATTTGGCCTGCCAAACTAGAAACAGCAGTCTGATTTTTCATTCCATATAATCTCTTTTATTTGTAGGAACTTTATCTGGGGGTTAAAGAAACAGGTCATTTCAGACCAAAATATAAAAATGCACGTGGCTGCAAAAACAATCTGTGTGTACCGCCACATAAGGGTTACACATTGGGGCTGATTTACCAAGCCTGTGCGCCAAGACTCATGGTGCACAAGCAGGAGTAAACCTGTTTTTGACATTTACCAAAGAAACACGCTGCTAGTGCAGCGTGTTTCCTCATTTACTAAAGTGCCTAATGCGCCCAGAAGAGGGCGCACAGCACGCCAGTACAGAGCTGGCGTGCGGCATTTAGTTATGTAAACATCGGGGATTCGGGCGGGAGTTTATGAGGGGAGGGAGGGGGGTGATGCAGGGGAAGTGTGGTGACATGTGTTTCAACTTGTGTGGCGGGCCGATTTGAAAGGGAAAGTGACTTTTGGGACCCGATCCCCGGGCGCTTGCAAAGTACGCTAGAACCTCGGAAGGTTCACTTGCATACTGGGCATGCGCAGAGGGAAAAATCGGAGCTCACCGCGCGCCTCTTCAGAACGCCGGGAAATCCTTGGTAAATACCAGGCGGCGTAGCAGTGTTTGCACTGCCTGGAGCGGCGTACGGCAAGCTCCGAGCTGTTCTCGGGCTGCGCTGACACTGAAGGGGAACTCCGCGCCAAATTTCAAATGTGAAACCGGCGCGGCTTCCCCCCCAGGGGTACAATAGGCTCTCCGGCTTGGTCCGGAACGTGAGGGGTTAACCCACGCCAAAATCGGCGTGGGGTTCCCCCCCAGATCCGTACCAAGCCCTCATCCCAGGCATGCAGTCTGGCCGGACAGGAATGGGGGTGGGGACGAGCGAGCGGCCCCCCCCCTCCTGAGCCGTACCAGACCACATGCCCTCGACATGGGGGAGTGTGTGCTTTGGGGGAGGGGGGCGCTGCCCCCCCACCCCAAAGCACTCTTGTCCCCATGTCGATCGGGACAAGAGCCTCTTCCCGACAACCCTAGCCATTGGTTGTCGGGGTATGCGGGCGGGAGCCAATCAGAATCTGGGAGCCCCGTTTAATAATGTGGCCCCCAGATTTCGGGCCCCCACCCTATGTGAATGAGTATGGGGTACATCGTACCCCTACCCATTCACCTGGTGAAGGTGGTTTGAACTTTGAGGGTCTTCTGCCGCCGCCC
Organism: Rana kukunoris; assembly: GCA_029574335.1. NCBI lineage: Eukaryota > Metazoa > Chordata > Amphibia > Anura > Ranidae > Rana > Rana kukunoris. The sequence continues at coordinate 466,830,361 of CM056051.1, read as the reverse complement.
CCTTCGAATTTTTCGGCCTGGACGGGGGTCGTACATCCCATCCAGGACTTGGACGTGGCGGGCTTCTCGTCGCTGTCTTCTGCCGCTGCCCCCTTCACCACGAAGCTCCGTGCTTGTTTGATGAGGGCAGCGGGCTTCCGTCGTCTTCTCCGGGGCGAGGGTCGTACATCCCACCCCGGATTTCCTCGCCGGCTTCTGCCTGGCTCCTACTGGGGGCCAGGCCTTCTTTTGCCGTCTTCCGCCGGAGGGCGCCACTCTCCGGGCTTCTCGACGTTGTCTTCCGCCGCGGGGGCCAGGCCTTCTTCTTTGCCGCCCCCTTCGATTTTTTCGGCCTGGACGGGGGTCGCACATCCCATCCAGGACTTGGACGTGGCGGGCTTCTCGTCGCCGTCTTCTGCCGCTGCCCCCTTCACCACGAAGCTCCGTGCTTGTTTGATGAGGGCAGCGGGCTTCCGTCGTCTTCTCCGGGGCGAGGGTCGTACATCCCACCCCGGATTTCGTCGCCGTCTTCTGCCGCTGCCCCCTTCACCACGAAGCTCCGTGCTTGTTTGATGAGGGCAGCGGGCTTCCGTCGCAGTCTTCCGCCGCGGGGTGACACTCGCGGGCTTCTTCTTCCATTCGATGTTGACACGGCGAGGTCCGGCGCTGAAATGCCTTCTGAGCGGCGGGCAAGGACTTATATTGGCATTGGGCGTGGGCGTGGTTATGCCAACATGTGACCTTAACCCATGTGACAGTGATGTGACGTGACATCACTGTCACATGGGTTAAGGTCACATGTTGGCATAACCACGCCCACGCCCAATGCCAATATAAGTCCTTGCCCGCCGCTCAGAAGGCATTTCAGCGCCGGACCTCGCCGTGTCAACATCGAATGGAAGAAGAAGCCCGCGAGTGTCACCCCGCGGCGGAAGACTGCGACGGAAGCCCGCTGCCCTCATCAAACAAGCACGGAGCTTCGTGGTGAAGGGGGGCAGCGGCAGAAGACGGCGACGAAATCCGGGGTGGGATGTACGACCCTCGCCCCGGAGAAGACGACGGAAGCCCGCTGCCCTCATCAAACAAGCACGGAGCTTCGTGGTGAAGGGGGCAGCGGCAGAAAACGGCGACGAGAAGCCCGCCACGTCCAAGTCCTGGATGGGATGTGCGACCCCCGTCCAGGCCGAAAAAATCGAAGGGGGCGGCAAAGAAGAAGGCCTGGCCCCCGCGGCGGAAGACAACGTCGAGAAGCCCGGAGAGTGGCGCCCTCCGGCGGAAGACGGCAAAAGAAGCCCTGGCCTCGGGAGGAGCCAGGCAGAAGCGGAGGAGCCCGAGGTGGGGCGACACCCCCGTTGTTCTCCGCTGTTTTCGGCCGGCCCCCCCCGGATGTAAAAGAGCTTCATTTTGGAGTGGGGGCACAGTCGAGCATGGCGGAGAGCATGGGTGGGTGTTTCCCCCCCCCGGCAGAAGACGGCTAGAAGACCGAGGAGTGGCGACGCCCCCGTTGTTCTCCGCCATTCCCGCCGGCCCCCCCCGGATGTAAAAGAGCTTTGTTTGGGGTAGGGGGCCTGGCCGAACATGGCGGAGAGCATCGGTGGGGTCTCTCTCCCCGGCGGAAGGCGGCGGCGAAGACCGGGGGGGGGGGTAGGTGTACCCCCGCGGCGGAAGACAACGTCGAGAAGCCCGGAGAGTGGCGCCCTCCGGCGGAAGACGGCGAAAGAAGCCCTGGCCTCGGGAGGAGCCAGGCAGAAGCGGAGGAGCCCGAGGTGGGGCGACACCCCCGTTGTTCTCCGCTGTTTTCGGCCGGCCCCCCCCGGATGTAAAAGAGCTTCATTTTGGAGTGGGGGCACAGTCGAGCATGGCGGAGAGCATGGGTGGGTGTTTCCCCCCCCCGGCAGAAGACGGCTAGAAGACCGAGGAGTGGCGACGCCCCCGTTGTTCTCCGCCATTCCCGCCGGCCCCCCCCGGATGTAAAAGAGCTTTGTTTGGGGTAGGGGGCCTGGCCGACCATGGCGGAGAGCATCGGTGGGGGTCTCTCTCCCCGGCGGAAGGCGGCGGCGAAGACCGGGGGGGGGGTAGGTGTACCCCCCCGGCGGAAGGCGGCGGCGAAGACCGGTGCGGGGCTGGAGCCCCCCCGGCAGAAAACGTCTGGAAGACCGAGGGGCTCCGCCCCCGTTGTTCTCTGCTTCTTTCGGCCGGCCCCCCCCGGATCTGAAAGAGCTTATTTTGGGGTGGGGGCCTGGCTGGACATGGCGGAGATCATCGGTGGGTGTCCCCCCCCGGCAGAAGACGGCGAAGCCCGGGGCCCAATGGGCTGGTGGTGGGGGGTCCCGGCAGAAGACCCCCGGAGCTGACTAATAAATTATTTTTTTCTGTGTGTTTTTTTTTGTTTACACTTTTCCACCCGGTGAATGGGTAGGGGTACGATGTACCCCATACTCATTCACATAGGGTGGGGGGCCAGAATCTGGGGGCCCCCTTAATATAGGGGGCTCTCAGATTCTGATAAGCCCCCCGCCCGCATACCCCGACAACCAACGGCCAGGGTTGTCGGGAAGAGGCTCTTGTCCCTTTCGACATGGGGACAAGAGTGCTTTGGGGTGGGGGGGCAGTGCCCCCCTCCCCCACAGCACACACTCCCCCATGTCGAGGGCATGTGGTCTGGTACGGCTCAGGAGGGGGGGGGGGCGCTCGCTCGTCCCCACCCCCATTCCTGTCCGGCCAGACTGCGTGCCTGGGAGAAGGGTTTGGTCTGGATCTGAGGGGGAACCCCACGCCGTTTTTTTGGCGTGGGTTTAACCCCTTATGTTCCAGATCAAATCTAAGAGCCTGTTGTGCACCAGAAGGGGGACCCCCACGCCGTTTTTTTTTCTAATTTGGGGTGGAGTTCCCCTTTATCCCGGTCCTGTCAGGGGGGGGGGGGGAATGCCTGCTCGTCTGTCCCTACAATGTATGAACAGCGATCTGTCATTTCCCCTACACAGTCCCACCCCCTTTACAGTTAGAACACACCCAGGTAACATATTCAACCCCTTCCGCGCCCCTAGTGTTAACCCCTTCCCTGCCAGTGTCATTTTTATAGTAAGCAATGCATTGATATACCATTGCTCGCTACAAAAATGCCAAATCTCACAAAAATGTGTCCGCCACAATGTCGCATTAGACAGAAAAAACAAATGATAGCCACCATTACTAGTAAAACAAAAAATTATTCAAAAAAAACCCATAAGACCAACCCCTACTTAGAACTTTTGCCCAAACCAATCAAACGCTTATTGTGATTTTTTGCAACCAAAAAGATGTCCAAGAATACTTATCGGCCTAAACTGAGGGCAAACATTTTTTGAATATATTTTGGGGGAGATTTATTATAGCAAACCGTAAAAAAGATGTTTTTTTAGTTACCAAATTGTCGCTATAGTTTTGGGTCAAGCAAAAATAAGAAAAAACGCAGAGGTGATCAAATACCACCAACAAAAAAAAAAAATTGAATTTTTAGGGGGGGGGGGGGGAGGATGAGGACGCCCAATTTTTTTGGGGGCCACGTCGCACAACCACGCAATTGTCAGTCAAAATGACGCAGTGTTGAAATGCAAAAAATGGCCCCGTCAGTGACCAGTAATATGCTCTGGGGCTCAAGTGGTTACAAATTAAGAATACACTAAAGTTAGCCCAATTTATGGCCATAATGTGAAAGATGATGTTACACCGAGTAAATAGATACCCAACATGTTACACTTTAATATTGCACACACTCATGGAATGGCGCCAAACTTCAGTACTTGAAAATACCCATAGGCAACGCTTTTTTATGTGTTTCAGGTTACCAGTTTAGATTTACAGAGGAGCTCTAGTGCTAAAAGTATTGCTCTCGCTCTAACGTACGCTATGATACCTCACATGTGGGGTTTGAACGGGGGTTCAATATGTGGGCGGGGCTTACACATTTAAGGCCCGCCCCCATATATGGAAACATTCTTCAAACCACACATGTGAGGTATCATAGCGTGCGTAACAGCAAGAGGAATATTTATAGCACTAGACCTCATCTGTAAATCTAAACTGGTAACCGGAAACAATAAAAATGCTGCTTGTTCGCTTCTGACTGCGAGCTACTAGGGACAGGGGCTTTTAAATTATTACTATTTAGGTTTGTTACGTAAAAATTCTATAAGACCTCCCGTTCAGCTTGTAAAGCATCACTTCATGGGGACCAAAAAAAAATTTAACACCTCTAATGCTTTCATCCGCCATTGCAGATTTGATTCTGGTACTGCATTTCGAGTGAACTGGGCATGCTCGAACAGTTAGAAAAAGAAGTTGGAAGTTTCATCCTGAAAATGACTTGCATCTTTCTGAGCATGCTCAGAAAGCTCTTTTTTTGGCTTAGTAATTTAAGGACATCCTTAACAGGTGTAAGCAGTTCCAAGTGCACACAAACTAGAGGCTGACATTTCTTCATGTGTTTCCAATTGGTTCATTAGCACACATGTTATAAAAAGCGTGGATACTGCACGTGTCAGCTGCCCCTCAGAGGGGGCAGATTTGCTGGCTGGAAGTAATGGCGGAGTGAAACAGAGATGTTTTGGAGCAAGTTTTGTATTTTTTGATGTTTTCTCTGCTACATAATTTTGCTAAATGTTTCTCAAGATGTTAATGACTAATGTTTTAATCCTGTGGGTCTATCCTGTTATTTCAAAAGCATGATTTATTTTCCAATGACTGTGAAATAAACGTTGGTCTTTTTTGTTTTTAGGTGTTTTTATATATTTTTTGGTGTGTTTATTTGTAATTTTTTGTTTTGCTTTCCTTGTTTTGTGGACCAATAAAATTACTTTCAAATTTTGAAGTTTGTTTTGTGATTATTTTTTTCCTGCTATGGATTTCAACCGCTGCAGCTGAACTAGTTTGGGCCTAAACCATCAAGTGTGATTTGTCTCTAAGCTCTTTCCTGGTGTGTATGCATGAAATGTTTAGTCACCAGAAAAGGAAGGACAAAGCGGTAAGTAATGTTTCCTAGAACTGATGTCCAGACTGACTTTTTAAAGCACATGTGCAAGATGTAGGAAAAGCTGCAAACAGGGTGTTTTGGGAGGGGGGGGGGGGTGTTTGGCCAAACGGGCAGCCGTTGGAGGGGGGGGGGGGGGGTGGTGTGTTTTTTTTGGACAGGCTTGAAGTGCTGATTTACAGCGCTGTGCTTGAAACTAGCACAAGACAATCCTATTCTAATTGTGGGTTGTTTGAGGGAAGCCAATTGAGTGTTAGAACCCCTGCTAGTGTTTTTAGGTTGGGCTTTGTGTCCCTTTTCCTAAAATTGGCTTCACTTCCTGTCACACAGCTGAACAGGAAGTGAGGTTAAAACCCTACCAATGGTCTTTTCTTTTGGGGACACAGGTCAATCTAACTAGTGTCACCATTAAGCAAATTGCACTGCAGTGTACACCCCAAATGATTAGTTTTTTTTTGGGGTTTAGTAAAGGCAAAGCCGCTCTGCAGTAGAAGCGTAGGCAATGAAAATCAGAAGGGAAGCACTGATGGTTTTTACTTCCAATCCCGCCAAGTTTTGAGTTTTCTTCCTTGCTTGTCCACTTGTAGTGCAAAGTGGATTTGCCTTTAGTAAATGGACCCCAAAGTCCAAGATTCCTACTAATTTGGGGTGTACACAGCAAAATGCCATTTCCAAAATGGGAAACTATTTATATTGATCTGTGTGTCCCCAACAAAACATTACTCAGGTGTTTCCCTCACTTCCTGTTTGGCTGTGTGGCAGGAAGTGAATGAATTAAGTAGAAAGTGACAACATTTGTGAGGTGTCTTTACCCTATCAGGGGTGCAGGCATCCCCAAAACAAACAAGAAAATAGTTGATTTAACATTGGGTGGTGTTTGTGGGGGTCCCTAACACACATTCATACATATTAGCAACGCTGGATCGTGGCCTATTGGCATGGTTATATTTTCTTAAGCCTCTCAATAAAATGATCTGAAATTTGGGGTTAAACTGGAACAATAATCATCACTTTTATTTTTTGGATTTCTTTCATTTTGGATAGAGTTGGTGGGGGGGGGGGGGGGGGTTAGAAGCTCTGTCAGTTTATTTTGTATTATCCCTGTCCGTTTGGGGAGATTGGCCTTCACTTCCTGCCCCATAGCCAAACAGGAAGTGATCGAAAAAGTAGGCAAATTAAGGGCCCCCCCAGGTCCCCCCCCACAGAACTTGTGTGTGTCCCCTGAAAATTCCTGGGTGGGTCATAAAAAACAGGGTGTGGCCTTGACAGGAAGGGTGGGTCATTTTTCTATTAGGGGGGTGGAGAGTGAGTTAGTGGGGTGCCAAAATTTGGTCAGGCCTAGGGCAGCACAAAACCTAAATCTCCTACTGCACATTAGGGCTTATTTAGACAGGATCCAATTTACAGCATGTTTTTAGATTGTGGGAGGAAACCCACACAGGGAGAACATGCAAACTCCAGGCAGATAGTGTCACGGGCGGGGATTCGAACCAGCAACCCTTTTGCTGCTAGGTGAACATGCTACACACTACGCTACTGTGCTGAACGAACATGATTGCAGCTGAAAGCATGAGATGTTTTTTTTTTTACCAATTCCATGCTTTCCAGCCTGGAGGACAGATGTGGGGTCTAATTGACCCCGCCTTTCTCTATAAAGAGGACCTGTCACACACTAGTCCTATTACAAGGGATGTTTACATTCCTTGTAATAGGAAGAAAAGTGAAAAATAATACAAACAAAGGGACAAACAAGTGCAAAAATTAAAATATTAAGTAAAAAAATAAAATAACAAAGGAATTTAAATGCTCCTGTCCCTAGTAGCTCGCACTCAGAAGCGAACACGCATGCAAGTCCCACCCACATATGTAAACATCCTTCAAACCCCACATGTGAGGTATCATAGCGTGCGTTAGAGCGAGAGCAATAATGTTAGCACTAGACCTCCTCTGTAACTCAAAAGTGGTAACCTGAGAAAAAAAGTCAAGCGTTGCCTATGGAGATTTTTAATAACGAAGTTTAGCGCCATTCCATGAGTGTGCGCAATATGAAAGCGTGACAAGTTAGGTATCTATTTACTCGGTGTAACATCATCTTTTACCTTATCCCTAAAAATTGGCCTAGCTTTACTGCTTTCTTATTTTGTCATTCATGAAACAGGTTTTTTTTTTGAAAGCCAAAAAAAAAAAAAAAACGTTAGAAAATTTTTGGCACAAATACTGTTGGAAATGTGTCCGAAAAAATGGCCGCCACTTTATTCCCTAGGGTGTTTGTTAATAAAATATATATAATGTTTGGGGGTCCTGAGTAAGTTTCAAGGAAGAAAATATAATTGTTACATGAAGGAGAGAAGTGCCAGAATAGGCGCGGTATGGAAGTGGTTAAAGTGCACCAATAAAAGTGAAAAATTCCTTGAAATTTCGTACCATGGGGGGGGGGGGGGGGAGGCAATTAGGGGCGCCATCAGGAATTATGGGGCCCCTTACACAGCTTCAGGCATGGGCCCCCTGGAGCAGAGAATAGGGGGGGGGGGGGGGGGTGCCGCCTGATATTAAGAAGGGGGGGGGGCTGCCGCAATTTGATAAGCGGGGGGTTCCTTTACTAAAAAATACATATAGAAAAATATATATTAAAAAGGGTGGTAGCCATCCGGGGGCCCTGGGGACCACTGGGCCCTTTAATAAAAAGAAACTTCTGGGCTCTTTAATGAAAAATAAATTACAATATCTACATATATAAAATAATAAAAAAGGGGGTTGCCTTGGAAGCTCTGGGCCCTTTAATAAAAAATAACTACCAAAAATCTAAAAAAAAAATAACATTGGATGGGAGCTGTGGTGGCTCAACGTGAATGGCACTGCGCTGACAAGCCGTTCACCTCTGCAGCCAAGGGTTCGGATCCCGGTCTCGGCTACATGTGAATTGAGTTTGGTGGTGTCAGCCCGGCTCCCGGTGGGTGTGCTATGCAAGGTACGCCTGTGCTTAGTACGCCCACCCCCCCCCCCCCCCACAAAAAAAACACCACACTTGCACACACTTTGGCCATGAGGTCTCCTAAAATAAAGGGAGGCGAAGGACCTACAGGGCTGGCTGGGTGGGCTACACTCCTTCATAGGGGGAGTCCCTCTGTCCCATTGGGCTCCCAAGTGTAGCAGGTGGGGTGAGGCCCCCCTCACACCCACCATTGCCACCGGGGGCATGGAGAAGGATGGCGATTGCAAGTCCAGCTCCTCTCTCTCGACTTCACGCACAAAATACACTTTAAAAAAGAAATTAAAGTAAAAAGTAACAAACCTGGGGAAAATGTTTATAACATTTTTAGAAGCAAAAAGGGGCCCTCTGGGAGCTTTCAAAATTATATTATATATATATATGTTTAAAAAATAACCAAAAAATATATCATATGTTTTTTTTTTGATTTTTTTGTAAAGGTGGGGGGTTGTCATCTGGAGCCCTGGGGATCTCCGGGCCACTGGGGACCAGGCCACTGGGGACCTCCAGACCCCTAAACCAAAACATTGGCCCTTTAATAACAAAAAATTTGGGGGGTTGCCACCCGGGGCCCTGGGGACCTCCAGACTGCTAAAAAAATATTAAATTCCAAAAATTGGCCCTTTAATAAAAAATCCTACAAAAACCAACTAACAAATATATATACAAAAAAAAAAAGAGGGGGGTTACCATCTGGGGCGCTGGGGGGCCTCCAGGCATCTGGGCACCTCCGGACCCCCGGGCCCCTTACAGGTGTACAGGGCCGCCATCATGAATTTTGGGGCCCCTTACACAGCTTCAGGCATGGGCCCCCTGGAGCAGAGAACCGGGGGGGGGTGCTGCCGCATGAAATTGAGAAGCGGGGGGGGGGTGGTGCCACAAATTGAGGAGCGGGGGGGCCCTTTACAAAAATTTTGACAGAAATAAGAAATAAAGAAAAATATATATAAAAAAGGGGGGGTAGCCATCCGGGGCCCTGGGGACCTCTGTGCTCTTTATCAAATAAAAATAAAAAAGAGAGAAAATACATATATATATATTTTTTAAATATAACATTTATCGAAAAAAAGTAAAAAAACAAGGGGGTAGCCTTCCAGGGCCCTGGGGACCTCTGGGCCCTTTCCTTAAAAAAAAAAAAACAAATATATTAAAAAAATATATATATTTTTTTAAATATATATATTTTATTTAAAAAAAAGGGCTTGCCATCTGGGGCCCTTAGTGGCCTCCGGGCCCCTGGGGACCTTCGGAGCCCTTAAACAAAAAAAAAAAAAAAATTCTTTTTTTTGTTTTAGGGTGGTTCCCATCCGGGCCCCTGGGGGCCCCTGGGGACCCCCGGGCGGTGTAATGCCTGTACCCCCCTAATGGCGGCCCTGCAGGTGTACTGCCTGTACCCCCCTGATGGCGGCCCTGGGTGTAATGTCAGCATGTGAAAAAATGACATTCTGAAGGAAAAAAGCCATTTAAAACTGACTCGCGGCAATAATGAATTGTCAGCTCTTGGAAATTGCAGGAGAATTCATTCATTAAAAACACCAAAAAAAAAGCGTGGGGGTCCCCCCAAATTCAATAACCAGACCCTTTAGGTCTGGTATGGATATTAAGGGGAACCCCGCCATCAATTTTTAAAAAAAATGACGTGGGGTTCCCCCCAAATATCCATAACCAGACCCTTCAGGTCTGGTGTGGAATTTAAGGGGAACTCCACTCCAAATTTAAAAAAAAAATGGCGTGGAGTCCCCCCTAAAATCCACACCAGACCCCTTATCCGAGCACGTTGACCTGGCCGGCCGCAGAAAAGAGGGGGGGACAGAGCGCGGCCCCCCCCCTCTCCTGAACCGCACCAGGCCACATGCCCTCAACATTGGGAGGGTGTTTTGGGGTGCCCCCCAAAACACCTTGTCCCCATGTTGATGAGGACAAGGGTCTCTTCCCCACAACCCTTGCCCGGTGGTTGTGGGGGTCTGCGGGCAGGAGGCTTATCGAAATCTGGAAGACCCCTTTAACAAAGGGGCCCCCCAGATCCCGGCCCCCCCCCTGTGTGAAATGGTAATGGGGTACCTTGTACCTCTACCATTTCACGAGAAAAAAAAAGTGTCAGTGAAAAAAAAGACAAGAGCCGGTTTTTGACAAGTCCTTTATTATCTTCTTTCTTCTTTCCTTCGGGTTTCTTCTTCCTCCTCCTTCTTCTTCCTCTGCTTCTGTCTTGGGTCTTCTATTCCCGCATCTTGCCCGGCGTGTTCTTCCATCTTCTGTTCCTCCCGCTGTCCTTCTCGTCCGCATCTTCTTCTCCTTCTTGTTCTTCTTCGCCGGAGGCGCCGCTTCCAATTGAAATCCCCGCTGTCTGCCGGACCACGCCCCCCCCTCTGACGCCTCGGGCAAGCTCTTAGGAGTGTACTGCAAGTGCGTCAGAGGGGGGCGTGGTCACTTGTGAGAGGGCGGGCAATTCAATTTGAAGCTCGTGCGCGGCTTTTTCTTTGCCAGAGTCGCCGCTTCCAATTGAATTGCCCGCTTTCTGGAACATGTGACCACGCCCCCCTCTGACGCACTGGCACCACACGGGGACTTTCCTAAGAGCTTGCCCGTGGCGTCAGAGGGGGGGCGTGGTCCGGCAGACAGCGGGGATTTCAATTGGAAGCGGCCGCTCCGGCGAAGAAGAAGAAGGAGAAGATGCGGACGAGAAGGACAGCGGAAGAAGATGGAAGAACACGCCGGGCAAGATGCGGGAATAGAAGACCCAAGACAGAAGCAGAGGAAGAAGAAGGAGGAGGAAGAAGAAACCCGAAGGAAAGAAGAAAGAAGATAATAAAGGACTTGTCAAAAACCGGCTCTTGTCTTTTTTTTCACTGACACTTTTTTTTTTACTCGTGAAATGGTAGAGGTACAAGGTACCCCATTACCATTTCACACAGGGGGGGGGCCGGGATCTGGGGGGCCCCTTTGTTAAAGGGGTCTTCCAGATTTCGATAAGCCTCCTGCCCGCAGACCCCCACAACCACCGGGCAAGGGTTGTGGGGAAGAGACCCTTGTCCTCATCAACATGGGGACAAGGTGTTTTGGGGGGCACCCCAAAACACCCTCCCAATGTTGAGGGCATGTGGCCTGGTGCGGTTCAGGAGAGGGGGGGGCCGCGCTCTGTCCCCCCTCTTTTCTGCGGCCGGCCAGGTCAACGTGCTCGGATAAGGGGTCTGGTGTGGATTTTAGGGGGGACTCCACGCCATTTTTTTTTTATTTGGGGTGGAGTTCCCCTTAAATTCCACACCAGACCTGAAGGGTCTGGTTATTGAATTTGGGGGGACCCCCACGTCATTTGAATAATTTTTTTTAAAATTCGTACCATGGGGGGGGGGGGAATGTCAGCAGGTGAATAAAGTGCACTTTTCCTGTGGTTAGAAATATGTCTTTGCACAAAATGACATTCTGAAAAAAAAAAAAAAAGCCATTTAAAACTGACTCGCGGCAATAATGAATTGTCAGATCCTGGAAATTGCAGGAGAATTCGTTCATTAAAAACACCAATAAAAAAGCGTGGGGGTCCCCCCAAATTCAATAACCAGACCCTTTAGGTCTGGTATGGATATTAAGGGGAACCCCGCCGTCAATTTAAAAAAAAAATGGCGTGGAGTCCCCCCTAAAATCCACACCAGACCCCTTATCCGAGCACGTTGACCTGGCCGGCCGCAGAAAAGAGGGGGGGACAGAGCGCGGCCCCCCCCCTCTCCTGAACCGCACCAGGCCACATGCCCTCAACATTGGGAGGGTGTTTTGGGGTGCCCCCCAAAACACCTTGTCCCCATGTTGATGAGGACAAGGGTCTCTTCCCCACAACCCTTGCCCGGTGGTTGTGGGGGTCTGCGGGCAGGAGGCTTATCGAAATCTGGAAGACCCCTTTAACAAAGGGGCCCCCCAGATCCCGGCCCCCCCCTGTGTGAAATGGTAATGGGGTACCTTGTACCTCTACCATTTCACGAGTAAAAAAAAAAGTGTCAGTGTAAAAAAAGACAAGAGCCGGTTTTTGACAAGTCCTTTATTATCTTCTTTCTTCTTTCCTTCGGGTTTCTTCTTCCTCCTCCTTCTTCTTCCTCTGCTTCTGTCTTGGGTCTTCTATTCCCGCATCTTGCCCGGCGTGTTCTTCCATCTTCTTCCGCTGTCCTTCTCGTCCGCATCTTCTCCTTCTTCTTCTTCGCCGGAGCGGCCGCTTCCAATTGAAATCCCCGCTGTCTGCCGGACCACGCCCCCCCTCTGACGCCACGGGCGAAGCTCTTAGGAAAGTCCCCGTGTGGTGCCAGTGCGTCAGAGGGGGGCGTGGTCACATGTTCCAGAAAGCGGGCAATTCAATTGGAAGCGGCGACTCTGGCAAAGAAAAAGCCGCGCACGAGCTTCAAATTGAATTGCCCGCCCTCTCACTTGTGACCACGCCCCCCTCGGACGCACTTGCAGCACACTCCTAAGAGCTTGCCCGAGGCGTCAGAGGGGGGGGCGTGGTCCGGCAGACAGCGGGGATTTCAATTGGAAGCGGCCGCTCCGGCGAAGAAGAACAAGAAGGAGAAGAAGATGCGGACGAGAAGGACAGCGGGAGGAACAGAAGATGGAAGAACACGCCGGGCAAGATGCGGGAATAGAAGACCCAAGACAGAAGCAGAGGAAGAAGAAGGAGGAGGAAGAAGAAACCCGAAGGAAAGAAGAAAGAAGATAATAAAGGACTTGTCCAAAACCGGCTCTTGTCTTTTTTAACCCTTTACATTTTTTTTTACTCGTGAAATGGTAGAGGTACAAGGTACCCCATTACCATTTCACACAGGGGGGGGGCCGGGATCTGGGGGGCCCCTTTGTAAAAGGGGTCTTCCAGATTTCGATAAGCCTCCTGCCCGCAGACCCCCACAACCACCGGGCAAGGGTTGTGGGGAAGAGACCCTTGTCCTCATCAACATGGGGACAAGGTGTTTTGGGGGGCACCCCAAAACACCCTCCCAATGTTGAGGGCATGTGGCCTGGTGCGGTTCAGGAGAGGGGGGGGGCCGCGCTCTGTCCCCCCCTCTTTTCTGCGGCCGGCCAGGTCAACGTGCTCGGATAAGAGGTCTGGTGTGGATTTTAGGGGGGACTCCACGCCATTTTTTTTTTAAATTTGGAGTGGAGTTCCCCTTAAATTCCACACCAGACCCGAAGGGTCTGGTTATGGATATTTGGGGGGAACCCCACGTCATTTTTTTTTTTAAATTGATGGCGGGGTTCCCCTTAATATCCATACCAGACCTAAAGGGTCTGGTTATTGAATTTGGGGGGACCCCCACGCTTTTTTTTTCCTTTTTTTAATGAATGAATTCTCCTGCAATTGCCGGGAGCCGACAATTCATTATAGCCGCGAGTCAGTTTTAAATGGCTTTTTTCCTTTGAAAAATGACATTTTGTGCAGAGACAGTTCTAACCACGGGAAACATGCGCTTTTTCACATGCTGACATTAGAGCCCCCCATAGTACGAAATTTAAAGGAAAATTACACTTTTATTATTGCACTTTTAGCATTATTAAAATCACTGCTCCCGAAAAAACGGCCGTTTTAAAAAATAAAAAAAGCATTGGTACATGTCCCCTGGGGCAGGACTGAGGTCCCCAAACACTTTTTAGGACAAAACTTGCAGATTAGCCATTAAAATTCACTATTAAGATTTCCCCCCATAGACTTATACAGGGAGTTCGGCGGCGGCTTTAGTTATCAATCACATCGCGCTGCTGCTGCCGCCGGTTCATGCGCCTAATTAGGGATTCATCCAGCGCACTAATTAAGGCATGTACCGGCGCAGCGCAGATTCATTAGTAAATCAGCCCCATAGTGTCTTATTGGTGATATAATCACTCACCACACATGGACATTCTTTTTTTTGGTCTTCACAATATTAATTAACTACAAATCAACTGTATTTACTAGTACGCAACATATATGTTGTATGTTTATCATGTATAGCGCAACTTGTTTTTTTCCGTAGTAGGAGAGGAGACATATCACTGTTCCTACTTACTAGGAACAATCAATATGTCTCCTCTCCTCTGACAACACAGGAATTTGTGTGTTTAACACACAAATCCCTGTGCTGGGGCTCATGCACGTGAGCACGCTTGGCCAGCGGCAATCATATAAGAGGTTTGCCAAACCATTGGCCTGGGTTGCTATTATATCAAGTGGACTCAAACTGTTTATTTGTCACTGAATGTCCTGTATGAAACTTAATAATGCCACCTCTTATGCCGAGTACACACGATCGGTTCGTCTGCTGAAAATGGTCTGATGGACCGTTTTTATCAGACGAACCGATCGTGTGTGGGCCCCCGTCGGTTTGTTATCCATCGGTTAAAAAACTAGGATCTTGTTTTAAAATTATCTGATGGTTAAAAAAACGATCGGAAAAAACGATTGTCTGTGGGCACGTCCATCGGTTACAAATCTACGCATGCTCAGAATCAAGTCGACGCATGCTCGGAAGCATTGAACTTAATTTTTCTAATCACATTGTTGTGTTTTATGTCACTGCGTTCTGACACAATCTGTTTTTTAACTGATGGTGTGTAGGCACGACTGATGAAAGTCAGCTTCATCGGATATCTAATGAAAAATCCATCAGTTCGTTTTCATCGGATGAACTGACGTGTGTACAGGGCATTAGTCCTATTTCCGGGGCAGGTGCCAGGGATGCCAGCTTCACAGGTTATTATTTGCACTGGTGGAAGAAAGCCTTGCAGTAGCCATTCAAGATTGCACTATATGCAGATAATACCCTTCTCTTCTGGGGGACACCACTGCCACGCTATCCTCCTTTATGCCATTAATATCTGATTCAAGTTTAGAATTATTGTAATAAATCAGTGTTACTACCATTAGACCATATTTCAACCAATCTTGTGAATAGTGATGGACGAACATCTGACGGGACGATTCGCGAACGCTAACAGCAAACTTTAACAAATGTCCACGAACCGCAAGTTCGCGGCGGGCCCCATTGACTTTAATGGCAGGCGAATATTAAAAACCTGCAGGTCATATTTGCAGCCACAAAATACTTACTAGCTGTGCACAAATAGTCCCACAGCATGGACACTGACCTAATAGAAGTTTTAAGTGAAAAGCCGGATACATAAGTAAGTGCCGGCCATTACAGGCCCAAAAATTAGCTGACAGGCTTTCATCAGACAGCAAACAACTTTGTATTCTGTGGTTGGAGGTACAGACCCGGACCATTATGCAGGTTAAGGACCTTGCCCCTTTTTGCAATTTGGCACTGCGTCGCTTTAACTGACAATTGCGCGGTCGTGCGACGTGGCTCCCAAACAGAAGTAGAGCTTTCTTTTAGTTCTTTTTTGCTCTAAACAAAAATAGAGCGACAATTTTGAAAAAAATGCTAATTTTTGACTTTTTGCTATAATAAATATCCCCCAAAAAAACTTTTTTTTTCCTCAGTTTAGGCTGATACGTACTGTATTCTACCTATTTTTGGTAAAAAAAATTGCAATAAGTGTTTATCGATTGGTTTACGCAAAATTTATGGCGTTTACAAAATAGGGGATAGTTTTATTGCATTTTTATTAATAATTATTTTTTTACTACTAATGACGGCGATCAGCGATTTTTTTCATGAGTGCGACATTATGGCGGACACATCGGACAATTTTGACACATTTTTGGGACCATTATCATTTTCACAGCAAAAAGTGCTATAAAAATGCACTGGTTACTGTGAAAATGACAATTGCAATTTAGGAGTTAACCACTGTGGGGGTTAAGTGTGACCTCATATGTGTTTCTAACTGTAGGGGGCAGGGCTGGACATGTGACGTCAGTGATTGTCTTTCCCTATATCACTGCCACTATATCACTATATCATTGCCACTGCCACACACCTCTCCCCGTTCTTCAGCTCCGGTGACCGATGGCGGGACACCGGCGGCGATCAAGTCTACGGGTCCTGCGGAGCTTTGGACCTGGTCGTGGGCACGCTGCCGGTGGCGTACCTGCGACCCCATGGCTGGGCTCAAAGAGACACGTACAGGTACGTGATTGTGCCCAGCCGTGCCATTCTGCTGAAGTATATCATCGGTAGGGGGTCCTTAAGGTCCTTAAGTGGTTAAGCTATTCACCGGATACAGAAGTAAGTGTCGGCCATTACAGTTACAGGCCCCAAAAATTAGCCCACGGCCACAGGCGTTCATCTGAAATCAAACAACCTTGTATTCTGTGGCTGGTGGTACATTAGGCATTGTAACAGCACTGGTGAACGGAGTGAACCACAACTGCGATTAGCAAGGAATTTAATGTGATTCTCTAGGTGACAACTCAGTATTAGGCCCCAGATGTTACTCCTCGCAACAGGAGTTTGGGGGATCTATACATCATCTCTGTGTCACATAAAGTTAGACGTTGAGCTACTAAGCATGGACGCATTACAACATGCGACCAAGGCTTAGCGTTTAAAATTAGTTCAAGGTCAATATCCCAATACACCACTACATGCAGGTGATTATCAGTAAGGGACCCCAAGCGTCACACCTAGCAACAGGAGTTTGGGGGTTCTCTACATCATATTAACCTTAGCATGTAGAGATGTATTTAGGCCACTAGGG
The DNA here is from genome assembly GCA_029574335.1 of Rana kukunoris. NCBI lineage: Eukaryota > Metazoa > Chordata > Amphibia > Anura > Ranidae > Rana > Rana kukunoris. Next base: position 466,813,775 of record CM056051.1, on the reverse strand, counting down.
GAGATGCTATGAAATAGCATCAACCCCTAGCATAGAAAAGTTAGAGCGAACATGTTCAACAATTAGGACAAGGCCTATAAGTATTTTATACTTCTGTTAAGCACGTAGTAAATTGTATTTGTAGTAACAAGTAATAATTGCATACGAGAGATAGTGTAGCTCAGGTACTTTAAGGATACACGTATAATACACAAGTTGTAATGGCAACTAATAGAAAGGTACGAGAGGCAATATAGCTCAGGTACTTTGAGAGTACATGTAGTATTAGTAGTAACAAGTATTAATTGCATATGAGAGGCAATATAGCTCAGGTACTTTGAGAGTACATATAGTATTTGTAGTAACAAGTATTAATTGCGTATGAGATTGCGTAGCCCCCCTGGGAATTCATCCAGCATTGTGACTTCCTCATCTTCCTGCTCCTGCTCCTCGAAGGCTTGAACAATGACACAACGCAATGCACGCTCCAGAAAGAAGGCGTAAGGTACGATGTCACTGATGGTGCCCTGGCTGCGACTGACCAGTTTGGTGATCTCATCAAATGGCCGCAGAAGTCTGCATGAGTCGTGCTTGAGCAGCCACTGGCGCAGCCTATCAAGCATATACAATGTTGAGTTCCATCACGTCGGGCAGTCACAAATAGGAAGTCTGACGGGCAGGTTGTGTCGCCGCTAATTGTCAGCAAGGCGAGCCATGGCCGTGTAAGATCTTTTGAAATGGGCCGAGATTTTCCTGGCCTGCCGCAAAATGTCCTGGAGCCCAGGGTGTTTGGCAAGTTCAGGACGTGTGCCATGCATGGCACGTGTGTAATTTTGCCCTGTTTCAGTGCGCTCAGCAGATTGGCATTGTTGTCGCACACCACTTTACCAACTGTCAAATTGAGCGGTGTTAGCCACTGATCTGCCTGTGAACGCAAAGCTGAAAGGAGTGCAGGACCAGTGTGGCTCTTGTCTTCCAGGCACAACAGACACAGCATGGTAACGTCTCACCTGGCATGTCGAATAGGTTCTGGGGATTTTGGGCGGCGCAGCGGAAGAGACGGGTAGCATCGAAAAAGGAGGAGTCGGCCGAGGAGGAGAGGGAGGATGGAGTAGGAGAAGAAGAGGCAGGCCTGCATGCAGTCCGTGGCGGTAAAACCAAATCGACATGGGTGCCACGGGATACATGCCTGACGGCTGTCAGAATGTTCAGCCAGTGGGCAGTAAAAGTTATATACCTTCCCTGCCCGTGTTTGCTAGACCACGTGTCTGTGTGGTCAGATGTATCTTGGCACCGACACTGTGTGCCAGTGATACATTCACTTGCCGCTGAACATGGCCATATAGCTCTGGGATGCTCTTCTGTGAAAAAAATCCTTCCTGGGGGACCTTCCATTGTGGTGTTCCAATGGCCACAAATTTTCGAAAGGCCTCCGAGTCCACCAGTTTATGAGGAGGGGGGCTGACAAACCTTGAGGAGGGGGGCTGACATACATTAAGGGGGGTGGCTGAATACATTGGGGGGTGGCTGACATACATTTATTTTAGGGAGCTCACAGCCTATGTGAGTTAGTCCTCCTATAAAGATACCCGACTTATAACATCTGTTCCTGGGATTGTAATACTCACCCCCCCCCCCCCCCTATACACCATAAGAGAGGGCAGCTCCACTAAACCCTTTTCTAAACATCAAGACATTTGTGTCTGGGGTCGCCGGTTCATTGGAACCGGGTGAATATATACTTTTATTCCACAATGTACTTTTAGCTGATAAAGGCATATACAAGATGGTGATATTCCCAAAGCGTGGGACTATGGACTTGGGGACAAAATGGCATTGGGATAATGTAATGAAGGTCTTTATATCAGCTGCATCTCATCTCCCCCTCTTGTTATTGTGTTAATTACGTTAGGAAATGGCACGTAAAAAAAAGGTGTGGAGAAGCATCCCAGTGGGGGATGTTTAAGGAGGGGCTGTCTGCTTATCATAATCCCCTTGTGTGTTTCAACTGTAGTTTCTGTTTCAATGTATAAGTGTTGAGTTCCCATTGATTCTTCCTTGTCCCTTACCCCCTCTATGACACAACTAACGGGAGTGTCCCTAACTGTGTTTAAAGGTGTATGGTTTGTACTTCATAAACAGTTTTATGCTCTGCATGTTCAACACCTGTGTGGCTTGCCTCGTGATTGGGGGGGGGGGGGGGGTTTTAAGGGCTGGTTATGGCAAATCTGTCGGCTGCAGGTGTGTTTGGAGAACAGGGGACACAGGTCTGGTGGAGGTGCCCAGCCGGGTATCGGAGATTCGTCTCAAAAATGTATTAGAACTATTTATTTATTTATTTCAGGTTTCTGGGTACAGGGAATTTCTATTCTTCTCTGTATTTTAAGTTCCCCTTTGGAAAGTTGAGATCGTCATAGCAACCTGCAAGGCCATTTGGAGAAAAATACGCCAGATTGTAATAACAACACTTGAAGAAGATTGCTGATCTCGTTTGGCAGTGAACCAACTTCCTTAATTTCTTAGCAACTATAGATTTAAAACACATCAGGGTCATAATGCTGCATTGCTGTTAAAGCAAGTATTTTAATTACAAAAAAAAAAATTCTGTGGTTCTACTGGCCGAATTTACATACATTGATGTGGAATCCTATGTTAGCATCAGAAGTGATTCAAGCATCTTTCAGAATAGCACATTTGGCAAATGGCTTAGGAATATTCAAATCCATCTTTTGCAGGATAAGCTATAGACTAGAACCTTTGTGTTCATTACGGATGAGGCCTTTGGAATAGAGAACATTTAATGCCCCCCTATTCTCAGAGAGGCCTTAGCCCAGAAAAGCTATGTTTTAATTATAGACTCCGATGTGCCTGCAAAATGATAGAATGCTCTTTCAGCATCCTTGCCAACAAGAGGAGAATACTCCATTCTTCCATTAATTTGGATGTTGATAATGCAGTGAGTGTATTTAAGGCTACCTGTTTGCTACATGAGTGGCCAAGAGGGACACAATATATAGGATTGCATGCACCACGGCTTTCAACAAACACAATGGGCACCGACTAGAGGTTCATCAAAAGCTCTCCAGTTGAGGGAAAGAATGAAAGTACTTTATGTCCCCTGTGTGTCAAGCACCCTGCCTAAAGGTGAACTCCAGGATAACCAAATATTATCTAAATACATGGGGCATGTGTATTCTTACTTGAATCTTAGTATTATTTGTATATTTCTTCCAGATCTTTGCAGTTATCCAGTGTAAAACGTTATCTCAATGCAGGAGCTTAATGTAATAAAGACCTGCCACTGCTACTCTCTCCTTGTGCAGGGTAACTGGTCTTGTATCTGCCCCCTTCTGTAGTTTACTATAGGCAGCCTATAGTTGGTTGGTCTGCTGGGTCCCTCACACAGCTCTTCTCTTTGCACAGGCATTACCAATGCCGGCCTAAGACATTGTGCTGCCTGGTACAAAAAATGAAATGCTGCCCCCCCCCAAAAAAAAAAAATCACGCCCACCAAAAGAATATCATTTTATATCATGATAGCTTAAGAGGACCTGTCATGGCTCTATACATGTGTGTATGACCTGCCATGGCTCTATACATGTATGTAGGAGTATAAAATGACCTTCCATGGCTCTATACATGTATGTAGGAGTATAAAATTACCTGTCATGGCTCTATACATGTATAAAGACGTATAAACAGGGCTCAAGTCCTGCGGGAACGCGTGGGAATGAAGTTCCTGCACTTTTTTCAGAGCAGGAACTCAGTTCCCTTTGCAGGACTAGAGCAGCCGAGAGCAGCCGAGACGCCCGAGCCGATCCTTGAGTAAGAGGCAATTCCCAGCTCGAGTCACTGTCAGGGGCAGGCGAACCTTAGTAATCCTTTATGTTACTGGCCGCATCCTGTATATGGATTCATCAGGTAGTGTGCAGGTATTCCGTCACTTCCTCTGTGCCGCAATGTCTCCTGGGAGCTTTTGTCATTGTTCCCAGGAGACATTGCGGAGGTCTGCTGTGAGTTATCGCGGAATTTAGAAAGAACTTGCTTCTTTGTAAATCCTGCGATAACTCGCGGCAGACCTCTAAAGTAAAGGATTACTAAGGTACAGTAGATCGGAAAAAAAACATGCAGTTTAGTAATTATGCATTCAAGCATATAATTATATATTTTTTTGGTGGAGGAGTGGATCTTGGGTGGGAGTTTCCACACTTTCCCCCCCAGGACTTGACCCCTGCGTATAAAGGGACCTATTTTTTAAACGCTATTGCCCAGATTCACAGAGCGATTACGCCTGCGCAACAGGAGATGCGCGTGCGTAAGTCTAAATGTGCGCGTGCGTTTTGATGCACGGCATCCCCAAAACGAGATACGCAAGAAATCTACTTTTTTTTGTCCAGCGTAATTTCGTTAGACAGGCGCATCCGTCCGCGCAAAACTGCGCTAGACAGACCATTGATTTGCTAGTCAAATATGCTAATGAGGGACTTACGGGGATCCACAAAAGAACGTTGGGGCAGCGCAGGCTATGCAGTGTGCGCAACAGCAAAATGTCCTGTCTAAAATTAGACCATATAAAAGCTGGTCTAAAAAGAGAAAAATCGTCTACATGTCAGATAAAGCAACACTGTTAGTGAGGAGCTCAGCAGTCACACGTGTTGCCCAACAAACTGTATGCCAACAGTGGCATCCATGCTCATAGCTATACTACTGACTTTAGATGAGCAAAGAAGGAGGAGGGCACTGAGGAGGGCACTAAGGAGGGCACGGCAGATGTTTTTTTTTTGCTTATATAAACTTTACAATTTAATCTAATCTAATACAATATTCTTATCTGATACAAGCCCCTCACTCTTCACGGGAGAGGATACATCACACACGCATAGACATCTATGGCATGAGTGATTCTGAGGTGTCTCGCATCTTCAGATTCACCCCTCATGCCATCATGGAATTAACCACAACCTTGCAGGAGGACATCAGCAGCCCAACACATGGCACTACCCATGACACCCATGACAGCTACATATACAATCATAGCCCCATCCCCACAGATTTCGAACAGAACATGTATGGGGACAGCTGGCTGGTTGGTGAGTGACATGGGTGGCAGGCATGACTGTCCCCCCCCCATGATGCACACATCACAAGGGGCACATGCACTACTAACATCCTCCTGTCTTTTCCCTTCAAGGTGACTCTGCATATGCACTGGGACCCCATCTCATGCCAGCTCACATATGCATCTTTGCACGTTAAACACACACATTAATCATGGCACAATGAGAATGCATGCATGCACACCACTGTGGTCCCTAGCACACACACACACCACATCGTCATCACATTGGATTGGCACCAGTCCACCATGCAGGACTTGTGAGCAGCAACGCCACGCCAAGGCTCCAATTATGTCACTGTACATTCATACACCATTCACACGGACCTGGGTTTCACTTCTCCACCACAAATGAGGGTGACACCCCTTTTCCCGCAGGAATATCACCCCCACATTCCAAAATCATACACAAACAGAACCAGAAAAATAAAATAAATGACGAGCAAAAATAAAAAATGCCCAGCAAAAATATAATTTAAACAAAATAACAACAAAGAAAACACATAAAAGACAAAAATCACTCTGCAAAACAGTCCCAAAATATCTCAAAGACACGTCACAAACAAACAAACAAACAAACGCTAATAAACAAAAGCACCTTGCTGTATAGCAGGGGTCTCAAACTCCCGGCCCGCGGGCCAGTTGCGGCCCGCAGACCAAGATTTTGCGGCCCACTGTCAAGCCCTTCCCCCGGACAGTGTCATACTTTGCAGCGCATGCAGCAGGGCCGGTACAAGGCAGGGGCGGGAGGGGCGAGTGACCCTGGCGCTACCAAGTCTAACAGGGGGGGGAGCGCAATCAGCCGCGGCCGCCAGATCAGTTGGATTGTCTGTCACTCACTTTCACTGAGTGACAGACAGCGCAGGCAGCGGCTGTGGCACACTGTGTGCCGACTGCGCTCCTCTGTCCTGGTCCTGGCTCCCTTTCATTCTTTGCGTTGCCTCTCGCCCCCCCCCCCCCCCATGAAAGCTGGTATATTCCCGACGTGCGCCGTCACCGCGTGACGTCACGCCGGGGGTGAGAGGTGACTGAGGCAGAGAGGAAGGGAGGACTCGCGCGGAGCTGTGTCTGGGAAAAAAAAAAAGGAGGACAAGACACGAGGAGCCTGCTGCCTGCCTCAGCCTGCTACTGTCTGGAGTGGAGTGTGTGGAGTGGACTGTCTGCAACAGAAGAAGAAGTGAACTATAAAAAAAGTAAGAGACAACTTAAATTAGTCTGTATTGGGGAGGGGGGGGAGGGGGGATTGGACTGAGGTGACCATCATATTTTTAATTAAAAAAAATGTCAGAATTATTTTTTTTTTGTGTTATTTTAAGCTTGCCTTCCTTGTCTGCATAAAAAAAAAAACCTTAATTGCAGCCTCACTGTGCCGTCACACGCAGCCACTGTGCGCATCACACGCAGCCACTGTGCCCATCAAACGCAGCCACTGTGCCCATCAAACGCAGCCACTGTGCCCATCACACGCAGCCACTGTGCCCATCACACGCAGCCACTGTGCCCATCAAACGCAGCCACTGTGCCCATCAAACGCAGCCACTGTGCCCATCAAACGCAGCCACTGTGCCCATCAAACGCAGCCACTGTGCCAATCAAACGCAGCCACTGTGCCCATCACACGCAGCCACTGTGCCCATCAAACGCAGTCACTGTGCCCATCAAACGCAGTCACTGTGCCCATCAAACGCAATCACTGTGCCCATCACACGCAGCCACTGTGCCCATCAAACGCAGCCACTGTGCCCATCACACGCAGCCACTGTGCCCATCAAACGCAGCCACTCAGCTGTGCCCATCAAGGTGGCTGTGTTTGATGGCACAGTGGCTGCGTTTGATGGTCACACTGGCGGCAATTGATGGGCAAACTGGCAGCAATTGATGGGCACACTGGCAGAACACACTGGCGGCAAACTATTATTAAGATTGCATCAGTTGTACATTTTAAAATTTTGGTCCAATACTTGATGCGGCCCAGCCTCACCCAGCTTATACCTCCAGTGGCCCCCAGATAATTTGAGTTTGAGACCCTGCTGTATAGGAAGGGATACAAAGGGATGTACTTTTGCAAAGGAAGTGCGTTTGTGTCTGTCTATTTATGCTGTCTGCGTGGTTCACTAAGTTGCCCTAGTCCACTTCCAATTTCACTGATTGCGCCGTTCCCGAGTTGTGAGCATGTGCACAGAGGTGCTGACCATGGTCTGCTTCAAGCGCGCATGCGCGAGCCGGCCGGCCCTTCATTTGCATGGGGTCACAGCTCTTTTTAATGTAACACGCCCACGTCCTTCCCAATTTGTAATACTCCGCCTTACGCCTCTGAAATAACGTTACGCATGCGCAATTTTCTGCGCAAAAGCTACGAGAATAGGGTGATTACGCGGCTACATTGCGCAAGTCTAACGTAAAGGCGGTGCGCTACGCCGGTCCAATAATGCGCAGATGTACCTGAATCTGGCCCTATAACTTTTGTGCAAACTAATCAATATACACTTATTGCATTTTTTTTTACCAAACATATGTAGAAGAATACATATTGGCCTAAATTGATGAACAAATACCACCAACAGAAAGCTCTATTTGTGGGAAACAAAGGACGTACATTTTGTTTGGGTACAGCATCGCACGACCATGCAAATGTTAGTTAAATCAACGCAGTGCCGTATCGCAAAACAGAATTAGTGAAGTGCATCATTTGTATTATTACATTGTTATATAATATATAAAATAGTTCAACTCACCATAATGCAGAATCATTGGGAGCCTAAGCGTGTCACTTGCCACCATCGCCTGCCTTCAATGCGGATTGTCACTTGCCATGTGTTGCAGATTGTCACTTGCCACGTGTTGCAGATTGTCACTTGCCACGCCACACACTCCGGGTTGTCACTTTCCACACATTGCAGGTTGTCACTTGCCACACATTGCTGGTTGTCACTTGCCACACATTGCGGGTTGTCACTTGCCACTTCACCTGCCACATGTAGCGGTTTGCCATTTGCTGTGTCCCAGAGTGAAGGCAGGCAGCAGAGAGATGACAGAAGAGGGGGAAGGTCTGCTGACAGAGAAGGGGGGGTGGTTGGCATAGAGGAGGGGGTGCGGCTGACATAGAGGAGGGGTGCGGCTGACATAGAGGAAGGGGGGCGGCTGATATAGAGCAGGGGGGGTGGCTGACATACATTGAGGAGGGGGGGTGGCTGACATACATTGAGGGGGGGTGGCTGACGTACATTGAGGGGGGGTGGCTGACATACATTGAGGAGGGGGGCTGACAAACATTGAGGAGGGGGGCTGACATACATTGAGGGGGGGTGGCTGAATACATTGGGGAGGTGGCTGACATACATTGAGGAGGGGGGCTGACATACATTGAGGAGGGGGGCTGACATACATTGAGGAGGGGGGCTGACATACATAGAGGAGGGGGGCTGACATACATTGAGGAGGGGGCTGATGTTTATTGAGGGGGGGTGGCTGACATACATTGAGGGGGGGGTGGCTGACAAACATTGAGGAGGGGGGCTGACATACATTGAGGGGGGGTGGCTGAATACATTGGGGGGGTGGCTGACATACATTGAGGAGGGGGGCTGACATTTAGTTAGGAGCATGCATGGGGAAGGCGCGATTACCCACAGCCACCGTCCAGCCTGCACCCAACATGTGCCCAGCTTCTCCAGGCAAATCACAGTCAGCTGTCCATCCTGCACATGACCCCTGCTCATCCAATCACAGGACACTCGCCGGCGCCGCTGCCAATAGCTGAGCTGAGTTAGGCTCAAACACAGAGCGCACCGATGTTTACAGGCAGTAGTGTATACAGGCACGGGATGATCGTGCAGGGATTCAGCTGCCACAGGACAGGTACGTGTGCCCGGGTTTCCGGCGGGTGGAAACCCAGGCAAATGCGAAGCGGGCTGGCTGGCTGACAGGCGGCAATTTGCCGCCCCCGAAAAGTGCCGCCTGGGACCGAGGTACCATCATGGTATGTTTTTGGTGAACGTAAAGAGGACTTATTTTCTCTCTGACTACTGAGGAAAATATTTAAATTACAGTTTTGTGCCCCAAGTTTTTCTGGATAATAACACTTCTTATTCCATGACAATTGTTTGACTATTGTACATTATGTGATTTGCAATTACAAGATTCAACATGTTTACCTTGTATTCCATAAAATACTAACACACTTAAAAAACACAGGCCGGTACAAAAATATTGATTGTATAGCATACAAGTATTACGTCACCTATATCCGTTTTCTTCCCATATTCATATATCTAATCTGGGTACATAACATACAGTAGATATCAATATTCATGTAATATTAAAATTTATATTTTTATATATAAATTGTTTTGGTCTGTTCGTTGGTTCCTGTGACCTCAGAGCTACTAATACTAGTGTTAACATTTAAGCATATCCAAGTGCATTCGTATAGTCCCACGCCCCATCCCTTAATTGGGAATATATACCTATTTCTCTACCAGGGACGGTAATGCTACTTGGCTAATTTGATTTACTTACAAGTGCAGGCTCTGTATTTACCTTTTTTCTATACAGTAGATATTACCAAATGTATCAACAATAGAGGGAAAAAAATTGATTTCTTCTTGACATATTTCCTGGACTGGACTGTATATGCCACTTCCTCAGGAGATGGGTAGGACATGTCTAGTTTGCACTATACCATCACAATTAAATAGTCAATTGATGAAAACAAACCCATATGCCCAACAGGGTGTGCACCACAATTTCCCCAGACTGGGCAGCAATCCTCAGGTGATAGTAAGATGCCTTGGTCATTATATTCCCATATGAACCATATAAATCTTGACAAATAAAGGTAATTTTTATATACAGGCTTCAATGAGGTGCCTCTGGTTGCTTCGCCAAAGAGATCAATATATACCGTATTGCTGTAAAGATACCAATACTGCTAATTTTTGTAAATCATTTTCAAAATAGCGATCTATCATCACCCATGTCACAGAACCAGAATGCATTTCAGGACTGGTGCATGTTATGCTTATTGGTGTCATAGACTATTTAACAGGTTCCCAACCGGCTCAAGCAGATATACTGCAACAGAATGGCTCCCCTGGGCGAAATACCATATTGATACGTCCATTCCTTTAGCGGCTACCAGAGGGTGTGCGCGCACCACCGGGCACGAGCACCAGCATGGGGATATGTGTGTGTAAAATTTGAGAGAGTCAATCCTAGTTAGAACACACTGAAGGAACACACAATGAACCCCTTGATCGTCCCCTAGTGTTAACCCCTTCCCTGCCAGTGACATTTACACAGTAATAAGTCCCTTATAGCACTGATCGCTTTATAGTTGTCAATGGTCCCAAAAAAGTGTCAAAAGTCTCTGATCTGTCCATCGCATTACCGCAAAAAATTGCAGATCACCGCCATTATTAGCAAAAGAGAGAAGTATTCCATCGCCTAAGGACACATGTAAAAAAAAGGATTTTTAATAAACAGCTTACCTGTAAAATCCTTTTCTTGAAGTACATCACGGGACACAGAGCGCATAGCCATTACCCGTGATGGGTACCTTCAGGTGTGGACACTGGTGTAATCAATTTCACAGGAAGTTTCCTCCCTATATAACCCCCTCCCACTGGGAGTGCTTCAGTTTTGTAGCAAGCAATTCTCCCGAGGTTACACAATGTTCCCCAAAAGAGGGGTGGGAGCTCTGTGTCCCGTGATGTACTTCAAGAAAAGGATTTTACAGGTAAGCTGTTTATTAAAAATCCTTTTTTCTTTATCGTACATCACGGGACACAGAGCGCATAGCCATTACACTTGGGATGTCCTAAAGCAATGCTCTATGAAGGGAGGGAGACCGTAAGGCCAAGAATAGCCAAATAAAAACATTGTCAGGAGAAAACATGGCTCCACCAACAGAAAAACAAGGGGGCGTGAACCGGGCCAGAGGATTCTATACTGCTGCCCGTAGGACCGCCTGCCCAAATGCTGCGTCCGTACCCTTTGCAACGTCCAACTTATAAAATTTAGTAAACGTATGTACGGAAGACCAGGTTGCCGCCTTGCAAACCTGTGCCATAGAGATCTGATGGTGTGCCGCCCAGGAGGCACTCATGGCCCTCGTAGAATGGGCTTTAACTGATAAGGGAGGTGGAACGCGCTTCAGACCATATGCCTGAAAAATCAGCTGCTTAATCCACCTAGCCAAGGAAGACTTGGCAGCCGGCTGACCCTTCTTGGGGCCATCCGGAAGAACAAAAAGCACATTTGTTTTCCGAATCTTCTCTGTAGCCTTGAGATAGACCCTCATGGCTTGAACCACGTCCAAAGTATGAAGCCGTCTTTCCTCTCTGGACTGGGGAGTAGGAAAGAAGGATGGTAGGACTAGGTCCTGATTCAAGTGAAAACTGGATATGACCTTAGGAAGGAAAGAAGGTTGAGGCCGCAGAACCACTCTGTCCTTATGCAGAATAAGGTATGGCTCCCTGCATGACAAGGCTGCCAGCTCGGAAACCCTTCTGGCCGAAGCCATAGCCACCAAGAAAACCAACTTTCGGGTTAGTAGCACAAGAGGGATTTCTGTCAGAGGTTCAAACGGCTGCCTTTGTAAAGCTGACAAGACCAGATTTAAATTCCAGGGGCAGAGGGGAGCTCTAATAGGGGGATTCACATGCAAGACCCCCTGCAAGAAGGTTTTCATAAGCGAATGGGTGGCCAAGGGTCTTTGAAACCATATCAATAAAGCCGACACCTGCCCCTTTAGAGTACTAAGAGCCAACCCTTTGTCAACGCCAACCTGGAGGAATCGCAAGATCCTGTCAATAAAAAACTTTCGAGGATGCCATTTTTGAGACTCGCACCACTCCACATAGGTTCTCCAGACTCTGTAATAAATATTTCTGGAGACCGGTTTCCTAGCCTGAATCAACGTAGATATGACCTGATCTGAGAGGCCTCTGCCCTTAAGAATTAGGGATTCAGCCGCCAAGCCGTCAAATTTAGCTGCTGTGAAGCAGGATGGCAGATTGGGCCCTGAGACAGCAGATCTGGGCGCAGGGGGAGCGGCCACGGCGCCCCGACTGACATCTTCACGATGAGTGCGTACCAAGCCCTCCTGGGCCAGGCTGGGGCCACCAGGATCACAGGCCTGCGCTCCACCCGGATCCTCCGTAGAAGGCGGGGAATCATCTGCAGTGGAGGGAACGCATACAGAAGAGAAAACTGGTGCCAAGGACAAACCAAGGCATCGGTCCCGTAGGCCGAGGGATCCCTGGCTCGGGATATGAATTTGTCCAACTTTTTGTTGGATCTCGTTGCCATAATGTCCACATCTGGGACTCCGAATCTTTGGCAAATCTCTTGGAATACCTGGGGGTGAAGAGACCATTCCCCCGGGAGCAACTGTTGACGACTCAAAAAATCTGCTTGAGAATTGTCTATCCCTGGGATGAACACCGCCGAGATGCAGGGTACATGGGCTTCGGCCCATGAGAAAATCAGGTTTACTTCTCTTTGGGCTGCTGGGCTCTTCGTGCCCCCCTGGTGGTTTATGTATGCCACCGCAGTGGCCTTGTCGGACTGTATCCTTACTGGCAGACCCTGAAGGGGGAGAGTCCAGGCGATCAGGGCCAGCCGAGCAGCTCTGATCTCCAAGATATTGATGGGAAGCAGTTTTTCTCCCTCTGACCACTGCCCTTGCTGGGTCTGTTCTTCTAGAACTGCCCCCCAACCTGACAGGCTGGCATCCGTGGATACTATCTTCCACGTGATGGGGCAAAAGGATTTCCCTTTTGACAAATTTTGAGAGACCAGCCACCAAGACAGGCTGCGCCGGACCTTCGGGGAGAGCACTAACGGACGATCTAACGCCTGAATGGACTTGTTCCAAGCAGAGAGAATGGCTGCCTGAAGATATCTGGTATGGATCTGGGCGTAGGGCACAGCCTCGAAGGCGGCCACCATCTTCCCCAGCAGTCGCATACATAGGCGAATAGTCGGCCTCTTCTTGCCTAAGATCACTTGAACTGCTTGAGCTATTGATCTGATCTTTGCTTGAGGTAAAATTATCCTCTGGCAGTCTGTATCTAGCCGAAGGCCTAGATATTCCAACTGCTTTGTGGGTTTCAATACCGATTTTTCTAGGTTTACAATCCACCCGAATTCCTCTAGATGCTGAACTGTGCGACCTACTGCCTGATTGAGGTTGGAAGCTGAGCTGTCGATAACCAGAAGATCGTCCAAGTATGCCAAGACTAAAATGCCTTCTGTCCTTAGGACGGCTAGCACCGGAGCTAACACCTTTGTGAATATCCGCGGAGCTGTTGCCAACCCGAAAGGGAGGGCTACGAACTGGTAATGGCGGTGATCTATCATAAAACGAAGAAACCTGTGATGTGCCGGGTAGATCGGCACGTGCAGATACGCATCTTTTATGTCTATAGATGCTAGCAAGTCGTCTTGATGTAGGCTGGCTGCCACCGAACGTATGGACTCCATACGAAAGGTCTGAATGTTTAGAAAGCGATTTAGGCGTTTGAGGTCCAAGATAGGCCCGACGTCGCCATTGGGCTTTGGTATTATGAAAAGGTTGGAGTAGAATCCCAGACCCCATTCCTGGGTTGGTACTTCTACAATTACCCCTTGGAGCAAGAGACGATCCAATGCTTTTACAAGAGAGGCCCTCTTTAATGGGTCGCTTGGAAGACTTGACCCCTGAAAATGAGGAGGGGGGACTTCCCGAAACTCTAGCTTGTAGCCCGTGGTTACCACGGATCTTACCCAAGAGTCGGGAATTCTGGCCTTCCACACTTCGGAGAAAAACCGAAGCCTTCCCCCCACCCAAGAGAGTGGGGGCGCCCCTTCATGAATCTGACTTGAGGACTGGTTTAACCGGCTTGCGAGACCATGGCCTCTTGCCTGCCGTGGCTTGTCCTTGTGGGCAGCTATTAAATGCTGAACGCCCGGGAGGCCGTCGATACTGACGGGAAGTTGAAGGGGCCGAGCCTGCGAAGGCCTGTCGCTTAAATGCGGGCCCACGCGATCTTTTCTTGACAGGCAAGAAAGAACTTTTACCACTTGATATGGTCTGGATATATTTATCTAGGTCTTCACCGAATAGTCTCCCACCATGAAAGGGAAATCCTGCTAAAAGCTTTTTGCAGGGTGCCTCTGCTGACCAGTTTTTTAGCCACAAAAGGCGACGCATATGAACCAACAGCAGAGATAAACGGGACGCCTGTTGAACGGAGTCCTTAATAGCATCTACTGCAAAGCAGAGAGCTCTTGGGAGGTCAGCCAATTCACGAGCTTGCTGAGCCGGTATATCCCTTAATATCTGTTTAGTCTGATCCTTTAAAGCCTGACAAACGCCAATGGCTGCCACTGCTGGCTGAACCACGGCACCTACTGTGGTAAAAGAAGCCTTCAGTAGGGTCTCCAATTTTTTGTCGACTGGATCTTTAAACACCTGGACATTTTCCACCGGACAGGTCAGGGATTTATTTACGCAGGAAATGGCTGCGTCCACGGTAGGGAGTGCCCATTTCTTTGCAAATTCTTCTTCCATAGGATAGAGAATGGTGAACCTTTTAGGAGGGATAAAAATCCTATCAGGTCGAGCCCAATCCTGAAAAATCACGCTCTCCAGAAGGGGGTGAACCGGGAAAGACGCACCACTCAATGGTGCCTTCAAGGAACCTAAAGAGGATACCACGGGGGCTAATTGTTCTGACACTGGAAATTTAAAAGCAGTGCGAACCATATCCGTCAGAGACTGGATCCACAGACTCTCTGCTTGAGAAGCCGAAAAAATTTCATCTATAGTGGAATCTTCAATGTCTGACCCGTCAGGACTCAGGTCCGCTTGATCCCCCTGTGGGTCCAATTCCTCCGAAGAGAGGACCTCTGCATCCGAACACACCGTTCTAGGTGACGGGGATCTAGCCCGTTTGCCACCCGGCAAAGAGCGGGCAATTAAAGCAGTTAACCTTTTCTCTAGCCCACCCAGTGTGGATTCTAGCATTTCTTCCGTAACATAAACGGGAATGGGTTGATTGGGGGCCGCCCCTGCCCCTAGCACCCTCAATGGCTCCTGCACGATGCTGTTCGGTGGTCTATCTGGTGAGGGTGGGACCACTGGAGCCTGGCCCAAATCCTCTGACCCCGTTGGAGACCCCTTTACATTTTTGGCACCTTTTGCAGCCTTAGCTGGTCCTGATCCCTTGGGAGCCATTGCACAACCTTGAGACACCCCTACAGCCAACACCCAACTGTTGTAGCTAGAAGTGAAACATTAATAAGGACAGGCTATGGTAAAAAAAAATCTAAATTTTCATACGCCTGAGAAGGCGGCAATACCGAGGAAAGTCCTGTGAGTATTGCCACACCAATGCCCGTTAGCTGGAGTCCAAGGTTGCACCGACTCAGATACTGCCAGATCTAAGGCTGAGTCCCTTTAAGAAAAAAATCTTTTTTTTTTTTTTTTTTTCTGGTCAGTGTGGACTTTTAAGTCCAGACCTGAAGATCCACAAACCACCACTGGGTGTCACTGTTAGCCAGAACTGGCTCAGCTGCGCGCTCTATGTCCTCACTCTCCACTGCTCTCAGGAGGGAATGACCAGCCAGGAAATGCTTTTTTGCTTTATCTGAGACCTGACGCTGCTGGCCCGCCCCCCCCACGCACGCTGACGCTGTAAAAGGCGGCGCGCACGCGCGCGCCCCCGCCCCCCCCACGCTGAAACCAACATGGAGGAAGCAGAGAGCAGAGGAGAAGCCTGGACCAGCGCTAGTAACACAGACACCCGGTAAGCCACTAATCTTTGTAGTGCACACATAGAGGAAGCTGTCCCCCTAGGCTTCCTAGGAAACAGGAGTTTTGTCAGCACTTCCTCTCTATACACGTGGGGCTGCAGTATCATGCTAACAGGCAAATCTGGGGGGAGTAGCAAAATACATATCTTTAAAAGCATATATATATCTACATGTTATCTGGGTAAACATTAGTACATCCCATCCTGCCTCAAAAGACATAGTGGAGATAGTGGCTGATGCACAAGCATACCATTAGCCAACCCAGAACCCCCAGGGGGATACCTACTGTCGAACCAAGTCCCGCAGGTTCCCTCTTACCTGCTCCACGCCGCAGGGTATTGCAAAATGCAAGAGGCCCAGCCTTCCCCCATCTCCGTGGGTATTGTCTTGGACCTTCAGGGACCGGGGTCCTGTGTTAAGGAACCCACACCCCTGGACCTATATAGCATCCTGGCATCAGTAGCGTTTAGTTCTTGGAAGAGACTAAGGCACTGGAGCCCAGAATCCAGCCCTCCAAGGAGAGGCATTATAGGCAAAACCCCACTCCAGCAGGGCCCGGGTACCGTACACCTTGGCTTTGAAGCACTTCGGACGGATCCGGCTAGCTATCCTGGGTCCCGAGACCTCCGAGGGACAGCTAGACGTGACCAACACCTAAGACACTGGCGAAAAAACTGAAGCACTCCCAGTGGGAGGGGGTTATATAGGGAGGAAACTTCCTGTGAAATTGATTACACCAGTGTCCACACCTGAAGGTACCCATATAACCAAGTGTAATGGCTATGCGCTCTGTGTCCCGTGATGTACGATAAAGAAAAAGTGTGAGGATTGTTGGGAGCAGGAGGGGTTATATAAGCTTTGTTTGCCAGTGTCCTCACCTAATGGTGGCAGCATATAACCTGTGGTCAAGATTTATAGAAGCGGGGGCGTGGCTTGCGCATGACTGTGATGGCCGTCTGAGTGTATTGCTCTACAGATCACCGGGGGGTTTAACGGCTAAACGATCCTTTTAAACGCGGCTCCCGGGAACAAAGAAGGGTACGATCACAAACGAAAAGACCAGAAGCAAGCAAAGATGTTAGTTAACCTCTTTGACGTGTCGGATCATGAGGGGGAACTGTTACAAGATGGCTGACGCAGCTCCTCAAAAACCATCGTCATACACGGACCTCCCTGACGATGATCCCAGCTCACATATATCGTTAGATCATCTAAATGATACTCCAGACTCCCCGCCGAGTAGTCCTTCCTCTCAAAGCCCAGCAAAAACAAAACAGAGGATAGATGATGCAGCACAGATTCAGAAGTCAGGTATGGCAATGGTCAGTCATGATCTGACAGGCCCCAATACTGCGCCATCGATTTATAACTACCCCACATCAGGGTTGCCAGTGATGGACACTACCATGAAAGAAATGCTAATTTCATTACAAACATCACGTATCTCAAATTTATTTGTCACAATGAATAACTTTTCTGTCGAGTTAAAAGGTCTGAACAATAGGGTGCTGACTGTTGAAAACAAAATGGACGATCATTCTGAAACTGTTAATGACCTTGTTGAGGCATGTAAAGATCAAGTGGAAGAAAATTTATGGACCAGAGCTAAAATCGCGGACCTGGAGGACCGATCAAGGCGTTGTAACGTGAAGTTGAGAGGAGTCCCGGAATCCATTACTCCAAGTGATCTACACAAATATGCGGACGATCTGATTGCTACCTTATTGCCAAATATCTCTCAAATCGAACACAAGATTGATCAGATTTACCGCATAACCAAACCCAAACACATGGACACTTCTGTTCCCAGGGACATACTTATGAAGATTCACTTCTTCCATACTAAGGAGAAACTGCTCACAAGAGCTAGGGTCCTGATGGTTTTGCCTGAACCTTATAAGGGAATTCAAATGTATGCAGACCTGTCACAACATACTCTGGCTTTGTGAAGACAAATGAAAGTTGTTACAAAAACATTGTATGATCATAAAATCCAATACAAGTGGAAACACCCTGCAACATTGATAATCACCAAAGATGGGACAACCAATACTATATCTAAACCCCAGGACGGAATGCGTCTCTTACATTCTTGGGGCATGATTCCAGCACTCTCTTTTTAAGAACGGAAAAGCAAGGAAAGACCAAGGTTTGATAGCAACATTCGTGAAGGTTACCTTCTTCCTAAGGGAAAAAAAAAAAAAGATGAAATATTGATGGGAGACTAATTTCTTCCATTGTTATCTTTTCTTTTATCTATTTTTTCTCTATCTGCATACACCCCCGGTGTCTGTTATGCATGTTTTGTAATTTTTTTTATTAGTCGGCTGTTTTTTATACCCGACTTATACTGTCCCTATTACATTCCCTTTACCAGTTATTAAATACACCACAGTTGTGCGGTATAGTTTTATTTTTTGAAAAAGGGATTATATTACATCTACGTTTCTTATTTGCTTAGAATGTAATTTATTTATTTGTTCTTTGTTTATTTTGTTTGTTTTGTTTATTTTTTTTATTTTTATTTGTTCAACGGTACCTGACTGACCTCATCTATATAAATCGCGTCTGTGTTCGAGTATACCTACCATTTTAATTGTCCTTCTCCAGTTGGGTTTCCTCTTGACCTGTGAGTATTTAAACACTTAAGATCCACATCACGTCACTATGTCCATCAATTTTCTCTCTATTAACGCCAATGGCTTGAACCACCCAGCTAAGAGGTCTTCTATGTGGAAAACAGCGTTAACTAATGGATGCGACATATTTTGTGTACAAGAAACTCATTTTGCTCTTGATAGCGCACCACAATGTCAACATAAAAACTTTCCTCATATTTTTAGGGCCGATTATAAGTGTAAACAAAGAGGTATTTTAATTGCAATTCGGGACTCCTTACATTTTGATATGTTGAAATGCTACTCAGATCCAGGAGGTAGATATATCATACTGGTGTGCAAACTGAACAATATAACCTACACGCTTGTGAATGTTTATGCACCAAATGTTAGACAAATGGGTTTCCATAGGAAGGTATTGAAAAAAATATGTGACATACAGATAGGTCATCTTTTGATATGTGGAGACTTCAATATCGTCCCAGATAAAGATATCGACTCTTCTTCTGGTGCTAAAAGGTTTGCTTCTCCTCTATCAAATTTTTTTTCGATAATGATTTATTTGACATATGGAGATGTTACCACGCAACGGAGAGGGACTATACGTTCCACTCCCCGCGACACAACACATATTCCCGAATAGACCTGTTCATATCAGACAAATGGTTACTTCAAAATGTAATGGAAGCACGCATTCATGCTATCGCCTGGTCGGATCATGCCCCAATTAGTGTCAAGTTGAAAAATGCAAACTCTTATCAAAAATCTTACATATGGCGTATGAATAACTACCTTTTACAGCAACCTGATAATATACAATATATCTCACAGAAACTCAATGAGTTTTTTTCCAACAACGTGGGTTCTGTATCCGACCCGGCAATACTGTGGAGCGCACATAAGTCTTTCATGCGGGGTCTTTTCATACAACTAGGGTCACAAGCTAAAAAGAAACGAACCAAAAACTTTCATGACATTACTAAAAAATTAGAAGACTTGGATGCGATGAATAAAAATAACCCTACAGCAGGCGCATGCGCGGAGGCGTCCAAGATGGCCGCTTAAGCCGGGAGCTCCGCTCCACCACAGCCATCCATCGGCCATAGCACCGGATTCACAGCGGTGCAGTATCCCGTTTTGGGAGAATTCGACAGGGGAAGACCCGGTGATCACCCTGATGTACAGCAGTGTGGTTCGAAGGGGCCTGGAACCGACATTCACAGCGCTGGAAGCCCAGGCCGAATCCAAGATGGCGGCCGCGCCTCAGCCGCTGGCGTCTTATACTGAAGGAGACACTATAGTGAGGCAAGTTCTGTCTCCCACCACACTGCACTCTCCCTCACAACACCTCGCCCAGGACACCTCAGGCTCTGTGTCAGGAACACTATCTGCTTCAGAAACTCAACTTGTAGCTACATTGCCCCAATATGCTGTTTCACCTCAGACCTCTTCACTTGCTTACCACAATGCCCTTTTCCCCTCAGGTAACACTGATCTTATGGTCCCTCAGAACGCAGGGGAGCTTTTTCAGAAGTTTTCTGAATTGCTTGAAAGGGGTCTTGCACAAACAGCAATGAAAATTACTAATGACATACGTTTGGATTTTCAGAATTTAGGCTCCAGGATGGAAATAATAGAAAATAAACTTGACATCACAGTCTCTAGAGCCAACCAAAACACGGACCAAATACAATCTCTTCAGGAGCAATTGGATGTGGCCCTTAGCAGAATAGACGACCTTGAGAATCGTTCCAGAAGGGACAATTTTAGGGTTAGGGGCCTTTCTGAGTCCATATCAGATGTCCCAAGAGCCATTCAGGACCTCATCAAGAGCTTACTCCCATCTATTGCTCCACATAAGCTAGAGCTGGATAGAGCTCACAGATCTTTGGGCCCTTTGAGAAAGGATGGTTTACCCAGAGACATAATTGTGAAACCGCATTATTACTCTGTGAGGGAGGAGGTTATGAAAATCTCTCGTCAGCAGTCCCACATCACTTTCCAGGGCCAGGATATACAAATATTCGCCGACATCTCCCCCATGACTATACAACGACGCAGAACACTAAAACCACTGCTGGTGGTCTTGACGCAGAAAGAAATCAAGTATTGGTGGGCATTCCCTTTTGCTCTGAAATTCACGTACAAGGGCAAGACCCACACCTTCACCTCACTGGCCGAGGGAGAAAAGATCCTGCGTACCCTACGGTTCATCTCATTGGAGTCATCAATGGACACTTCAAACTCACAAGCAGGGTCTTCCAAGCGACCCACTCCAAACCAGCCCTATCTCCCCCACATGGAAGATGGCCAAAAGCAGACGCACCAAGGATCCTGCAAAAACCTGATATGGGGACTGAAATTGTTCAACTTAATTCCTGTCACGAGTAAATACCCTTAGGGTATTCCTGACTTCGGTCTCCTGTCTGTGGTTGGAGGCGCAAGTGTCTTTATATTTCATCCACGCATCTATTTTTCCTGATTGACGGCTTTTTTCCATCACATATTTCCTTTCCCTCTTCCCTCTTTTGGGGGGGGGGGCGGGTTGGAGGGTGGGGGGGAGTGTGTAAAAATTTTTCTTTCCTTCAAGTGCTAATGAGTTTTCACCGACCGTGATCCGTATTATTCCTTTGTATGTACTATTATAGTATTAGATTGAGTATGTTCATTTTTTTTTTCTAAAATGACTTTTAACATTCGTTTGCTTAATCTGAAGGCTGATGGGGGCTGGGGTGGTTGTCATGTGCCTCCGACCGCTTCTGGACGGTGGATTATTCACTGTTTGGAGGTGGTCCTGTAGCCCATTTTAAGGGCTACGTTAGTGGTCTGAATGACAAGAATAGGGGAATTCGTTTTTTCTCCTACCCTTGTTGGTTCATACTGTTTCTTAAGATGTTTTCATTTCTGTGTGTCTTGCCCTTCAGTTTTTCTTATACTTAACCTCTTTTCTTCGATTGTCAGCCAGCTCCAGCAATACCTTACTTGTCCCTCTCCGGACTTACCCAGGGTCTGCAGCCTGTGCCTCCCTCTCTCATGCCTCGTGTTGATCAGGGTAAGTGAAATGTTGATCGCCTCGTTACTCCACCATTATAGCTGCATTCTGAATCTCCCTTCCTCCTAGTATTATGAAAATAGCCTCACATAATGTTCAGGGATTGAACTCGCCTATTAAGAGGAGGAAGATCTTTCAATCTTATCATTCCCAGAAGATTTCAGTGATTCTTTTACAGGAAACTCATTTTCCTACTAGTTTCACCCCCACATTTCTGCACGCTCAATATCTTCAATTTTTCTTAGCAAATGCGGAGGACAAGACTAGAGGGGTAGCGATTCTCTTTGCAAAATCTTGCAAGTTCAGCCCTCTTTTAATACACAGAGACCCGGAAGGCAGGTTTCTGCTGGTTAAAGGAATGATGAATGAACAATTAATGTCATTTGTCTCATACTATGCCCCCAATAGAGGCCAGACAACCTTTTTTCAATCTATGTTCACTGCTTTGGAACCCCTTCTTGAGGGAGCGATTTTCTGCGCCGGTGATTCAAATATAGCTTTTGACCAGAGCCTGGACAAATCCAAGCCTATGGGTAGCAGACTTACCCGCCCAACCAAAGCCAGCTCGCACATAGCGAAATTAATTTACCAACAAAATCTAGTGGATATATGGCGGGAACTTAATCCGACAAAAAGGGATTATACCCACTATTCGAACCCACATCATTCCTATTCTAGGATTGATCACATTTTCATTTTTTCTAGACATGTCCCATTGGTGAATAAAGCCATCATAAAAGACACATCACTCTCAGATCATTCAATAGTGATCTGCTCGATACAAACGCAAAATTTAGGCCCCCCCAAATCGCATTGGAGATTGAATGAGACCCTTCTTGATGACCCTAATGTAGTCGCGGAAATTAACAAAACAATAGAAGAATATTTTACGCTAAATAGTGCTGATGGAACCTCGGCTGAGATTTTATGGGCCGCACACAAAACTGTTGACCGCGGGAAACTAATTCAATTAGCATCTAAACGAAAAAGGGAGAAAAATGCGGAGATAGCTAAACTCGAAAGAGAATTTGAGCTATTACGCAAGGACCATAAGAAGGACCAGAAGAAGGTACTTACCTCACAGCTAGACTCTGCTAGGCTAGCATTAAACTTATCACTCACAGTCAGGGCTGAAAAATCTCTAAATTGGAGTAACGCAAGATTTTATTTGCAGAAAGACAAAATGAATACAATGGGCCAGATTCAGGTAGTCCAGAGCAACTTTGCTCTGGAGTAACGCTTCTCATTTGCGTTGCGCTGCCGAAATTTTAGGAGCAAGTGCTGTCATTCACGAAGCACTTGCTCCTAAAGTTGCGGCAGCGCATCACAAATGAGCCGGCGGAATTCAAATTTAGCGGGTACGGGGCGTGTAGTATGCTAACTACGCGCGATCCCGCCGCCAACGTACTGCGCATGCGTCGAGTGTCAAAACATCCCCGTGCGCATGCTCCAAAATCTGTGAATGAACGTCAATGACGTCACATTCCCATTCATGACCGTTTTACGCAAGCGACGTTTTTTTTTTTTTTTTCGACGCGATGACGACGCCTATACCTAACATAGGATACTCCAACCCCATGTAGGTATATCTATGCGCCGCGTATCCCGTCCGGAAACGTTGTATCGTCATTGCGTCGCGCCGGATTTCGATCGTGAATTGCCGATTTCCGCTCATTAACATATTTTTTGAGCGTAAATCGGCGGGAACGCCCCCGGCGCCATTTTTAAGTTGAAGTAACGATGCGATGGCGAAACTCAGTTACGCTGCTCGCATCGGAACTTCAACCCGGCGTTTCTTGTTTTCTGGTTACAGAAAACAGAAACGCCGGCTCAAAGTCACAGTTAGGCTGGCGGATCACTCGATCCGCCAGCGTAACTGTTCCTGAATCTGGCCCAATGTTGGCAACTAAGCTCTCCCCGAGGTTCCGCGCGTTTTCACTCCCAAAAATTAGGTCACGAGATGGGACCACCACCCTTAATCCTGTGCGCATTTTACACGAATTTGAAACTTTTTACTCGTCCCTTTATCAAAAGTCGGGAACGACCAGACACTCTGACATCAAATCTTTTTTAGATCAACTAGTGATCCCGTCTTTACAAAAGTGCCATATTGACTTAATGGATGCCCCAATCTCAGTGGACGAAACACTAGAGGTTATCAAAAAACTTAAAGGGGGTTCAGCACCAGGACCTGACGGCTTCTCTTCTCCTTATTATAAAATTTTTGCGGAAACCTTGGGTCCTCATCTCACAAAATTTTATAATTTAAAGCGAGGGGGAGAAGGCCTGCATCCACATTTGAATGAGGCATACATTACGGTCATACCCAAACCAGATAAGGATCCAGAACTAGTGGAGATCTATAGGCCCATCTCTTTAATTAATAATGACTTAAAGATACTAACCAAAATCCTGGCCAACAGAATGAACTCTTTTATACGCCTTTACATTCATAAGGACCAGGTTGGTTTCATCCCAGGGAGGCAGGGTCCAGACCAGGTAAGGAGAGCGGTGGACATTCTCTCGTTGCTCCAGTCAGGCTGGTTCGGGGACCCCCCTCAGGAGGGAATCTTCCTGTCGTTGGATCTCCAGAAGGCCTTCGACTCCCTGTCTTGGGAGTACCTTTTTGAGGTCCTGCAGCGGTGGGGTTTCGGTGAAAGCTTCCGGGGTCTTCTAAAATCCCTTTATTCAGCCCCCAGGGCGAGGGTTAATTTGCAGGGTTGTTTCTCAGATTTCATTAGCATCTCAAGGGGTACGAGGCAGGGATGTCCCCTCTCCCCTTTAATTTTTGCCATAGCGATCGAAACTTTGGCTATAGCCATTCGATCTGAGCCTGACATAAAGGGGGTGACCTGTGGACCTCAAATCCACAAATGCGCACTTTTCGCAGATGATCTCCTCCTTTTTGTCACCTCTCCTGTTACCTCCCTCCCCATTATTTGTAACTTACTCAGGTCGTTTGGAAAGATATCGGGACTTAGGGTCAACTTTAATAAATCCCAGGCACTAAATATTTCCACACGTCCCTCAATAATCGAGGCCCTGAAACCTCACTTTGACTTTAAATGGGCGGATACGTCTATTCGCTATTTAGGTATTAACCTGACCTCCAGGATCGAACAGCTTTATCAGACCAACTTCCCCCCCATGTATCGTAAATTGGAAAGTGATCTTCAGTTGTGGGCTCGACATAAAATCTCCTGGGTGGGTAGGATCAATTCGATTAAAATGACCCTTTTACCTAGATTGCTCTACTTATTTAGATCCCTCCCCATTCCCATCAAAAAAGATCAACTGAAATCATTCCAGAGTAAAATTATTAAATTCATCTGGGAAGGTAAAGGCTATAGATTGGCCCAAAATGTCTTATTTGGACTCAAGACACGGGGGGGTCTTGGTCTGCCTAACCTGTTTAAATACCATCAAGCAGCCAGATTAGCCCAACTGTCCTCCATCTACTCTAAGTGTGAGAAACCTGAGTGGCTAGACATAGAGGGGTTGGCAGTCCCCGGTCTAAAATTGATAAACCTGCTTTGGATGCCCCAAAAATCGAGGCCAGCAATAATGTCCCCAACACTGTCCCAATCACTGAAAATCTGAGATGATATGAGACATCTTCCTTCTTTGACTTCGGAAACTAAGCCCCTAACCCGAATTTTCCACAAATTAGCATCTAAACGAAAAAGGGAGAAAAATGCGGAGATAGCTAAATTTGAAAGAGAATTTGAGCTATTACGCAAGGACCATAAGAAGGACCAGAAGAAGGTACTTACCTCACAGCTAGACTCTGCTAGGCTAGCATTAAACTTATCACTCACAGTCAGGGCTGAAAAATCTCTAAATTGGAGTAACGCAAGATTTTATTTGCAGAAAGACAAAATGAATACAATGGGCCAGATTCAGGTAGTCCAGAGCAACTTTGCTCTGGAGTAACGCTTCTCATTTGCGTTGCGCTGCCGAAATTTTAGGAGCAAGTGCTGTCATTCACGAAGCACTTGCTCCTAAAGTTGCGGCAGCGCATCACAAATGAGCCGGCGGAATTCAAATTTAGCGGGTACGGGGCGTGAAGTATGCTAACTACGCGCGATCCCGCCGCCAACGTACTGCGCATGCGTCGAGTGTCAAAACATCCCCGTGCGCATGCTCCAAAATCTGTGAATGAACATCAATGACGTCACATTCCCATTCATGACCGTTTTACGCAAGCAACGTTTTTTTTTTTTTTTTCGACGCGATGACGACGCCTATACCTAACATAGGATACTCCAACCCCATGTAGGTATATCTATGCGCCGCGTATCCCGTCCGGAAACGTTGTATCGTCATTGCGTCGCGCCGGATTTCGATCGTGAATTGCCGATTTCCGCTCATTAACATATTTTTTGAGCGTAAATCGGCGGGAACGCCCCCGGCGCCATTTTTAAGTTGAAGTAACGATGCGATGGCGAAACTCAGTTACGCTGCTCGCATCGGAACTTCAACCCGGCGTTTCTTGTTTTCTGGTTACAGAAAACAGAAACGCCGGCTCAAAGTCACAGTTAGGCTGGCGGATCACTCGATCCGCCAGCGTAACTGTTCCTGAATCTGGCCCAATGTTGGCAACTAAGCTCTCCCCGAGGTTCCGCGCGTTTTCACTCCCAAAAATTAGGTCACGAGATGGGACCACCACCCTTAATCCTGTGCGCATTTTACACGAATTTGAAACTTTTTACTCGTCCCTTTATCAAAAGTCGGGAACGACCAGACACTCTGACATCAAATCTTTTTTAGATCAACTAGTGATCCCGTCTTTACAAAAGTGCCATATTGACTTAATGGATGCCTCAATCTCAGTGGACGAAACACTAGAGGTTATCAAAAAACTTAAAGGGGGTTCAGCACCAGGACCTGACGGCTTCTCTTCTCCTTATTATAAAATTTTTGCGGAAACCTTGGGTCCTCATCTCACAAAATTTTATAATTTAAAGCGAGGGGGAGAAGGCCTGCATCCACATTTGAATGAGGCATACATTACGGTCATACCCAAACCAGATAAGGATCCAGAACTAGTGGAGAACTATAGGCCCATCTCTTTAATTAATAATGACTTAAAGATACTAACCAAAATCCTGGCCAACAGAATGAACTCTTTTATACGCCTTTACATTCATAAGGACCAGGTTGGTTTCATCCCAGGGAGGCAGGGTCCAGACCAGGTAAGGAGAGCGGTGGACATTCTCTCGTTGCTCCAGTCAGGCTGGTTCGGGGACCCCCCTCAGGAGGGAATCTTCCTGTCGTTGGATCTCCAGAAGGCCTTCGACTCCCTGTCTTGGGAGTACCTTTTTGAGGTCCTGCAGCGGTGGGGTTTCGGTGAAAGCTTCCGGGGTCTTCTAAAATCCCTTTATTCAGCCCCCAGGGCGAGGGTTAATTTGCAGGGTTGTTTCTCAGATTTCATTAGCATCTCAAGGGGTACGAGGCAGGGATGTCCCCTCTCCCCTTTAATTTTTGCCATAGCGATCGAAACTTTGGCTATAGCCATTCGATCTGAGCCTGACATAAAGGGGGTGACCTGTGGACCTCAAATCCACAAATGCGCACTTTTCGCAGATGATCTCCTCCTTTTTGTCACCTCTCCTGTTACCTCCCTCCCCATTATTTGTAACTTACTCAGGTCGTTTGGAAAGATATCGGGACTTAGGGTCAACTTTAATAAATCCCAGGCACTAAATATTTCCACACGTCCCTCAATAATCGAGGCCCTGAAACCTCACTTTGACTTTAAATGGGCGGATACGTCTATTCGCTATTTAGGTATTAACCTGACCTCCAGGATCGAACAGCTTTATCAGACCAACTTCCCCCCCATGTATCGTAAATTGGAAAGTGATCTTCAGTTGTGGGCTCGACATAAAATCTCCTGGGTGGGTAGGATCAATTCGATTAAAATGACCCTTTTACCTAGATTGCTCTACTTATTTAGATCCCTCCCCATTCCCATCAAAAAAGATCAACTGAAATCATTCCAGAGTAAAATTATTAAATTCATCTGGGAAGGTAAAGGCTATAGATTGGCCCAAAATGTCTTATTTGGACTCAAGACACGGGGGGGTCTTGGTCTGCCTAACCTGTTTAAATACCATCAAGCAGCCAGATTAGCCCAACTGTCCTCCATCTACTCTAAGTGTGAGAAACCTGAGTGGCTAGACATAGAGGGGTTGGCAGTCCCCGGTCTAAAATTGATAAACCTGCTTTGGATGCCCCAAAAATCGAGGCCAGCAATAATGTCCCCAACACTGTCCCAATCACTGAAAATCTGAGATGATATGAGACATCTTCCTTCTTTGACTTCGGAAACTAAGCCCCTAACCCGAATTTTCCACAACCCTCAATTTGCAGCAGGAATGGACATTAAAGCATTCCAATGGTGGACAGACAAGGGGATTTATAGAATAGGAGATTTCCTTCTAACCACGGGACCTCTCTCTCTGACGCATTGTGTGAAGAAATTGGGTATGCCTGACCAAGAGAAGTCCCGATACTCTCTGATTTTCAACTTTGTTTCTTCGTTTTGGGATAACAATATTGGTCCTCTGGCTTTCACCAATTACGAACGCTGGTGTTACCGGATGGAAGAACACAGAGGAGGAATTTCCATAATATATACTGCCTTATCCGAAGTTTTCTCTAAGTTCGCTTACATGGAGGCATGGGAGAGGGATTTGCGAATGACTTGGGACCTGGAGGAGTGGCATAGGATAGGTACGAGAACCTTTAAAGGTTTAATCAATATATCCTTGATAGAAGCCAATCTCAAGGTGCTGATGAGATGGTACCTGGTTCCTAGTAGGCTTGCGTCAATGTTCTCAACTGCCTCCCCATTGTGTTTTAGAGAGTGTCAAGCTCAGGGCACTATGCTTCATATTTGGTGGGAGTGTCCAAGAATTAGAGGATTCTGGAATAGGATTTTTAGTCTCATCAGAAAGGTCACGGGGGTGCCAGTGGAGAAATCCCCACAGGTTGCGCTATTAGGGACTACTATATCCCAGGCTTCTAAACACAGACAAAGATTGATAGATTTTATGCTTCTGGGAGCAAAAACTACTCTAGCAGGGGCGTGGAAACAACCAAGAGTCTCTTATCTGGCAGCCAAAAGGAAGATTTCGTGGGTTATGACCCAGGAAAAAATGATTAGCTCCATTTCAAACACTTCTAACCTTTTTGAGGCTGTGTGGGAACCCTGGGCCAGATATGTGGGAATCTCCCCATCAGCTGGAAATGTGACGCCATCCATGGGCACTGGTTAGATAGGCTGACAATCAACTCAATTCTATTTCTTTCTTTCTTTTCTCTGTCCCCTTTTCTCTCTTTCTCCATTTCTTTTCCCACCTTTTATTTCTCTAAGTTCTCGATGTTCATGTTCATCTTACCAGTTCACTAATTAACCTTTTTCCCCTTTTTTTTTTTATTGGTATGTCATTGTTGATGGAATTACTCTGGAGGGAGAAAGTAATCCTTTCGCAATCAATTCATGGGAATGATGGGGATTTTCTGTTTACTGATTTATTATTAGTAAGAGGATCCTGGTCTCTACCCAGTCTCCATTACCGTTTGATGGTCTTCTTTGCCCTGGTTTTTTCTTTTTGATTTTGGTTACCCATGCGGCTCACGGATCTTTGGTCCTTTAGGACATCCGTATGGATATTCCGGGAGTTTTGAGACTGTGGTTTGAAACCAGGAGGTAAGTTCTCTTTCGGCACAGTTTGTTCCCAATAGGGGTGTTCCTATGGAACTCTATTTACCTGGTAGGGTAGGTTGAACTGTTTCATACTGACTGATAGCTGGGGGCTTTGCCCCCTACTTCTTCTCTTCTGCAATATTTAATTATAATTATATTCTTATATTTTAACTATTTGTTATGTATCGCTATCCACCTGATTATATTAGATTGAGGAGGAGTATTCTATTTTATTTTACTGGATGAATTGTACTATTTGTACTCTGTCAGTATTTTTCCTCTCGCTTGTTTATTCGCTCCAAGATTGTACTGTGAGGCCTTGTACACACGAGGGGATATTTCCGCTGAACATGGTCCGACGGACCATTTCAGCCGAAAAATCCCCTCGTCTGTAGGGGCAAACGGACGCTTTTTGCCGGATTCATCCGGCGGAAAAATTTCAAAGCATGCTTTGAAATAATTCCGCCGGATAGCTGGCCGTCAGATATGTCCGCTGGTTAGTACGGCAAACCAGCGGACATATCTTGCCGCACATGCGTCGTATCCTGTGAATGGATCCGACGCATGCGCGTGGAAGTGTTTACTTCCTGGTGCGGTGACGTGGCGGTCACGTGGCGGCGTCAACGTCACCGCCGCGTCACCGCGCTGTCCGCCGGCGGGGAATTTGATCCGATGGTGTGTACAGCCATCGGATCAAAACATCCCGGCGCAAATATACGCTGTAAACGGTCCGGGGACCGTTTACAGCGGATATTTCCCGTCGTGTGTACAAGGCCTGAGCATTGATTGTATTCCTTTGATATTTATTTAAATAAAAATCTTAAAATAGAAAAAAATAAAAAATAACCCTACACCCGCCCTACGATCCGAAATTTTTAAATTAAGACATGATTTGCGCTCTATGCTTATGGAGTCTTATGACTTTAGACTACGGAGACTGAAAGCGAACACATATGCCACCGGTAACAAGGCTGGGAAAATGTTAGCTAACCGTATTAAGGGATACAGAACTAAAACTAGAATTCCTCACCTTGTTGATCCTACTAATCAAACTAAGATAATAAATCCTCAAAAAATAGCGGATGAATTCAGATCGTACTATAGCAAACTCTACAACCTTAATAGTGATAGCAATATTCATCAACCTTCTACTAGAGAGATTCAATCATTCCTCTCTCAAATAGATTTGCCCAAATTATCAGAGGAAAATCTTTAACTACTAAATACCCCTTTCACTGACCTGGAACTGTCGAACACCATCAAATCCCTTCCTAGAGGCAAGGCACCTGGAACGGATGGTTTTACTGGTGAATACATTAAAATATTAAAAAAATTACTGATACCCCATATGAGAGATATGTTTAACCACTCTGCCTCTAAAACTTATTTTCCGAAAGAAATGTTATCTGCACTAACACTTCCCAAACCAGGTAAGGACCCAACATCTCCCCCAAATTTCCGTCCTATTTCCCTTCTTAACATTGATATAAAAATATTCGCCAAAACAATCGCAAATAGACTTGTCGACATACTTCCTAATCTAGTACATATTGATCAGACTGGATTCACCAAGGGATGCCAGGCTTCTGATGCTACCAGGAGACTGATAGATGTTATTCATAATATAAACATGACGGGAACGCCTTCTCTGCTTCTATCTTTAGATGCAGAGAAGGCGTTCGATAGAGTCAATTGGAATTATCTATCATTGTCCCTTCGGAAATTTGGATTTGAGGGTTTTATTCTTAAATCTATATTGTCCCTCTACTCAAACCCCAATGCAGGTGTTTTGGCTTCCAACCTAATATTTCAACCCTTCCTTATTTCCAATGGAACCAGACAGGGTTGCCCTCTGTCCCCCTTAATCTTTAATTTACTGATGGAACCTTTGGCAGAACATATCAGATCTACAGTAACTCCAAGATATCAGGGGTAAACATAGGTTCACAAACACATACGATCAGCTTATTTGCTGACGATGTTATATTAATGTTAACATGCCCGTTCACTTCCTTAACTGAAACACAAGAAACATTATCTTGGTTCAGCAAGATATCTTATTACAAAGTAAATACCCTGAAATCATCTGTCCTTGATATAGGTATAGACGCAGTATCAAATAATCTTCTCCAACACCACTTTCCCTACACTTGGGCAGATACTAACATCCCATACTTAGGTATTCAGTTGACCAGATCCACTAAATCTTTATTCACCCACAATCATATTCCCCTAAGAAAGAAATTGCAAGTAGACTTATTAAAGTTAGGTAAACATGAACTTTCGTGGTGGGGTAGACTTTCGGCATTTAAAATGATCCATCTACCTCAGGTCTTATACTTATTTAGATGTCTTCACATCCCAATCCCCGTTAGTTTTTTCAAATCTCTTCAAACGCTTCTATCCAGATATGTCTGGGGAGGAAAGAAATCCAGATGCGCCCATCATAAAATGATTAAACATAGGATGTGGGGAGGGGTCGGCTACATTGATTTCCAGGACTACTTTGATAGCTCTGTTTTAACTCAAATAAAAGAGTGGTTTCATTCTACCCCAACAACAAATTGGGGTTTAATTGAATCTTCTTTTAGCATTCAAAAACCAACGAAAATATGGTTATTTGGAGCACAGATAGGATTTAAAATCCATTTCCATTTAAACATGGCTTAACTTTCTGAAAGTTACAGAACCCTCTGATCCCAAGGTTAAAGTAGAGATTCCTTTTCGAGTTTTACAACCTGTTATGAAACAGATTACTATAGAACAATGGAGCACGCATGGCATTGAATTTATTCAAGACCTTTTCTGTGGAAGCGAACTTAAATCTTTAGAAGGTATTAAGTCTGAATATGATCTACCTAATAATTGCCAAAGTCAATATAAGAAGATAATACGCTTCTTAAAGCGGATCTCCACCCTAAAGTGAAGATCCGCTGATCGGAACCCTCCCCCCCTCCGGCGTCACATTTGACACCTTTCAGGAGGGAGGGGGGTGCAGATACCTGTCTAAAGACAGGTATCTGCACCCACTTCCGGCCCGCAGTCTCGGGCAAAAGACGGGCTTTTCCCGTTGTGTGCTGGGAACTCTCGGCTCCCAGCACACAGCGGGAGCCAATCGCCGGGCGCAGCGCGACTCGCGCATGCGCCGTAGGGAACCGGGCAGTGAAGCCGCAGCGCTTCACTTCCTGGTTCCCTCACCGTGGATGGAGGGGGGAGCAGCAGGGTGACGAGCGATCGCTCGTCCTCTGCTACGGACGCCGCTGGACTCCAGGACAGGTAAGTGTCCTAATATTAAAAGTCAGCAGCTGCAGTATTTGTTGCTGCTGGCTTTTAATATTTTTTTGAGGTGAACCATCCGCTTTAAATAACTTGAACAATACCAACCTTTACATCCACGCTAGTGCATGGTCCTTTTTAACATCACAAGTTTTAAAAAAAAAGGGTATCACCCTCTTTTACAATATACTTCAACAAAAGAGAAACTTTACGAAGTCCTCTTCCCACTTTCAATGGGAAAAGGAATTGGAACACTCTTTTTCAGACGACCAATGGCATGTTGCGTGTAAAATGAATCAGTCAGCCTCTAAATGCACATCCCTATGGGAATTATCGGTTAAAATTACTTTGGGTTGTATTATACACCCGATGTTTTATCCAAATTTGGTAGCCAACCCCCTGACAGATGTTGGAGACAATGTGGAGCTAGAGAAGACCTACTCCATATTTTATGGAATTGTCCTAAACTCAGTGATTACTGGATAAACATATTGGGCCATATTTAGAAAGCTATTTACGCAGCGTAAATTCTAAGAATAGCCGCCGTATCTTTTTTTGCTATTCTGAAAAGAAGATACGCCGGCTTTCTTCTAAGATACGAGCGGCGTAATTCGCTTACACCGTCGTATCTTAGTTGCATTATTACGCTGGCCGCTAGGTGGCGTTTACTTAGATTTCTCATTTGCCTATGCAAATGAGAAAGATACAGCGATTCACGAGCGGACTTGCGACAGGGCGTCGTTTTTTACGTCGTTTACGTAAGCGTTAGATGGCGTAAGGCGCAGCTATAGCAGGCGCAGCCAATGTAAATAAAAGTAAATCCAAAGTATGGACGTCGGGACCGCGTCGAATTTGCCGTCGGCTACGTCGTTTGCGTAACTCGTTCAGGAATGGAGCTCGACGTTCACGTCGTTTACATTGATAAAAATCAACGTGATTTCGCGCATGCGCACTGGGAACGTCCACGGACGGCGCATGCGCTGTCCAAAAAAAATGTGAATGACGTGGGGTCCTGATTCAATTACATGAATCACGCCCCTACTCCATTAATTTGAATTGCGCGGCCTTACGCCGTGCAGTTTAAACTACGCCGCCGCATAGTATGGAGCAAGTGCTTTCTGAATAAGGCACTTGCCCATAATATTTGCGGCGGCGTAGTGTAAACACCATACGCTACGCCGCCGGACAGATACGCAAAAGGTATCTGAATTGGGCCCATTCAATATATTAATGGCTATGACAGGTGCTAAGATAGACCCTAGTCCAGAGTTGGCTTTACTATCCCTAGGTATAGAAGATTTTCCGCTCATCCTACGAAATTCTATTGTCCACTTATTTCTTGCTGCCAGACTATCGATTACTAGAAGATGGAGAGATTCTTACCCTCCATCTGTGATCGAATCTTCATATGAATGTTTATTGGCTATATCCCTGAATACTTTACACGAACACGATATCTCGTGGGCTCCTTGGAAAAAATGGCTAGATCACAAGGTTTAATTGTTCGCTTTGACACTAGACTTCTGAATGTTACATTTTTCTTTTTTTAGAAAATCCAATCCCGTATATATAATTTACATAAACAAAGTTAAGAAGGATACCTATCTCATAGTTGCCAACATTTGAAAAAAAATTCCAGGGACACTTTGCAGCACAGCTATTAATTTACTGGCAAGATGCCTAAAAATTACGAACGACACCAATTTTTTACTGGCACTTCAAAAAAGCACGTAAAATGTCTGTTTTCAGTGCTAGACTGTTCAACTTTTAGTATTTGAACTATAAACATGTTGCGAGTGCTATTAGCAATGTGTTTAAGTTAAACAAAAGTCAAAAAAATTATTTCTCTATTTACATGAAGGTCAGGTTAATATAACACAGCCAGCACAACATTCCCCATTACAGTGCAAGGGAGAACTCTGCGAACCTTGATGTAAAGGACGATGCCACAGATCACGATCTAAGGGGGAACTCTGATGTAAGGGGGGGCTCTGCGCTCCCATTTACATCAGAGTTCCAACTTACATCAGGGTCCGCAGAGTTCTCCCTTGCGCTATAAGAGGAAATCCTGCAGACTCTAATGTAAAGGGGAACATTGGGACTTAAGACTTATATGACTTTAAATTAAACTGTTGTACTACAACCCCCATCAGCCATAGTAGTGTTACAATACTACAACCCTCATCAACCATAGTGTTACAATACTACAACCCTCATCAACCATAGTGTTACAATACTACAACCCTCATCAGCCATAGTAGTGTTACAATACTACAACCCTCATCAACCATAGTGTTACAATACTACAACCCTCATCAACCATAGTGTTACAATACTACAACCCTCATCAACCATAGTAGTGTTACATCACTCACAGAATTATTACAACCTCCATCATCCATAGCATTACTACAATCCCCATCATCCATAGTAGTATTACAGTACTTCAACCCCCATCACCCACAGAATTACTAAAACCCTTATCTATGGTAGTACTACAGCACTAAAACCCTCATACTCCATAGGATTATGACAGCCCTCGTCAGCAATAACATTACTACAATCCCCCATCATTCATAGTAGTATTACAATACTACAACCCCCATCACCCACATAATTACTAAAACCCTGATCTATAGTAATACTACAGCACTTTAACCCTCATAATCCACAGCATTACTACAGCCCTCACAAATAGTAGTACTACACTCATCCACAATAGTACTACTGCCCTCATTATCCACAGAAATATTGCAGCTTTCTTGACCGCCAGAATTACTACAACCCTCATCCATAGTAGTAGTACATTCAGAGTAGTACTATAGCACACTGAAATTCCCAGTGAATGGCCATCAAGGTGGTAGGGGCAGGCATGTGAGCACCCAGAGTTCCCAGCCCAGCTAAAAACCTGACCACGCTGTGTTCTCATGTCTAGTGTGGTACATTTTTTTACCAGGATAGTAGAGGGACTGTCAGGAACACTAAAGAAGCACTACAAAGAGAGAACATAATGCTTTTCATACAAGTACATGGTACAACAGGCATGTATAAGGAATATGAAATGTTACATACTGGGTCACATACTCTTCAAACCACTTCCCGCCAGCCCACGGTCAAATGACGGAGGGACAGTGCTGCTCTTGCTCTAGGTGGACGTCATATGACGGCGCCAAGAAGGGCCGCTCTCACGCCTGCAATATCTGTAAAGAGCAATTCACACGGTTATTTAACCTTGTGATTGGCTGTGTCCAATCACAGCTGGTCACATGTATATGTGGAAGTTACGGTGATGGGCTCTCATCGCCTCACACTGACGCAGGGGAGACGCGGACAGATAATCAGGGCACTGATCATTAGTGCCTTGATTACAGTAAAGCCCCCCAGTGCCACCAATCAGATCTCATCAGTGCCCATCAGTTACACCAATCAGTGTCCATTAGTGATGCTAGTCACTGCTGCCTTTCAGTCCCCATCAGTGCTTGCTTATCAGTGCTGCCCATCAGTGCTTCCCATTAGTGCTGCCTATCAGTGCTCATCAGTGACGCCTATCAATGCCACCTAACAGTGCCGCCTATCGGTGCGGAATATTAGTGTCTTCTCATCAGTGCCCATAAGTGCCACCTGATCAGTGCCCATCAGTGCAGCCTATCAGTACCCATCAGTGCAGCCTCATCAGCGTCCACCAGTGAAGGAGAAAAATTACTTATTTACAAAATCTACTGACAGAAAGTAAGAAAAACGTTATCTTTCAACATTTTCGGCCTTTTTTTTGTGTAAAAAATAAAAATCACAGCAGTGATTAAATACCACCAAAATAAAGCTCTATTTGTGTGAAGAAAATGATTAAAAATTAATTTGATTACAGTGTTACACGACCACGCAATTGTCATATAAATTGTGACAGTGATGAAAGCTGAAAAATGGCCTGGGCAGGAAGGGGGTGAAAGTGCCCTGTAGGCAAGTGCTTAAGTGACCATATTGCTTTACTCTGCATGGGCAAAACAGAGATCAATTTAAAATGTGCAAATTGTGCGGTTTTCTTTTTCCCTTCTGTCCACTATTGGACCTTTGTAAGGGGGAATACAATTGGCTGGGTAATGGACCAAACAGTGCAAGCCTCCATGCTAAATCTTCTTTGATAGGAGAGCTACACACCTACTGGTAGTTGTAGTCCTCCGCCATGTTTTGTCAAACTCCTGGCTCTAGGCCTGCTCACGACATCCCTGCCCATAGGCCTTAATATTCTTGAATAAAGGAATGTTTACACATGACATAGATTTTCTGCACTTTACTAGAACTTTTCAAAGATGGCCATGACATCACATTGGGGGGAAGAGTGTGTAGGAGGCTGGCATTGCCACTTAAAGCAGGTGCAATGCTTTGCAGGTTCATTTGCAAAAAATAAATAAAAATAATAATAATAATGTTTGTGCTGCATTATTATTATTGCAAAAAGTTTGCATTAGCTTTCAACATATTGAAAGTGAACACAGGTATACCAACATTCACTTTACAAAGGGAACAGCATCTCCAACTTCAGCAAAGCAAACTCATAAGTGTATATTATATGTACCACTGACCCCCCTCCTTTATGTCTCTCAAATCACTTCCTTTCCATGCAATATAACACACAGTACAGCCCATCACCTCCTTGTTGTCATTATTAGTAGAACTCCACAGATCCCAGCAGCTCCTTCCTTCGTGTGCTCTGTCTGCTTACACTTCCTGGTTGTGTGCTGCTGGTCACATGACCCAGCTTCTTCCAATCAGCATCCCCGATGTCACTCTTCTAGAAAATGGCTGCCGGGGGAGACATTATCTCCGCCGGCCACGGACCTCCAGTGGCGGTGGCGGGGCGAAAAATAGTACATTACAGTGCGGGGACAGCCAAGAAGTCGCCGCAGGAGCGGCGCCGCCCCTTCCCCACTAGCCGGGACAAGTCCCGGCAGGCTAAAGTCCTATTTGACGGGACTGTCCCGTTAAAAACGGGACAGTTGGCAACTATGCTATCTATCAATAATATTTCTTTTTTTTTTTTTTTTAAAGTTGCGTATATAAAAAAAATTTTTTATGTGTGTTGACTTTTTTTCTTTTCCCCTTCTCGGGGTCTTTTCTTGGGTATTCTATTAAATATATTTTTTCTTTTCTCCCTTCTTCCATTTCCCCCTGTCCCTCCCTCCCCCTCCCCTCCACCTCACCATCTCTTTACCTTGTCGGATATTTTAACATATTCATTTTATTCTTTATCTTTCTACTCTTAGATTTTCTACGTAACTCCATGATTTTTTAAAGGTTTTCCAGTTTTCCCATTTTTTGTTTCCGCTGTTGCCTTCAGTATCATTACAGTTATCCTCCATTCTGTATGTTTCTTCTACAGCGTCAATCCATTCCCAGACCATTGGACATTCTGGTTCCTGCCACTTCCTACAGTAGGTGACTGGGATATTGTGTCAATCTCGCTCCCTTTCTCGGCGAGATTGACCACCTACGAGCCCCATCGCGGGAGCCAGCGCCGAGCTGGCTTGCCGCGATGGAGACAAAGCCGTCATAGAAGCGACGGGGATCCGACGCGGATTCCTGCCAATTCTACACGTGGGCGGAGTTTGTTATAAATCCTGAAGGAGAAATCCCCGCCGGATTTTTAAAGAAAAATCCGGCATGGGTTCCCCCCTCAGGAGCATAACGGGCCCTTAGGTCTGTTATGGGTTGTAAGGAGACCCCCTACGCCGAAAAAACGGCGTGGGGGTCCCCCCACAATCCATAACAGACCCGTATCCAAAGCACACCGGCCGGTCGGTCAGGAAGGGAGTGGGGGCGAGCGAGCGCCCCTCCCCCCTCCTGAGCCGTACCGGGCAGCATGCCCTCAACATGGGGGGGTTAGGTGCTCTGGGGCAGGGGGCGCACTGCGGCCCCCCACCCCAGAGCACCCTGTCCCCATGTTGATGAGGACAGGGCCCCTTCCCGACAACCCTGGCCGTTGGTTGTCGGGGTATGCGGGCGGGAGGCTTATCGGAATCTGGAAGCCCCCTTTAATAAGGGGGCCCCCAGATACCGGCCCCCCACCCTAAGTGAATGAGTATGGGGTACATTGTACCCCTACCCATTCACCTGCAAATAAAAAGTGTAAACACAAATAAACCACACAGGGTATTGAAATATTTTATTAGTTGGCCGCCGGGGGGGGTGTGTATGATCGCTTTTATAAAAGCGCCCCCCTCCGGCGGGCTTCTGTGGGGGGTGGGTGCCGCCGTCTGGTTCTCTTCCGCCGCCGGGGGGGGCGCTTTGATAAAAGCGCCCACCTCCCGGCGGGCTTCTTTCGACGTCTTCGGCGGCTGGGGGGTCTTCTCCCACTCTCCGGGGTCTTCTCCTGCTCTCCGGGGGTCTTCTCCGCTCTCCGGGGGTCTTCTCCGCTCTCCGGGGGTCTTCTCCGCTCTCCGGGGGTCTTCTTCTTCTTCAGGACTCGCCGCCGCTAACTTTGTGTGTTAGCTCAATTACTAGCGGCGGCGAGCCCCCTCCTCTGTGACGTCGTCTTCTTCTTCTGTTCTCCAGATGTTGACGCGACGCTTCCTTCCGCTGTTATGCCGGGCGCGCGGCTCGCAGCGAGTTATATAGGCCTGTCTTGTGACGTCGCAGTCCCATCATGCTCCGGTAGGTACCACGTGCTACCTACCGGAGCATGATGGGACTGCGACGTCACAAGACAGGCCTATATAACTCGCTGCGAGCCGCGCGCCCGGCAAAACAGCGGAAGGAAGCGTCGTGTCAACATCTGGAGAACAGAAGAAGAAGACGACGTCACAGAGGAGGGGGCTCGCCGCCGCTAGTAATTGAGCTAACACACAAAGTTAGTGGCGGCGAGTCCTGAAGAAGAAGAAGACCCCCGGAGAGCGGAGAAGACCCCCGGAGAGCGGAGAAGACCCCCGGAGAGCGCAGAAGAACCCCGGAGAGCAGGAGAAGACCCCGGAGAGTGGGAAAAGACCCCCCAGCCGCCGAAGACGTCGAAAGAAGCCCGCCGGGTGGTGGGCGCTTTTATCAAAGCGCCCCCCCCGGCGGCGGAAGAGAACCAGACGGCGGCACCCACCCCCCACAGAAGCCCGCCGGAGGGGGGCGCTTTTATAAAAGCGATCATACACACCCCCCCCCCCCCCGGCGGCCAACTAATAAAATATTTCAATACCCTGTGTGGTTTATTTGTGTTTACACTTTTTATTTGCAGGTGAATGAGTAGGGGTACAATACTCATTCACTTAGGGTGGGGGGCCGGTATCTGGGGGCCCCCTTATTAAAGGGGGCTTCCAGATTCCGATAAGCCTCCCGCCCGCATACCCCGACAACCAACGGCCAGGGTTGTCGGGAAGGGGCCCTGTCCTCATCAACATGGGGACAGGGTGCTCTGGGGTGGGGGGCCGCAGTGCGCCCCCTGCCCCAGAACACCTAACCCCCCCATGTTGAGGGCATGCTGCCCGGTACGGCTCAGGAGGGGGGGGGGGCGCTCGCTCGCCCCCACTCCCTTCCTGACCGGCCGGCCGGTGTGCTTTGGATACGGGTCTGTTATGGATTGTGGGGGGACCCCCACGCCGTTTTTTCGGCGTAGGGGGTCTCCTTACAACCCATAACAGACCTAAGGGCCCGTTATGCTCCTGAGGGGGGAACCCATGCCGGATTTTTCTTTAAAAATCCGGCGGGGATTTCTCCTTCAGGATTCATAACAAACTCCGCCCACGTGTAGAATTGGCGGGAATCCGCGTTGGATCCCCGTCGCTTCTATGACGCACTCGCTGGAATGTGCTTTTACTATTCCAGCGAGTGCGAGATATCGGCAGCCTGTCGCCGAGATTCAGCGCGATGCTGGCGTGCTAAAAACACATTCTCGGCGGCAGGCACTGTAGGTATCATCCTCTTTGCGGCATTTAATAGATGAGGGACGAGGGACTCTTTGTATTTTCTAACCCCTTCCTCTCCTCCGTGAAAGAGGACCGTCCATGGGTCTTTTTTAATTTTGATCTTTGTGATATCTTGCACCAACCCTAGGATACTTTCCCAATATCTTTCTACCTTGGGACACTCCCACCATAGGTGAGCCATTGTTCCTGGAGATTTGCAGCCTCTCCAGCAATCTGCTGATTCTTCCTTCTTAAATTTACTTAGCTTTACTGGTGTACTATACCAGCCCGATAGGCATTTGTAATTCATTTCGGCCGTCCTACTAACGGTTGCAGAGGAGTGGGTCAGCTTTAAGATCCTGTCTATTGTGCTTTTATCTTTATGTGTTCCTAATTCCCTTTCCCAATTCTTAATGAATGGAGGCACTTCAGGTTCATCAATCTGCAATAAGAGCTTATATAATTTTGATATATTTCCTTTTGTATTCTCATTGGTACATAGTTTTTCTACCTCAGTAAGCTGATCTATATCTCTTATCGGTTGAGGTAGTGTTTGTACAAAGTGGTTTAATTGCTGGTGCCTCCATTTATTAATTAGCATGAGATTTTCTTTTTGTTCTAGATCCTTTAGTGTAAGTAAGTGCCCTTGGTGCGTTACATCTTTCAATTGTGTCCTATCGTCTATAACCCAGTTCCCCCCCACTTCAACCTTCCCCGGTGGAAAATAATCATTGTTCTTTAATACTATGAAAGGTGAATTGTAGTCCCTACTGATTTTTTTTTTGTGTTAAATCCCCGATTTTAAGTGCATTTCTTGTGATTTCATGTGTATCCGTGTCTAACGTCCTAAATTGTGGTGGATTCCAAATTATTGTGTCTAGTCTCTCCTTTGATAATTTATTTTCAAGGCTCACCCATCTTTTTTCTCTATTGTCTTTAGCCCATTCCACTACCCTCGATAGGATTATTGCTTCGTAGTATTTTTTAATGTCGGGGACTTTATTTTTTGTCTGCCTAAGGGTTTGGAATGATATCCTATGTCTCTTATTTCTCCAGATATAATTCATTATTAACTTTCTGAGGATTTGAAAAAGTTGTTTTGGTAGTTTAATAGGGATCATCTGGATCTTATAGAGGATTTTTGGCATCATAACCATTTTACAGAAGTTGATTCGTCCCGTCCATGAAATTGGCCTATTTTTTACTCTATTTATTTCCTTTTTAGTTTCTTCTAGTAGTGGAATGAAATTTTTTTCATATATTTTCTTCCCCGTCTTAGCCAGTTGGATCCCGAGGTATTTCAGCTCTTTTACCCATGGGAATTTATACTCGTTTTTTATAATTTGCTCATCTTTCTTGGGCACCCCTATTTTAAGTATTTCAGTTTTAATAGTGTTTATTTTGAAATTGGAGAACTCCCCATACTGTCTGCACAGATTTAGGAGATTCGGGATAGAGGATCTAGGGTTGGTTAAGTAGAAGAGCACATCGTCCGCAAATGCAGACAATTTGTGCTCCTCTCCTCCTATTCTAATTCCTGTTACCTCCGGGCAATTACGGATTCTGGACATTAAGGGTTCTATCGATAGCACAAAGAGAAGTGGCGACAGAGGACACCCCTGTCTTGTGCCATTTTTCATCGTGAAGGGGTCGGACATATCCCCATTTATTTTAATTCTCACTGTTGGGGTCTGGTATAAGGCTCCGATCCACTCCAGGATCCTCCGTCCGAATCCCATGGTTTTCAAGGTTTGTATCATGAATCCCCAGTCTACTCTGTCAAACGCTTTCTCAGCATCAATTGACATGAGTAGACTGGGGATTCCCTGGGTCCTCATCCCGTGTATCAGAAGGAGGGCCCTGACCCCATTGTCTCTCCCCTCTCTACCCTGAATAAAACCTGTCTGGTCTGGATGGATCAGGCCTATCATCTCTTGTTTAACCCTCTCGGCCAATACCTTGGCGAAGAGTTTTAAGTCTGAGTTTAACAATGATATTGGCCGATAGCTTGAGCATATCCTGGGGTCCTTGCCCTCCTTTGGGATAACCGTTATGGTTGCCTCTGCCGCTTCTCTACTAAGAGTATATTCCCCTCCAAGACCGTTAAAGTATTGACATAGTCGTGGTATAAGGATCTCTTTACATTGTTTATAATATAAGGCTGTAAGGCCATCAGGGCCTGGGCTTTTACCCGATGCCATGCCTGCTAGTGCTGTCTGTATCTCTGTTTCTGTAATAGGTCTATCCATCACTAACGCTCTTGTCGATTTAACTATTGGAAGTCCTGCTTTTTGTAGAAAGTCTAAGATCTTTTTTTCCTTTTCCTCTTCTCCCCATTTTTTCTGTTTAACTGCGTATAGTTTTTCGTAATAGACTCTAAAGGCTTCAGCTATATTTTTTGTTGTGTAGATCTCTTCTCCTTGCTCGTTTTTAATTTTTTCAATATAGTTTTTTGCTTTCTTTTTCTGTACCATCCTTGCCAGATGTTTACTGGTTTTGTTTCCCCATCTATATCTCTCTTTTGCAATTAGATGGAATTCTCTTTTTGTTTCCTGGAAGAGGAGTTCTTTAAGTTCATTACGTTTGTTTACCAATTCTAGATATACTTTTTTTTGATTTCCCCCTTTTTTATGTTCTTGTTCTAATTTCCGTATCTCAGCTATTATATTGTTCTTCTGTAAGTTCTTTTCTTTCTTTTTCCTAGCCCCTTCGGATATAAAGATGCCTCTAATTAGTGCTTTGTGTGCATACCACAGTGTTGCTTTTGATATCTCACTTGTGTCGTTCAGTTGAAAGTATTCTTCTAACTCCTTTTTAACTCTGGCGAGACTCTCCGGGTTTGTTACTAGTTCCTCATTGAGTCTCCAACTTAAGGGTGGTCTCTTCTTCCCTTCAATGTTTAGTGAGATACTTATTGGGGCATGATCGGATATCGTAATAGATTCTATTCCTGCCC
Source organism: Rana kukunoris (assembly GCA_029574335.1). NCBI lineage: Eukaryota > Metazoa > Chordata > Amphibia > Anura > Ranidae > Rana > Rana kukunoris. The sequence continues at coordinate 466,770,381 of CM056051.1, read as the reverse complement.
CCACCACGTTTGCCAGTAAGTGGTGGTCTACAAGAATGTAATCTATACGTGAGTAGCTTCCATGTACCGGGGAAAAAAAAGTATAATCCCGGGTCTCTGGATTCATTATTCTCCATATATCCATTAATTGGTTTCTGAACAGCGAGTTTTTTAGTTTTTTTGTGTTTCTAAATTGGGGTTTGTTAGATTCTACTGTCTGGGATGACTTATCTATTATTGGATCCATACAAAGATTTAAATCTCCTCCTAGAATTATCCTCCCTTTTTTGAACTCTTCTAATTTCCTCAGGATTCCTATTAAGTATGTTATTTGATTTGTGTTGGGGGAGTAAATATTTACAAGAGTACATTCCATATCTTCTAGTTTCCCCCTTAAAAATATAAATCTTCCCTCGGGGTCGACTAGTCTGTCCAGTAGGTGAAATCTTATCCTTTTGGCTATTCCAATGGCCACCCCTCTGGCTCGTTTTGAGACAGTGTCCCCATAGTACCAGGTGGGGTACTCCAGAGATTGTAGCCTAATCCTTGAGCTTAGTGTTAGATGGGTTTCCTGGATGAATGCGATATCGGTTTTCATTCTTTTCAGCTCTTTCAGCACTTTATGTCTCTTTACCGGGCTATTTAGACCTTTTACATTATATGATATACAATTGACTATCGTCATCCTATCTTATCTTGTGTCCTCCCTTTTTCTAGTGGTTCTGGTGAGGTGAATTCCTTCCCTCCCCTCCCCCTCCCTCCCTTTCCCCTCCCTCCTACTCCCCCCCCTCTCCCCTCCCCCCCTCCTAAGTGGCCATCTAGAGGCCTTTGAACCAAACATCTCCCCTTGGTTCTTTTACCCCGGGGGTGGGACCTACGAGTATCTACCCATTCCTATTCTGTGGGGGTATAGTATTTTCCAGTGGTTGCAGGGACTCCTTTTTCTCATTCTCCCTTCCTCCCTCCTTTTGTTAGTATTCTCTTTTTAAATCCACCCAGGTAGTTCTGGTTTCTGAATGTCCATTCTATTACAGAATTTGCTTAAGTCTTCTGGGAACCGAAGAGTCGCTGATTTTCCTTCTCTTATCGCTACAAGGCATGCCGGAAATCTCCAGTTATATTTAATATTTTTGTCTACTAGCTGTACTAAGAGAGGTTTTAAGAGCCGACGCCTAAATAGAGTCTCTGCGGATAGATCTGCATATACCTGTAGGGTAGTTCCCCTGTATACTAGGGGCGGGTGGTCCCTCAGTTTCTTCCATAATTCCTCCTTCTCTCCAAAGGAGTGGAATCTAACTATGACGTCCCTAGGTCTTTCTGTGTCCGTTCTTTTATATTTTCCTATACGGTGGACCCTTTCTATCCTAATAGGGTCTTCCGGTGTTTTTTCCAGAATCGGATTTAATATTGTCTCCATTATTTTCCCGAGATCTTCGTCTTTGTCTTCTGGGACTGCTCTAAATCTCAGATTTTGTCGTCTGGATCTATTTTCCTGGTCTTCTAGTTTATACAGTATACTCCTTTGTTGTCTCTGTATCTGGGCTACTTGCTCCCTTAATGTGCTTGTCTCTTGATCTTGGGTCTCCACTCGTTCTTCTAACGTCTCTACCCTGGATAGTAGGTGCCCCATGTCAGTTCTGAGGTTTTGGATTTCTCTCTTGATCACATTTTCTAGCCGCACCATCATCCTCTTCATATCTCCTTTGGTTGGAGTTTGTTCCTCTTGCCTCAGCTCCTCCATTTTACTTGTCTCTGATTCGTTCTCACTGGTCCCTTCTTCTCTTGATTCTTCCATTGCTCCCTTTTGCGTTGGAGTTAGGGCTTTTTTTTCTTCTGTCCTTTTATCTGTTTTTGCTTGTAACATCTTTGGAGAGCTGTTACCTTTTGAGCTTCCCCCTTGGGACATGTATTGTCTAATGGAGCTTCTAGCCGCTGAGTTACCTGGTGTTTTTAGGACTCCTCCCCTTGCCGATCTGCTTGACATCCTAGACATAATAGTCTTCGCTTTTCTGATTCTCTTCCCCAGTTTGACGGCCTGTATTCTTCTCCTCAATTACTATCCCCTTTGTTATGCTTTTCGTCGGTATCACTAGGGCATATGGGGGGGGGGGGGGACCACTCCACCTAAGATATGGGGGTGGGTATTTTACAATTTTTGTATACTCGGTTACTTCCCTCACGTACGCACAGTCCATACAGGGGAATTTGGGCTCCCCTATGTGCTCACCCCAGGAGAATTAATTTTAGGTGCCAGCTTGAATATCCTTATATACAGTGTTTGTATGTGAATCTTAGTGCATCTATAATGCATCTATAGCGGAAGGTCAACGAGCCGAAAAGACAAGGCAGGAGTTGGTGTCTACGGGGATTTAGCGGATTGAGCGGTGCGGGTACTGTGCGGATACTGTATAGGCTAATGGAAGTCGGCGATGTTAGTGGGGTACCAGGCGGCGCAGATCGGGGGGAGACCGGTATCAACTGGGCACCAGACCGTGTAGTAAGGCATGGGCTGGTTTCCGGGGAGCACTAGCTGAGATAAGTACAATTTCCCTCGCCGTTAATTATAGAACAGTTCCTTAATAATTACATTCCTTTTTATCTGTCCTCCTTCCATCAACAGAATAGGTGATAAGGGCTAGGTGCACCCTGCTGCAAAATTAGCGCTATCTCACCTTTCACATCAAAGGTATTCCAACTGTTATTGCCACCATATGGTTAGTCTATGGAAATCACACAGGTCCTAGTAAAGGGAGCTTTTCAGGTCTGATGTAACCAGCTGGGCGCCCTCAGAGCTGCTATTTTAGGCGCTTGTGATTCATGTCTTTATTTTCCCAATTAGACATGCAGCATAAGCGTAGCTAAGTACAAGTTTCATTTCATATGAGTCCCTTTGGTTGTTTCAACCATACTTGCTTCACATATATCACGCAATAATATACATTTACAAGGTTTTGCCAAGTGGTGATTGTCTGTCTCCTTCTTACCCCTCTGGACGACTTCAGTGTAGGGGTTAATCACCTTACCTTAGGCTTCCGTTTTCCAGCTTTACCTTGGTCGCATGGAGTGTGAGGGCTGGTTGGAGGGTGTATCTCACCGGGCGTCTCTCTCCCACACTCAGAGTGAGTGAGATCCCCGCTGCTGCGTTTGGCGGTCTGTGGCAGCCAGCTCCACGTTTGAGCCTTCCGGACTTTACCCATCTCTATCTCCGCCTTGTACGCCTCCTCCGCTGTCCCCGGGCATCCGAGTGTCTCCGTCCTGCAGCCGTCCCTGCTTCCCCTACTTCCCCAGAGCTGCGTGCGCGTTAGCACTCGTAGGTCCCACCCCCCGTAGTGCGTGTCACGTCCTCACGTGCACATCCTCCCCCCCTCAATAATATTTCTTATCTTGATTATTAACTGTTTTAGTATACCAATAAATCTATGGAAGGTACTTGTTTATTGAGTAACTTATGTAAATTGATGCTTTCCTCTCTTGTAAGGATACGTATTAATGTACTGATACCTATTTAGTGATTCTTATTTTCTTTATCTCTTATTTCAAACATTATTGTGTGTTAGTGTTTGATGAACTTACATGTACAACCTACTTATGTATGTACTTTAAAATTACAATAAAAACTATTGAAACAAATAAAGATTTAAAGGAGCCTGTGTATTGTACTGTACAATTAAGAAATGTGTTCTCCAGTGGTCCGCCTGTATTTGCCACAGAAACCAGAGTTAACATTGAAGAATGAGTATTTACTTAATGGTATTAGTACAGCTCCCAGGGTAACCACATGGAGTGAAGAGGAAGAGATGAGGAGTGTTAAAGAAATCTCTGGCAAGTGCAAGGGATATACTGGCATAGAAAGGGGGTGGGGGAGGGATTACAAGAATTGAGAAAGTCACAGGTGATGGAAGGAAGGATAAGAAGGGCAAGGGAGCGGGAGAAGGCAGAGTTAGTCCAGTCAAAATTCATTGGGGCTACCGATTAACTTGAGTACAACTGCCCTGTTGTATTTTTCCCACTCCATCAGCACCGCTGGCTACATGCGGCAATGCTGGTCAGTGTATTCTGATGGCCGGGAAGTCTCCATGCTATCAGAAGACATTAATTCAGCAGGGAGAACTCTCTGCATCAAGTGTGTGGATGGAAGAATTGGTTCAGTTTTTTTTTTGTTCAACACACTAGCCCTATGGGCTGCTTAAGTTCTTATGAAATAGTCGGGAGGAAGTTCTTATGCATTATGTGGGCTTATAAGTAGGTCCAAGTGTTCCAGATCTGTTCATATTCGTCTAATGGGTTTTTCAATCTTTCTATTAGGAACTCAAAAAATGTAATTTCTGAAATGTGTGCGTATAGATAAAGTTTAGAAGGACAACGAATGTGTTTCTTTTGTTATGAGATTAAACATCTTCCTGCGGTTGGGATGTGAAGGAGTAACCTGCTGGAAAGTTGAAACATGGCATGAGGATGAAGCGCTAGCAGATAAGTAGCTGGGTCAAGAGGTAGACCATGTGACCAGGTTGCCATATTAAAGCGGTTGTAAACCCGCATATACAATTTTTTTTTTTTACTCCTGCAAGGCAAAAGCCATAATGAGCTAATATGCACCACATATTAGCTCATTATGAAATACTTACCTCGGAACGAGATGAGAGGAACTTACCTGGTCCACGCCGAGCGTGATGTCATCTTGCCTGGCGTGTCTTCCGGGTATCGCAATGTCGTCACTCCCGCACATGCGCGTGGGAGTTTTCAATTCGGCAAGGTCCGGCGGCTGCCGGTCCTTTAGCCGAGAATCCCCCCTGCGCATGCGCCGCTGCAATCAGCGGCGCATTGCGAGGGGAATATCTCCTAAACCGTACAGGTTTAGGAGATATTCTCCTTACCTACAGGTAAGCCTTATTATAGGCTTACCTGTAGGTAAAAATTAAAAAAAAGGCTTTACAACCACTTTAAATTGCATTCTGCAGAAAGATACATTACAGATTGGAAAGGATACATTACAGAAGGAAAGGTCATTTTTAATAACATTCACTTACAAAATGACTTGTGTAGCCATTGGATATGCTATTTTTTTTTATTTGCTATTTTTTTTCATGAAAGTGGAGTTACCCTTTAGCTGCAATATATTACATTTTTTGATTTTGGTTTTACTACCGCTTTAAAGCTTTATTCACACTGGCATTGGCAAACCTACTATTTTATGCCACTAGAGGACAATTTTAAATGCATACTGTGTTCAGTTTACCGTAATGTAAAGAAAATCTAATTATGTGCGTCCAGGAGCCAGTTAGAAACTCTAAATGCACCTAAATATGCAAATGTAGCAAAACCTACAAAAAGGTCAATCTAAATTTAGAGCTTGGTCTGGAAAATAGATAATTTTGCTGAGTGTGGAGAGTATAACAGTGGTTAGTATGTTCAGAAGAGGAATGCAGAGTGTATCAAAGAGGGTAATATGTGCAGGAGTGGAGTAGTGTATATGACAGAAAGTAGTATGTGCAGGAGAGAAGTGCAGAGGCTATGGCAGTGGTTAATATGTGCAAGAGAGTAGTGTGGAGTGCATTATGTTATGTGTAGGAAAGGAGTGTACAGAATATGATTGTATGTGCAGGAAACAAGTGCAGAGTGTGTTATGCTATGTGCAGGAAAGGAGTGCAGAGTGTATGGGGGTAGTATGTATAGCAAAGGAGTTATTAGGATATAATGGTGGCCACTGGTCAGTATACTGTATGCAGGAGAGAGGTATGCAAGTGTATGTTGACAGTTAGTATGTGCAAGAGAGGTTTGCGGAGGTTATGACAGCAGGTAGTATGTGCAGGTCAGAAGTGCAGAGTGTATGTCATTGGGTGTTATGTGCAGGAGAGGAGTGTGGATTGTATGACGGTGAGTAGTATGTGCAGGAGAGGAGTGTGGACTGTATGACGGTGTGTAGTATGTGCAGGAGAGGAGTGTGGATTGTATGACGGTGAGTAGTATGTGCAGGAGAGGAGTGCAGAGTATATGAGAGTGGGTGGTATAGGCAGGATAGGAGTGTGGAGGGTATGATGGTGGGTAGTACACACAGAGAGAGGGTTGCAGATGGTATAAAAGTACATGGTGTGAAGGAGCCCTAAGGCATTGCTCTCACCCCCCTTCCCTCCCAACACCTTTCCTTAGGTCCCTGCATACTCTTGACATCCTACAAAACCACACAAATTTACCTCCCCACACACATCCCTCAGAATAAACTCCTGCAGATTACATTCCTCCTGGTGGGATCTCCAAATTCAGCCAATGCACTCCCATCGTGCTGGCACTTGCCAGCAACAGCTGGTGACTCCGCCTCCACCCATGTAATCTTTCTGTAGCCAGCGCTGAAGCTCACTGAGCCAGAGCATTGGAGAGTGCCGAGAGAGATGGAGGGAGGAGAATACAGGCTGGCGGTGTATCTACTTATTAGTGCTGTATTTACATAGCGACAATGAATTTTCTTAGCTGTGCTGTATTTACTTAGAGGTATTTATTTAACCACTTAAGGACCTGCTCATGTACATATACGTCGGTACTTTAAAGATGGATATCTCAGTAACGGCAGCAGCTGCTGCCACAACCAAGATATCCATCTTTTCTGCGAGCAGTCCTGTAAACGATAATGGTGGTCTCCATGGCGGATTCGCTGCAAGATCACCGTTATCGGCAGCGGGAGAGGGGCCCTCCGCCACTTGCTGGAGCCGTCGGTAGCAGCAGAGGCGATCGGGTCCTCTCTCCTGCTGTGTGGGGATTCGAGTGAGGGCAAGATGGCCCCCACCCGTCCCCATAGCATAGCAGGGCGGAAGTGACGTTAAAACATCAGTTCCGCCCATGCTTCTTACAGCAACATTTTCTAAATGTAAATTTTTTCAAATGACAAAATTTTCATTTTTTTTTTTTGCATTTAACCACTTAAGACCCGGACCAATATGCTGCTAAATGCCCAGAAGTGTTTTTACAATTTGGCACTGCGCTGCTTTAACTGGTAATTGCTCATGCAATGTTGTACCGAAACAAAATTTGCGTCCTTTTCTTCTCACAAATATAGCTTTCTTTTGATAGTATTTGATTGCCTCTGCGATTTTTATTTTTTGCGATATAAACGGAAAAACACTGTAAATTTTGAAAAAAAAAGATTTTTCTTATAAAAGTAAAAAATATCGAATTAACTAAATTTTAGTCAAACATTTAGGCCAAAATGTATTCAGCCACATGTCTTTAGTAAAAAAAAAATCGCAATAAGCGTATATTTATTGGTTTTCACAAAAGTTATAGCGTCTACAAACTAGGGTACATTTTCTGGAATTTACACAGCTTTTATTTTATGACTGCCTATCTCATTTCTTGAGGTGCTAAAATGACAGGGCAGTACAAAACCCCCCCAAATGACCCCATTTTGGAAAGTAGACACCCCAAGGAAACTGCTGAGAGGCATGTTGAGTCCATTGAATATTTTTTTTTTGTCCCAAGTGATTGAATAATGACAAAAAAAAATTAAAAAAATTACAAAAAGTTGTCACTAAATGATATATTGCTCACACATGCCATGGTTATATGTGGAATTGCACCCCAAAATACATTCTGCTGCTTCTTCTGAGTACGGGGATACCACATGTTTGGGACTTTTTGGTAGCCTAGCCATGTACGGGACCCCGAAAACCAAGCACCGCCTTCAGCATTTCTAAGCGCGCAAATTTTTGATTTCACTCCTCACTACCTATCACAGTTTCGAAGGCCATAAAATGCCAAAATAGCACAACCCCCCCCCCCCAAATGACCCCATTTTGGAAAGTAGACACCCCAAGATATTTGCTGAGAGGCATGTCGAGTCCATGGAATATTTTATATTTTGACACAAGTTGCGAGAATATGACAAACTGATTTTTTTCTGCACAAAGTTGTCACTAAATGATATATTTCTCACACATGCGATGGTTATATGTGGAATTGCACCCCAAAATACATTCTGCTGCTTCTCCTGAGTACGGGGATACCACATGTGTGGGACTTTTTGGGAGCTTAGCTTGCGTACGGGACCCCGAAAACCAATCACCAACCAATGCTATTTATATATTTTTTTTGGCCTTCGAAACTGTGATACACCCTTAGAAAGACTGAAGGCGGTGATTGGTTTTTGGGGTCCCGTACGTGGATAGACTCCCAAAAAGTCTCACACATATAGTATCCCCGTACTCAGGAGAAGCAGCAGAATGTATTTCTTTCTCGTACATCACGGGACACAGAGCGGCATATTCATTACTATATGGGTTATATGGAGTACCTTCAGGTGTGGACACTGGCAATCTCAAACAGGAAGTCCCCTCCCTATATAACCCCCTCCCCTAGAGGGAGTCCCTCAGTTTTTTCGCCAGTGTCTTAGGTGTTGGTCACGGAATAGCTTTGCTCCACATCCTTGGGATTAAGGGCGGGCTAACCGGATCTGTCCAAGGAGCCTCAGTGCCAAAGTGGACAGTACCCGGGCCCCAAACCGTGGGGTTTTGCCTATAATGCTCCTCTTTGGAGGGCTGGACCCTGGGCCCAGGACTTGGAGTTCGTAAAGACCATAAGTTCCTGTTTGCCAGGGTGCTATATAGGTCCAGGACAGTGGGTACCTTCATAGGACCCCAGGGCCTGAAGGTCTATTACGCTACCCACGGAGATGGGAGAAGATTGGATCGTTTTGCTAGACAAACATCCTGCAGCATGGAGCAGGTAAGAGGGGAGCCTGCGGGACTTGGTTCAACAGCAGGCTCTCCGGGGTAACCTAAAAGGGGGGTAGCCTAAGTATGCTCTGCATTGGCAACCTTGCTCACTATGTCTGTGAAAGACAGGATGATCCCATTTCCCCCATCACTAGGTTCCCCTGTCTAAGAATGGTGTTGCTAGCTACCTGCTGCTTTCTTCCTAGGACTGGTAAGGATCCCTATGGGGCCTTTTGGAGGTCCTACCTGGCCGGGGGTTTGAATCTGCCGCCTGGTTCTGCAGTCCTGGGTCTCCAGCAGTGCGGCTCCTCCATGTTCTTCCTGCTCCGGCATACGCGCGCGCGCGCGCACGTCTTATAGACGGTTTTCGCGCCGTTCGGAGAGGAGGGCGGGGGGGGCGTGCCTGCAGCGTCATACAGGGGCGCGCCTTGTGCTGTTATAGATCAGCAGGCATTGTCAGTGCTCAGTCTGAGGCTGATCGCAGAGCGGCAGAACGGTGACTCCCGGTGGCGGAAGAGGGGTAGTACAGGCTGGACTTGGTTCCAATGCCTTTCTGTTAAGCCAAGAAATCCCCCTTTTTGCAACAGGTTGGAGGCTGGCAAACTAAGTTTGGGGTCGCTGTATGTTTAAAAAAAAAAAAAAAAAAAAACATACGGGGCCCCATCAGTTTTTGGGCATTACTGAGCTATTGTCCCCTAAGCTCTAGTTTTGTACTCCTGGCCACTACAGTCTGTTGTTGTTGGCGGAGTCCCTCGATTTTGTATTATGGCTTCCAAAGGTTCGGGGTCAAAGGGTACAAAAAAGACCAAAAAACAAAGGGGTTCCCCCTCTGATTCTGATGATATGCCGATACTTTCCCCGCAACTTATTCCCATAAAGGTCGCCTTGGATGAGCCATTAGGGGGGTCTGGTGCGGAGGCTGGCCCAGATCAGCCCAGCCCTGTGTTTATCACAGAGGAGATGCTAGCTGTATCCCTAGGGGGGCTAGAAGAGAGAATAGCAGCATTGATCGCTAGAGCTATTCCTGGCAAGAAACGGGTTAGATCCCCATCACCAAGAGGTGTATCCTCAGATGCTGAAATTCTCTCTCCGGAGGAATTGGAATCGCAGGAGGATCAACTAGACCTGAACCAAGAGGGTTCAGGGATTGAGGGATCTACCTCTGAGGAACCATTTTCAGACTCCCAGACAGAGAGACTGTGGGTGCAGTCTTTGACGGACATGGTCCGCTCGGCATTTAGTTTACCATTGCCAGAGCCTCAGGTTCCTCCGGTATCCTCTCTGGGCTCTTTGAAAGCTCCTTCAAGCAACGCGGTTTTTCCGGTCCATCCTCTCTTGGAGGAATTGATCTTTCGGGATTGGGTACGGCCGGACAGGATTTTTCTGCCACCGAAAAGATTTGCGGTCATTTACCCCATGGAGGAAAAATTCTCCAAGAGGTGGAGGCTCCCAGTGGTGGATGCAGCCATCTCGTGTGTGAATAAATCACTAACTTGCCCGGTGGAAAACATACATATGTTTAAAGATCCGGTTGATAAACGGTTAGAGACACTTTTAAAAGCATCCTTTGCTACGGCAGGAGCAGTGGTACAGCCAGCTGTGGCTGCAATTGGAGTTTGTCAGGCGTTGAAGGACCAGACAAAAGAGATGCTAAAGGACATGCCTACCCAACAAGCAGAAGAGTTTTCTGACATTCCCAGAGCTCTGTGTTTTGCTGTAGATGCTATAAAGGATTCCATCCAGCAGGCCTCTCGTTTATCACTATTTTTGGTGCACATGAGAAGGCTCTTATGGTTGAAGAACTGGGCGGCGGAGCCCCCATGCAAAAAGCTTCTGGCAGGTTTTCCCTTCCATGGAGGACGACTCTTCGGGGAGGATCTGGATAAATACATTCAGACTATTTCAAGTGGCAAAAGTACCCTTTTACCGGTCAAAAAGACATTCCGGGGTCCTACATTTAAAAGGCAGCTCTTTCCTGTCTCAGGGCCCTCAAATTCCAGGCAGTATCGACGGCCGCCTGCACGATCCAACGTTAACAGTAGATCGCAGGGACAGGCCCCTGGGGGTAAGAGACCATGGTATCGCAAGCCGACAAAGACAGCCCCTAAGTCTGCCTTATGAAGGGGCGCCCCCACTCTCGCGGGTGGGGGGAAGGCTTCGTTTCTTCTCAGAAGTTTGGGAAGCCAAGATCCCCGACAAATGGGTCCGGGCGTCTGTAACCGCAGGCTACAGACTGGAGTTTCTAAACTTTCCTCCGCCTCATTTTCAAGAGTCAAGGCTACCAAAGGATCCAGCAAGGAAGGCCTCGATGCTGGCAGCTTTGGATCTCCTGCTTTGCCAGGACGTAATAATAGAGGTGCCAGCCCAAGAGCAAGGGCTAGGTTTCTATTCCAATCTCTTTGTCATACCAAAGCCCAACGGCGATGTCAGGCCAATCTTGGACCTAAAGAGGTTAAACGGTTACCTAAGGGTTCGTTCTTTCCGGATGGAATCCATCCGGTCAGCAGTCGCCACGCTTCAGAGGGACGATTTTCTGGCTTCCATAGACATAAAGGATGCTTACCTTCATGTACCAATCTTTCAGTCGCATCAAAGATTTTTACGCTTCGCGGTGGGGCAGCGACACTTCCAATTCAGGGCGCTCCCCTTCGGGCTGGCCACGGCCCCCCGGGTATTCACGAAGATCCTAGCCCCAGTTCTGGCCAATCTAATGATCCAAGGGGTCACAGTCCTAGCATACTTGGACGACCTTTTAATCATAGATCACTCACGGCCGTGTCTGCAACAGGCAATAAACCTCACGGTTCAGTACCTCGAAGGATTCGGCTGGGTCCTAAACCGGGAAAAGTCAGCGTTCCAGCCTACAAAGCAGTTGGAATACCTCGGCATGAGGTTAGACACAGAACAGCAAAGGGTGTTCCTGCCCCTTGTAAAGATCGAGGCTATCAAGGGGTTGGTTCAGTTGGTTCTAAGCAAGAAAAAACCAACTATTCGCCTGTGTATGCGATTACTAGGCAAGCTAGTGGCCACGTTCGAGGCGGTACCATACGCTCAGATCCACACTTGCGTCCTACAGGCAGCCATTCTAGCAGCCTGGGGCAAGAGAGCACATGCCTTAGAGTCCCCTTTGACGCTATCATCAAGGGTCCGACAAAGCCTGGCCTGGTGGTTGAACCCTCAGAATCTTCTAAAGGGAAGATCCTTCAGCCCTGTTGTCTGGAAGGTAGTTACCACAGACGCCAGCCTGGCAGGCTGGGGGGCGGTCTTCGAGGGGTTCTCTCGCCAGGGAACTTGGGTGAAAACAGAGAGGCAGCTCCCCATCAATATCTTGGAGATCAGAGCTGCTCGCCTAGCCCTTCTGGCATGGACCTCCAGATTACAGGGGTCCCCGGTGAGAATCCAGTCAGACAATGCCACAGCGGTGGCATACATAAACCACCAAGGGGGAACCAGGAGTCAGGCCGCTCAGAGGGAGGTGAGCTTGATTTTTCAGTGGGCAGAGGTTCATGTACCCTGCATTTCGGCGATATTCATTCCCGGAGTGGACAACCTACAGGCAGACTTCTTAAGTCGCCAGAGTCTGTCGCCAGGGGAGTGGTCTCTGCATCCCCAGGTCTTTCAGACAATCTGCCAGAAGTGGGGAATGCCAAACGTAGATATAATGGCATCCAGGTTCAACAAGAAACTAGACAGGTTCGTGTCTCGAGCGAGGGACCCTATGGCCTGCGGAACCGATGCGTTGGTTTGCCCTTGGCATCAATTCAAACTTCTATATGCATTCCCTCCGCTACAGTTACTTCCGCGCCTGTTGCGCAGGATCAGAGTGGAGCACAAGCCAGTCATTCTAGTAGCTCCAGCTTGGCCCCGGAGGACATGGTACTCACTGGTCCTGAAGATGGCAGTGGGAGACCCTTGGACTCTTCCTCTACGACCAGACCTACTCTCACAAGGCCCGATCCTCCACCCTACATTACAACGTCTAAATTTGACGGCCTGGAGGCTGAATCCCTGATTCTCAGGGGTAGAGGTCTGTCTAGGCAGGTAATTCCTACCCTGATTAGGGCTAGAAAGCCGGCCTCCAGGGTGATTTATTACAGGGTGTGGAGGAACTACGTAGGCTGGTGTGAATCCAAAAGATGGAATTCCCGCAAATATACCATTGATAGGGTGTTAAGTTTTCTCCAGCTAGGAGTGGATAAAGGCCTGGCATTAAGCACAATCAAGGGACAGATTTCAGCTCTGTCAGTGTGGTTTCAGAGGCCGCTGGCCACCCACTCGCTGGTAAAGACCTTCATACAGGGGGTCTTGCGTATTAATCCTCCTGTCAAGTCACCAATTTGTCCATGGGACTTAAATCTTGTCCTGTCCACTCTACAGAAACAACCCTTTGAGCCGTTGGCTGAGATTCCTTTAGTTTTACTGACAAGAAAGTTGGTTTTCTTGGTCGCCATAGTTTCGGCCAGGAGAGTGTCAGAGTTAGCAGCCTTATCGTGTAAGGAACCATATCTCGTTCTACATAAGGACAGGGCAGTTCTCCGGCCCCATCCTTCCTTTCTACCAAAGGTTATATCCAATTTTCACTTGAACCAGGATTTGGTACTTCCATCCTTCTTTCCGAAACCCACGTCTAGAAAGGAGGGGTTGCTGCATACCTTGGATATTGTCCGGGCCATGAAGGCCTATCTTAAAGCTACAGAAAAGATCCGGAAAACAGATGTGTTGTTCGTTCTACCAGATGGCCCCAAGAAGGGGCAGGCAGCTGCAAAATCCACCATCTCGAGATGGATTAGACAATTAATCATTCAGGCCTACGGTTTGAAGAGGTTGCCTCCTCCTTTGTCGGTAAAGGCCCATTCTACCAGGGCCATGGGCGCCTCCTGGGCAGCACACCATCAGATCTCTATGGCTCAGATATGCAAGGCGGCGACGTGGTCATCAGTCCACACGTTTACAAAGTTTTATCAACTAGACGTGAGAAGGAATGCGGATTTTGCCTTTGGACAGGCAGTACTACAGGCTGCAGTTTAAGATCCTCGGGATCAGGGGCACCCTTGGTTGTAAAAAAAAAAAAGTTTTTTCTTGACTAAGTTGGAATTATTATTATTATTTGAGTATACCTCTAAATTAAATCTCGTTTGAGAAGATGTCTCCCTCCCCTCATTAAAGCATTGCTTTCGGACATCCCATATAGTAATGAATATGCCGCTCTGTGTCCCGTGATGTACGAGAAAGAAAAAGGAATTTTTAAATACAGCTTACCTGTAAAATCCTTTTCTTGGAGTACATCACGGGACACAGAGCTCCCACCCCTCTTTTGGGGAACATTTTTGGGAGGCATACTGCTTGCTACAAAACTGAGGGACTCCCTCTAGGGGAGGGGGTTATATAGGGAGGGGACTTCCTGTTTGAGATTGCCAGTGTCCACACCTGAAGGTACTCCATATAACCCATATAGTAATGAATATGCCGCTCTGTGTCCCGTGATGTACTCCAAGAAAAGGATTTTACAGGTAAGCTGTATTTAAAAATCCCTTTTTTGGGGTGTAATTCCACATATGGGGGGTGTATGCTTTGCGCGTGGGTGTAAGCATTACTGGCACTGACTAGCTACCTAGCGACACCAGCGACACTAATACAGCGATCAGAAAAACGATCGCTTAGTGATGCTGGCAATAGGGGGTGAAAGGGTTAACTCTAGGGGCAATCAGGGGTTAAAACCTTTATTAGAAAATTTATGGGGGTACCTAACGCTATAAAAACCTGGCAGGTGAACCTCAAAAAATAACTAGCTACCTAGCGGCACTAGCGACACTAATACAGCGATCAGAAAAATGATTGCTTAGTGACGCCGGTAATAGGGGGTACAAGGGTTACCTCTAGGGGAAATCAGGTGTTAAAACCTTTATTAGAAAATGTATAGGGGTACCTAACGCTATAAAAACCTGGCGGGCGAACCTCAAAAAATAACTAGCTACCTAGTGGCACTAGCGACACTAATACAGCGATCATTTTTCTGATCGCTGTATTAGTGTCGCTGGTGCCGCTAGGTAGCTAGTTATTTTTTGAGGTTCGCCACCATGTTTTTATAGCGTTAGGTACCCCTATACATTTTCTAACGCTATAAAAACATGGCGGCGAACCTCAAAAAAGAACTAGCTACCTAGCGGCGCCAGCGACACTAATACAGCGATCAGAAAAAAGATTGCTTAGTGACGCTGGCAAAAGGGGGGTGAAAGGGTTAACTAGGGGGTGATCAAGGGGTTAAAACCTTTATTGGGGGGAGGGGGTCTAACACTAACTGCCTGTCACACTGACACTAAATGCAGTGATCAGTAAATAAATGATCACTGCTATTTATTGACCGAGTGACAGGGGGCTGGGGGGGTGATCGGGGGGTGACTGGGGGGGGGGGGGGGATTTGTGTGCCTATGTGTACTGGTGTCAGTGTAGTGCTTGTGTACTCACTGTGTGATGTCTCCTCTCCTCTCCCGGACGAAAATACCGGCGGGAGGATCGGTGACATCACTTCCTCCTCTGCCTGTGTTTACAGTTCAGGCAGAGGAGAAAGCGGATTGGCTGGGAGCGATCCGGAGGGGGCGGACAAAAACGAACAGCCGCCCCCTCATCCCGGATCGCTCCTAGAGCCACGGGGACCGCCGCAAGTACCGGGGGGGTCCCAATCAGACCCCCGACCCACCTCTAGGCAGGGACGTACAGGTACGCCAATTCTGCCAACGTATATGTACATGCAGCGATCCTTAAGGGGTTAAGTCTAAATATGAGATCTGAGGTCTTTTTGACCCCAGATCTCATATTTAAGAGGACCTGTCATGTTTTTTTCTATTACAAGGGATGTTTACATTTTTTAAGGGTGACATGTTGGGTATCATTTTACTCGGCGTAACATTATTTTTCACAATATATAAAAAAATTGGGCCAAATTTATTGTTGTCTTATTTCTTAATTTAAAAAAGTGATTTTTTTCCAAAAAAAGTGCGCTTGTAAGACCGCTGCGCAAATACAGTGTGACAAAAAGTATTGCAATGACCGCCATTTTATTCTCTAGGGTGTTAGAAAAAAAATATATATAGGTGCTATATATATTAAGTAATTTTCTAGCAAAAAAAAAACTGTTTTAGTCTTGTAAACACCAAATCTGAAAAACACCCAAGGTCCTTAAGTGGTTAAATAAGAGACACTGGGGTAGATTCACATAGAGATACGACGGTGTATCTACTGATACACCGTCGTATCTGTGAGATCCGACGCTCGGATCTATGCGGCTGATTCCTCGAATCAGGTTCCGCATAGATCTCCCTTAGAGCCGACTGGTGTAAGTGAGTTACACTGTCGGATCTTAGGCTGCAATCTCCTGCCGTCCGCTAGGTGGCGCTTCTGTTATTATATGCAACAAATATGCAAATGAGGAGAACCGCCGATTTTTTTTACGTCGTTTGCGTTCGGCTTTTTCCGGCGGATAGTTACCCCTGCTATATGCGGGGTAAGTGCGGCATATCCTATGTTAAGTATGGCCGTCGTTCCCGCGTCGAATTTTGAATTTTTTACGTCGTTTACGTAAGTCGTTCGGGAATACGGCCATAAGTTAACGTCGAAAACAATGACGTCCTTGCGACGTCATTTGAGCCAATGCACGCTGGGAAATTTAGCCGATCGGCGCGGGGACGCGCGTGATTTAAATAGTAAACTCCCCCTAGCCGCGGAATTTGCATTCCGCCGGGGGATTTACGATCCGCCAGGGCAACTTACGAGGCAAGTGCTTTCTGAATACAGCACTTGCCTCAAAAATTGGCGCAGATCCGCTGATCTATGTGAATCTACCCCACTGTAGCTGTCGCTGCATCTAGGATCCTGGGACACAGTGCAAGACTTACAGTGCCTTACAAATGCATTCACCCCCCCCCCCCCCCAGGCATTTTTTTGTGTTTTGTTGCTTCACAACCTGGAATTAACATGGAACTTTGAAGATGTTTTTTTTTATTATTGTGAAGCAAACAACAAATAGGACAAAATACCAGAAAAAGTCAATGTGCATAACTATTCACCCCCCTAAAGTCAATACTTTGTAGAGCCACCTTTTGCGGCTATCACAGCTCCAAGTCACCTTGGATAAGTCTCTATGAGCTCGCCACATCTTACCACTGGAATTGTTGCTAATTTCTCCTTGCAAAACTGCTCTAGCTCCTTCAAGCAATTTAAGTCTAACCACAGTTTTTCTATTGGATTGAGGTCTTGACTAGTCCATTTCAACACAGGTTTCCCCTTAAACCCATCAAGTGTTGTTTTAGCAGTGTGTTTGGGGTCATTGTCCTGCTGGAAGGTGAACCTCTGTCCTAGCCTCAAATCACACACAGAGTGGTACCGGTTTTGCTCAAGAATATCCCTGCATATCCCCATCTTTCCCTCAACCCTGACCAGTTTCCCAGTCCCAACTGCTGAAAAACATCCCCACAGCATGATGCTGCCACCACCATGTTTCACATGGATGCTGTTCTTTGGGTGACGTGCGCCAGACAAACGCTAGTTTTCTTTGATGGCCAAAAAGATAAATTTCAGTCTTATCAGACCAGAGCTCCTTACATTTTGGGAGTCTCCCACATGCCTTTTCGCACTTTTTAATAGTAATAGCTTTCCTCTGGCCACTCTGCCATAAAGCCCAACTCTATGGAGCGTACAGCTTATTGTTGTCCTATGTACAAATACTCCAGTCTCTGCTGTGGAACTCTGCAGCTCCTCCAGTGTTACCGTAAGTCTCTGTGCTGCCTCTCTGATTAATGCCCTCCTTGCCCGGTGAGTTTTGGTGTGCTGCCGTCTCTTGGCAGGTTTGCTGTTGTGCCATGATCTTTCTATTTGGTTATGATAGATTTGATGGTGCTCCTATGGATCATCAAAGATTTGGATATTTTTCATAACCTAACCCTAACTTGTACTTCTCAACAACATTATCCCTTATTTGTTTGGAGAGTTCCTTGGTCTTCATGGCAGAGTTTGGTTATTGGTGCCTCTTGCTTAGGTGTTTCAGACTCTGGGGCCTTTCAGAAAGGTGTGTATATGTAATGACAGATCATGTGACACTTAGATTGCACGTAGGTGGACAAGATTTCACTAATTATGTGACTTCTGAAGGTAATTGGTTGCACCAGAGCTTTTTATGGGCTTCATAACAAAGGGGGTGAATACATACGCATATGCCAATTATCAGTTTTTTATTTCTGATAAATAGTCTTATGTATGTATTTTTCTAATTTTACTTCACCAACTTAGACTATTGTGTTCTGATCCATCACATATAATTCAGATAAAAAAAAAACATTAAAATAAAGGCTGTACTGTAACAAAATATGTAAAAAGCCAAGGGGGGGGGGGGGGTGAATACTTTTGCAAGGCACTGTAGATATGGCAGGACAGCTTACTGAGAAAAGGGACCATCCCGGCAAATCCAGGACAGGTGGTATGTATGCAACATCACTGCCCTGCGCTACTTTTTTTTTGTTCAGTAGAGGGCAGAAGTCCAGAATATTTATAAAGAAAGAGCACATGTTTACTTTCAGTCTTTCCCTATGACTGAAAATAAACTGGTACAGAAAGAAATATGAAGGTTGCCAATGCTAAATTACAAAAATACCAGCTGTCTGTAGATTCAGTATCTTGTCCCAGTCAGTATAAAAGGATGAGCAGCCAAAGATGGTACCGTTGGTGGGATGCCAGTCTATACAGACTGTGGGTGACAGTGCGGGGCTGGATGTTGAATATTACTGGTAGTTACTTTGGCTGTTAGGGCTCTTTCACATGGGACAGATCAGTGATGATCCGCCCCGTGAACCTCCGCTTGTGCAGGGACCGCCCTGTCTTTCTCCGCTGACACCCGCAATCTCATAGGGATCAATGTATGTCCCTTTTTCATCCGTACACGGATAGATGAAAAAGCGGACATACGGTCTACCTGTGCGAAAGAGCCCTAAGGCCCCGTTCACACTTGTGCGAGTTGATAACAAATGTGATGCGTTAAAAAAAAAATAGATTTGCAATATCATCCAAAAAGTAATTTGGCTTGATTCACATAGAGCAGCGTAATTTTATGCGGGCGTAACATATCTCAGATACGCTGCGCCGCCCTAAATTAGAGAGGCAAGTGCTGTATTCACCAAGCTAAGTTACGGCGGCGTAGCATAAATGGGCCAGCGTAAGCCCGCCGAATTCAAATGTGTTTGATGTGGGTGTGTTTTATTTAAATTAAGTGTGACCCCCACGTATCTGACGTTTTTTACTAACGGCGCATGCGCCATCCGTGGACGTATCCCAATGCTCCAAATGACGCCGCTATGACTCATTGGTTTCGACGTGAATGTAATTTCCGTCCAGCCCCATTCACGGACAAGTTACGCAAACTACGTAAAATTAAAAAAATTCAACGCGGTACTGACGTCCATACTTAACATTGGCTGCGCCATCTTTTTGTTGGAATATCTTTATGCCTGAAAACGCCTTACGTAAACGGCGTATCTGTACTGCGACGGCCGGGCGTACGTCCGTGAATAGGCGTATCTCGCTGATTTACATATTCTAGGTGTAAATCAACGTACACGCCCCTAGCTGCCAGCGTAAATAGGCAGCTAAGATACAACGGCGTGGAGACTTACGCCGGTCGTATCTTAGCAACATTTATGCGTATCTCACTTTGAGAATACACTTAAAGATACGACGGCGCAGATTCTGAGTAACGACGCCGTATCTACTGATACGGCGTCGTAACTCTTACTGAATCTCGCCCTTTGTTTTCAATGACAGTTGTTTACATCTATGCGTTGTGATTCCTCTACGAATGTGATGCGATCATAAACAGGGTCTTTTGAGCGAGTTTACAGCATTGTGGATTTAGGGCTAGATTCAGGTAGGACTTACGCCGGTGTATCTCGTGATGCGCCGCGTAAGTCTAAATTTGCGACATCGTATCTATGCGCCGTACCCACAGAACCAGATACGCTCGAAACTAGGCTTTTCCCGACCAGCGTAACTTGCCTACGCCTACGCATCGTAGGCGCATATTTATGCCGAACGCATCTGGCGCACTCATTGATTTCATATGCGAATATGCAAATGACGGAGATACGCCAATTCCCGAACATACGCGTGTTGGGCGCAGGCTACTCGCGGTGCGCCTAAGCTGTACACCCGGCCTAAATTTACCCCTCATAAAGCAGGGGTAACTTTGCACCAGACTTGCTCAAGTCAGCTGGAGAGCAGCTTCAGCAGCACCATTACGGACGAGCTGAGCAACCACACTTGTAGGACAAGACATGGCAGCCGTGGTCCTAGCACTACTAATGGGTCCACCGCCACGTAGGAGGAGGAGGGCACGTGAGAGGATATACCGCACACGTATGAGCCTCTTTGGCATGGGTGATTCGGAGGTTTTTTGCATTTTCAGATACAGCCCTGAAGCCATCCAGGAAATAGCCACAACCCTGCATGATGACATCACCAGCAAGACACACCGCTCACAAGCAGTGCAGCCACTGCATTTCCTTGCCAGTGGCTCGTTCCAGCGTACAAGTGGAGTCGTGGCTGGGATGTCACAATCCAGCATGAGCAGATGTGTGCACAAGGTTGTCCCTGCAATCCTCAGACGCATGTCCCACCACATCATCAGACCCACCAATGAGCATCTGCGGCAGAAGGCAATGCAGGATTTCTACAGGATTGCCAGATTCCCACACACCATCGGGGCCATTGATTGCACACATGTGGCACTACGCCCCCCCCCCCCCCCCGTGACACAGAGCACATATATCGCAATCGCAAGCATTGGCATTCCATCAACGTACAGGTGATAGCCGATGCCCAATACCTCATATGGCACGTCCGTGCCAAACACCCCGGGTCCAGCCACGACAGCTACATATACCGTCAAAGCTACATCCCAACAGAATTCGAACAGAACGTGTACAGAGACAGCTGGTTGGTTGGTGAGTGACATGGGAGTCAGGCATGACTGTCAGACCCCATGATGGAGACATCACTAGGGGCACATGCATGGCTAACATCCTCCTGTCTTTTCCCTTTCAGGTGACTCTGCATATGCACTTGGCCCCCATCTCATGACTCCATACCGGGATCCCCAAACCAGAGGAGAGAGAAGACACAATGAAGTACACATACGTACCCGTGCAGCGGTGGAGCGCACATTTGGCCTCCTGAAGTCCCGTTTCCGATGCCTGGATAAGTCTGGGGGGACCCTGTTGTATTCCCCAAACTTTGTGTGCCAGATCATCGGTGCATGTTGCATTCTGCACAACTACGCCATTAAAAAAGGGTCCTTGAGATTGACATACGTGATGAACCGACCCCCGAACCAGACAGTCCCCCCATGTTTGAGGAGACCCCGTCTGCTGAAGGAACAGCAGTCAGGAGGTGCCTCATGGAACATATCTTTGCACGTTAAGCACACACATTCATCATGGCACACAGACAATGCACGCATGCACACCACTGTGGTCCCTAGATCACACACACCACATCCACATCACATTGGTTTAGCCCAAGTCCAACATGCAGGACTTGGGAGCAGCAACGCCATGCCAAGGCACCAATCATGTTGCTGTCCATTCATACGACATTCACACAGTCGTGGGGATAACTTCTCCCCAACGACCGAGGGTGACATCCATTACTGGCAGGAGTGTCACCCCCACATTCACACACCATTCACACTGTAGCCTGCACTACTGACCGTGTGCATTTTGCACCAAAAAAAGGCTCTTAACCAGAGCATACAAATCAAAAAAGGGCTCTTAACCAGAGCATACAAATCAAAAAAAGGCTCTTAACCAGAACATACAAATCAAAAAAAGGCACTTAACCAGTGCACACAAATCAAACAAAGGCTCTTAACCAGAGCAAAAATTAACACAAAAAAATAATTTGCCCTGGCGTGGGCTACGCCTGGTGCCCCGACTCCTCAGTTGCCTGGGGGGAGCCTCAGGTGGGGGGGGGGGTGGGGCATCAGGAGCAGGCTCTTCCGCAGCTCTGCCAGGTGCTGGCTGCCTGGCCTCCAAGGCAACAGCGATGCGGGTGAGCACCGCGTTGGTCTCAGCCTGCATCTGCAGCTGGTGGTATGCTGCTCGTGGCGCCTTCTCTGCCTCCCCTCCGCAGCGATGGCTGCAGTATTGGCCTTTACAGCCACTTGCAACATCTTAACCTCTGTCACAAGGCGTGATGTCGTTGCCTGGAGGCCCTGGAGGAGCTTCCTCTAAAGGAGGAGGATGGTGAGGGGCTTCCTCTGATGGAGGAGGATGCTGAGGGTGGTCCCCTGATGAGGGAGGAGGGCTGGGAGGGACCAGGGATGATGGGATCCTCCGCAACTAAATAGAGAACTTCCTCCAGGTTCCCATGCTCCTCCTCTACTTCCTCCAGAGGTGAGGTGTGGGCACTCACATCCCTGGATGGCATGGGTTGCCCAGCAGACACCAACGAGCCAGCTCCGTCCTGCACATCTGTGGATGACACAAAACATTCACATGTTGGTGGACCCACACACTTGTCACATGTTTTTTCCACCCCCTCACATGCTACACACCAGATAGGAGATAAAACACACTGGAGTCGAAGCCCTCCATGCCCTCCACCTGCTCCCGATGCAGGCACTGGGCAATCACCGCCTCCTCAGCCGTCAATCGCACAGTACAGGCTGGTCCTCCTCCTGTGCCCATGGTATGCCTCCTTATGATGGTCAGCTTCTCCTTGACCAGACGCCTGAGATCATTTATCTTTTTTTGTATATCTTCGGGGGTCCTTGTCGCATTACCCACGATATTGACCTGCAGGCAGATCTCCCCCAATATCTCCTTCCTGCGTGCCTTGCTGGTTTCAGAACTTAAAGGGTCACTAAAGGAAAAAAAATTATTTGCTGAAATGACTGTTTACAGGGTATAGAGACATAGGGCCAGATTCTCATAGAATTCCGGCGGCGTAGCGTAAGCCATTTACACTACGCCGCCGCATCGTACTAGAGCAAGTGCTTTAATCTCAAAGCACTTGCTCCGTAGTTTTCGCCGGCGTCGCGTAAATCGCCCAGCGTAAACCCGCGCAATTCAAATGGGGCGGCTTGTATTTAAATTAAGCGTGCCCCCGCGTCGAACGAACTGTGCATGCGCCGGCCGGGGAAAAAGCCCAGTGCGCATGCTCCAGCTCACGTCGGAAAGCGTCGCTGAAACCGACGTCAAAACGACGTGAGCGTCATTTACGCAACTCCCTATTCGCGAACGAGTTAGTAAAACGACGTAAGCGACAGAAAAAGCCGACGCTGACCCGACGCCATACTTAACATGGCATCCGACGGCATCCGACGGTACTTCGTAAGGTTACTCCTCATAGAAGCAGGGGTAACCTTACGAGTTCGTAAATGACGTACGCGACGACGGGGCGGCGTAAAAGCGATCGGGAATCAGCGTAGTAGCCTCATTTGCATAGGCAAATGAGAAAACAACGTAAAGGCCACCTAGTGGCCGGAGTTGTCATTACAACTACGATCCGCAAGTGTAATTGTATTACACTTATCGGATGTAGAAGCGTATCTATGCCAAAGTGATGCTAAGCATCACTCGCATAGATACGAGGCTAAAAAATAGGCGATACGACGGGGTATCTGAGATACCCCGTCGTAGCGCCTCTGAGAATCTGGCCCATAATAGTTAATGTATTCCTTTTAAAAATGATTAAAAATAGATAAAAATCAATCATATAATGTGCCTGCAGATTAGTTTCACTTTTAAACTGGTTTCATGTTTCTGTGATGTAAAGAGACACACAGAACAAAAACAAACAAATACAAGGAAGTGTTTTGTTTTTAAAATGAATCTGATTGGTTCTGGGAAGTTTTAGACACACAATAATGACAGCTTGGACCACAGTGAAAAGCTGCCATGAGATTTTTCATAAGGAGCCAGACAAGCAGGAAGTGTGGAGATCAGAGCAGAATTACAGCAACTTCAAAGCAAAAACGAACAATGAGGACATTGCCTGTTTTAGCAACATCCGCCATCGTATACAAAAGTACGTTCCCTAAGGGGGGGAATCAGGATGTACTTTTGCGCCGGACGTGCGCATGTCTGGGCGCATTTATAGGATGTGCGTATGACGTTTGGCCGGCCGACGTAGTTGTCAGCATGTGCACAGGCGAGCGATATCACTGCGCATGCCCCGTTCATGATACGCCAAGCGTAAATCACGCCTGGAGCAGTAATTTTAATAATGTTTAAATAAAATAAAAAAATGAAAGATTCCTTTAAATATTGTACCTGCTGGGTGTCTATAGTTTGCCTGTGAAAACGTCTTTGAGAACCCGGGTCTTGCCCGAGGGAACATATATCAATGGAAAAAAAGTTTTAAAAACGGTAGTTTTTTCAGGAGTCCTGCTCCTGAAAAAACTACAGTTTTTAAAACTTTTTTTCCATTGATACATGTTCCCTCGGGCAAGACCCGGGTTCTTAAAGACGTTTTCACAGGCAAACTATAGACACCCAGCACTGCAGGTACAATATTTTACCACTTAAGGACCCCCGCACGCACATATACGGCCACAGAATGGCTCGTACAGGCACAAGGGCGTAAATTTACGTCCCCGCCTTCGTGCGGTTCGGGGGTCCCATCAGGACCCCCTCCGCGGCGTGCGGGGGTCCCCCTGCCTCTGGGAGCGATCGCCGACGAGCGGGCGGATGTCCGTGATTTCCGCCCCCCCCCCCGCGATCGCTCCCAGCCAATGGGAGCGCGCTCCCATCGTGTCAGTTCCTCCTCCTGTGTTTACACAGGAAGGAGGAAATTATGTAATCTCTCATCGCAGCGCTGTTTCCCAGCGCTGCTGATGAGAGAAGACATCACAAGTAAGTGTGCACCAACACAACACTGACACACACTCACATAGGCATATTAACCCCTTGTGATCGCCCCCCCCCCACCCCCCCTGTCACAGTGTCACTGAATGCAGTGATCTAATCACTGCATTTAGTGTCAGTGTGACAGGCAGTGTAAAAAACAGTTAGTGTTAGGTTCAGGATAGCCCCCCACCCCCCCTAATAAAGTTTTAACCCCCTGATCACCGCCCTAGTTAACCCTTTCACTCCCTATTGCCAGCGTCACTAAGCGATCATTTTTCTGATCGCTGTATTAGTGTCGCTGTTCCCGCTAGGTAGCTATTTTTTTTTATTGCGATTTTTTTTTTTTACTAAAGACATGTGGCTGAATTAATTTTGGCCTAAATGTTTTACTAAAATTTAGTTTATTTGATTTTTTTTATAACAAAAAGTAAAAAAATTGTGTTTTTTTTCAAAATTGTGGCTCTATTTTAGTTTATAGCGCAAAAAATAAAAATCGCAGAGGCGATCAAATACCACCGAAAGAAAGCTCTATTTGTGGGAAGAAAAGGACGCAAATTTTGTTTGGGAGCCACGTCGCACGACCGCGCAATTGTCTGTTAAAGCGACGCAGTGCCGAATCGCAAAAACACCTTGGGTCATTTACCAGCGTATTGGTCCGGGTCTTAAGTGGTTAAAGAAATTTTTCATTTTTTTTTTTATTTAAACATTATTAAAATCACTGCTCCTGGAGCAGTGATTTTAATGATGCTTAAATAAAAAAATAAAAAAATTCCTTTAAATATTGTACCTGCTGGGTGTCTATAGCTTGCCTGTGAAAACGTCTTTGAGAACCCGGGTCTTGCCCGAGGGAACATGTATCAATGGAAAAAAGTTTTAAAAACGGTCACTTTTTCAGGAGTCCTGCTCCTGAAAAAACTACAGTTTTTTAAACTTTTTTCCATTGATATATGTTCCCTTGGGCAAGACCCGGGTTCTCAAAGACGTTTTCCAACAATAACTTGAACATTGGTCTTTAAAATTTGCGTTTTTGAATTTGAACGTTCGAGTCCCACAGACTTCAATGGGGTTCTAAATGTTGGCGCGAACGGTCGGTCTGTTCGACGGTTCTGGTGCGAACCGAACGCGGGTATGTTCGGCTCATCCCTAGTCACCAGTTCAAACTGTCTACCCACGAGGTAGTACTGGAGAGAATCCAAAGCCCATTTCACTGCCAAACACTCTTTCTCAATGGTGGCATAATTCTCCTCATGGGCCTTCAACTTTCGGCTAAGATACATAACAGGGTGTTCCTCCCCGTTGATAACCTGGGACAGTACAGCTCCTAACCCCACATTTGACGCATCTGTCTGAACCACAAAGTCCCATGAAAAATCAGGCGATTTTAAAACTGGCTGACTACATAAGGCCTGTTTTAAAGCCTGAAAAGCTGCTTCTGCTTCGGGAGTCCATTTGGTCATGACAGACTCCTTCCCTTTGGTCAAATTGGTCAGGGGAGCAGCCTGTGAGGCAAAATGGGGGATAAAGCAGCGATAATATCCCGCGATTCCCAAAAATGCACGAACCTGTTTCTTGTTGGTGGGACGTGGCCAATCCTGAATAGCCTCAACTTTGTTTATTTGGGGC
The DNA here is from genome assembly GCA_029574335.1 of Rana kukunoris. Lineage (NCBI taxonomy): Eukaryota > Metazoa > Chordata > Amphibia > Anura > Ranidae > Rana > Rana kukunoris. Next base: position 466,744,187 of record CM056051.1, on the reverse strand, counting down.
TTGATTAGACCTCGACCAATGGTATACACTAGATACTTTGCCTCTTCTAGCCCATGGGTAAATTTTTTTGGATTGGCTGTAAACCCGGCTTTCCAGATGGAATCGAACACAGCCTGAACTTTTGGCAAGTGTGACTCCCAATCCTCACTGTGGATGACAACGTCATCGAGGTATGAAGCAGCATAGGCTCAATGAGGCCGAAGGGTCTTATCCATGGTGCGTTGAAATGTGGCGGGAGCATTGTGTAACCAAAAAGGCATCCTCCGATATTGGAAAGATCCGTCTGGAGTTACAAATGCTGTTTTTTCCCTGGCTGACTCCGAGAAAGGAATTTGCCAATAACCCTTGGTCAGGTCTAACATCGTCATGTACCGGGCCGTGCCTAGGCGATCAATCAGTTCATCTATGCGGGGCATAGGATAGGTGTCAAACTTAGTGATTTTATTCAGGCAGCGAAAGTCATTACAAAACCGCCAACTTCCATCTGGTTTGGGCACTAAGACAATGGGACTGGACCAATCACTATTTGACTCTTCTATCACCCCCAGCTCAAGCATTTTTTTTTACTTCCTGGCGAATTGCCTCTCGCCGGGCTTTTTGAATTCTATAAGGCTTCAACTTGACCTTCTCCCCTGGTGTGGTGATAATGTCATGATCAACCCCGGAGACCCAACCTGGCAAATCTGAAAACTTCTCCCTATTACGAAGCACAAATTCTTTAGCCTCCTGTCGCTGAGTTTTGGACAGAGTCTCCGCTTTCCCAACTTCAGGGACAGCCAGGTTAAATGGAGCAGAAAATCGGGTAGTTTCAGCGACCAAGGACTCTCTATCCTTCCTTGTTTTCAACAAGTTCACGTGATATATCTGCCTTCCCGGTTGGCTAATTTTATAATTCACCACCCCCATTTTCACCACTTCATAAGGCTAGGAATTTACTTTCGACTGTGGGGACCAACACCCTATCACCAGGTGCAAAGGAACGGACCTGGGCCCCACAATTGTAAATCCTCTGTTGAGCCAACTGGGCTTGGGCTAAATGTGCCTTCACAATCGGCATCACTTGGGCAATTCTATCTTGCATTTGTGCCACATGTTCAATCACACTTCGATGAGGGGAACTCTCACTTTCCCACGTTTCCCTGGCAATGTCCAGCAGGCACCAGGGGTGCCTCCCATACAGTAGCTCAAACAGAGAGAACCCTGTGGACGATTGGGGAACCTCTCTTATGGCAAACATCAGATAAGGGAGCAGATAATCCCAGTACTTTCCATCTTTATCCACCACCTTCCTCAACATTTGTTTTAAAGTTTTATTAAATCTTTCCACTAACCCGTCTGTTTGGGGGTGATATACTGATGTACGTAATTGGGTCACTTTCAGGAGTTTACAAAGTTCTCTGGTCACCCTAGACATAAACGGGGTGCCCTGATCAGTTAGGACTTCCTTAGGAAGACCCACACGGCTGAAACCCTGAAATAACTCTTTGGCAATGGTTTTAGCAGAGGTGTTTCGGAGAGGAATTGCTTCTGGGTAACGGGTGGCATAGTCCATTATTACCAAGATGTGCTGGTGCCCTCCAGTGGACTTCAGTAAGGGTCCAACCAAGTCCATGGCGATCCTCTCAAAAAGGGACCTCGATAATGGGTAGGGGTACCAACAGACTGCGGAAATGTGGCATGGGTGCAGTAATCTGACACACTGGACAGGAAGAGCAGTACAATTCCACTTCCTTAGTGATCCAAGGCCAATAAAACCTCTGGGTGATTCTCTCCCAGGTTTTTTCTGCTTCCAAATGTCCCCCAAGAATGTGCCTATGGGCCAGTTCCAAAACCATCTTGCGGTACGGTTTAGGCACTACCAGTTGCTCAATGGTCTCCTCTAACCTCTGTGATACTCAATATAACAGGTCCCTTTCAATAATGAAGTGAGGGAGGGCAATCCTCTCATCAGGGTTAACTAACTCCCCATCTATCTTCACTACATTCTCCCGGGCTCTCAGCAATGTGGGGTCCCTCAATTGCTCAGTGATAACATTTTCTCTGTGCACCTCAAGGTCATCAAACCCTATCGGCCGCTGTTCCTCTTCTGAGGTAGCAGGCTCCTACCTAGGGACTGGTGTTTCCCCTGCTAAGACTGAGAACGGAAACTCAGGAGAATCCTCACAGTAAGAGGATTCTGGAGTAGTGGTTTCAAGCTCAGAAGAACCACTTACTGGGGAATCTGGGCAATCCCAGAGCTCCCAGAACATTGGGAAATCCCTTCCCACAATGGCATCATGTGGCAGTTGGGGAACTAAACCCACTTGGTGACACAAGTTACCGAGGGAGGTTTCAAAGGAAACTGTTGTCACCGGATATTCTCGAGTTTCCCCATGTACACAAATTACAGCTATTTTCCTAGGATGTAAGGTTTCTACCACCACTAGATCACTTTTCACTAAGGTGACCAGGCTACCTGAATCCAACAATACCACAACATCTTTACCATCTAAGCACATTCTACATAAAGGTTTCTCATTCCCCTTTACTGCAGTACATGTGGTTGTAAAGAAGGACTGTCATCTCTCTGTCAGAAAGTCACACTGCATGGGTTCATTAACCGCTGGGCAAAAGGCTGCTACATGTCCCCCCTCCCGGCAACGGAAACTAATCAACCTTCTGGTCCTCTCCTGTGGGATGGGTCTTCCAGGCCACTCTCGCCAATCATTAGCAGTAGTCCCGATAACACCTCTAGTTGCTTTTTGGTCCCTCTCTCCACCCCCATCCCTCGATGCAGTCTTACCTATAGGTGGGGAGGGTCTGGTCTTGGGGTGGAAAGTCTGTGTGTCTCTGGTGGAAGGGGACAAATTCTCTGTTAGGAAAAAATGGGGGAATCTCGCGCCAAAAAATGATTGGGGGCGGGATTAGGGTTGTCCCGATACCGATACCGGTATCGGTATCGGGACCGATACCGAGTATTTGCGGGAGTATTCGTACTCCCGCAAATACCGCCGATACCAAAATAGAATACTTTTTTTTTTTTCAACTAGCAGGCTGCTGAGTGTTAGAACGGGAGCTTAGAAGGGGTGGGGACTGGCGAGCGATCATCCTAATTGGTTGCGGCAGTTTAGAAGGGGGTGGAGCGAGCGGCAGCGACATCCTAATTGGTTGCACTGGTACTGTGTATGTAACCCCGTGTTCCTGGTAAGCAGCGTAATAGTGGCAGCTGACAAGGGGTGGACACTGGATAGAGCGGCGGCAAACATCAGAGGTATGTCTATGTGCCGTTTTTTTAACTCCCCTCGCTCGAGCGTGCATACTGGGGGCGGAGAGCAGCAGCAGCTGAGGGGTGGAGAGAGCGCCAAAGAGCAGCCAATAGTTGTTTGTTTTCCTCCTCGCCTCGTGCTGCTAAATTATGAAAGGAGGAGAGTGGGCGGAGAGAGGGAGGAGAGCGGGCGGAGAGCAGGACCAGGACGAACTTCTTAGCAGCAGTCAGCCCTCGCCAGCCCTCGCCGAGCAAGTAAGATTAAATCTAGAATTGTAGACACTCGAGAGTGAGACAGTGATATATAATATAACTGAATGAATTGAATAGAATACCGAGTGTCTAGTAAATTGTAATACAGTAGTGCACACAGAGGCAAGCAATGTGTAGTTTGTTGCCTTGCCACTGCCAGAAGTTCTCAGTCAGTGCACTGCATTGCAAGTTATTTCTTTCTGTGTCACTCAAAATGGAGTCACATAGAATACAACTTCCTAAAGTACAAGCTCTGTATTTTAAGTAATTTCTAAATAATTAAATATTAATGTTATTCATGTAAAAGATATTGATCAATTTATGTAAATTGTAAATAATTTGATTTTGTAATACTTTAGACTAGAGTTTACTTTAGATCTTTTGTCACTGTCACATGACATTTAAAAAAAGTATCGGTATTCGGTATCGGTGACTACTTGAAAAAAAGTATCCGTACTTGTATTCAGACCTAAAAAAGTGGTATCGGGACAACCCTAGGGGGGATAATGCAATACAGTGCAAATAATAAGAGCTGCTCCCTAAATAATACAGAGTGCTGGATTATACTTTTGAACAGGTGAAATAAGGGGCGCTGTGTAGTAATATATTTTGCATAAAGTGCTTATGCGACAATAATATATGTGAAAAATCGTAACACAACAATTGAACAACAAAGTATTAGATACAGCAAATGTGCAATAAGCGGTGGACAATGAATTGTCTACCTAGAGTCCATATATAATAAGATGTGCAATATTGTGCTAATTAGCAATTGTGATCTTATATTGTGCTCCGTGCTAAATCTTCAAAATAATTGATTCCACCTTCACCAAAGGACCACCTCAAGTGGGGATAGATGGCTCCTTACCCGATGGTGTTGACCTATTAGTTATAATAAGGTCAAGTGAGCTCAAGAATCAGCTGCTTCCCATGGAAAACTCGATTTCAGTGCAGGTTTAATAGCAGATCTCATAGAAAGAGGAAAACAGCTTCCATAGTGTAAAATGTTTTAATAAAATATAAATGCTAAAAATACAGTGCCGAGTGGCCTCTTACTTGAAGTAGTGCCCGTATCCCGGCACTGAGGCTGTGGATTTGTAGGGATATGGAGAGAGATGGTGTGGTGTGCTGGTGAAGCCGGCGTGCGTTTCACCGCCGTCAGCTAGGAAACCAGGAAACCGGAAGTTGGTTAGTAGTGCGTGCCCAGGTACCGCCTCGACGTCCGTTTCGTTGTTGTCGTCATCAGGAAGTGTGTTGCTAGGTACCTTTCAACCAGGTCTACTAGTTTGTCTGTGGTTTCCGGACCACCATGGCTCACCCACTTCTGCAGGGTGTTAGGAAGAGACCTAAGAAAATTGTCCATGACTACTCGCTCCAAAATTTTTGGTCTGGACAGTTTCTGGCTGCGGCCATTTCCTAGCCAAATGGATGAGGTCATACATCTGCGACCGAGGTGGCTTCCTTAGCTGATAACTCCAATTGTGGACCCGCTGAGCACGGACATCCAGGGTTACACCAAAATGTGCCAATATTTCCTCTTTTAACCGATCATAGTTTTTTGCATCTGCAAACTCCAAATCAAAATATGCTTTTTGGGCTTCTCCAGATAATAGGGGGGCCACTAGTCCAGCCCACTGTTCTTTAGGCCATCTCTCATTTTCCGCTGTTCTCTCAAACATGGTCAGAAACATCTCAGGGTCATCATCTGCTGTCATCTTTGGCAATAAGTGCCTTACCCGAAAAGTCCATATGTTACTGGTCTGACTCCCAGCCTCGGTCTGCTGTCTCTGAAGCCGTTTCACAATGGCCTCCATTTGCTACTGGTGTCTCTCTTCCAAGCCTGCAATGCTCTCTTGGTGAACCTGTTGTTGAGCTGCAATGCTTTCTTGGTGAGCCTGTTGTTGAGCTGCAAGGCTCCGCTGCAAACTTGCATTGGTCTGCTGTTGATTTGCTATAGCCAGCTGTTTCAGAATCTCCTCCATTTTTGGGTTTACTTTAACTGCCCGCGGCACTCCACCATGTGTGAGGAATTAGCTCGGTAGTGGGTGTGTGTGACCCCCTGGATGGGTTCACTACACGCTGAACTGTACAGAAAGGCAGTTGAGGATGGTTGAAAACAAAGGATATGGTTTATTTTTCCATATTGCTGGATACAAGTGCAAGCATCAAAACAGCATAAACAAAACAAAACATAAAATAAACCCTTGCCATTTGGGGCATCTACCTTCCCAACACAGGAACCTACCTATGGAGACTGGCACAGCCTACTGCTGGGCAGATACTGCTGGTCATACAGCAGAAAACAAAAAGTCTCTTTGATATTTATCACACAGAAATATCAACAAGCACCTCACCACTTCAGAAGTCACTGCTCTCCTTCACTCAAAAAGCCTCAGGATGCAGCAATCAGTAGTCATCCTTTTGGATAATTTATAGAGGCCTTAATTACCTCATTCTGAACAGCTGATTTTTTCCAACGCCCTTAACCTTTCTGGCTATTTCTGCAGCCGACGCCTAATAGTAATTGGTGTATTTTCTAAACAAGGCAGAAATGACAACACACACAGATTTACCTGACTTCCTGTCACAGTGGTTTGAACAACGTTTTCATATGTGGGCCGGACTTACGTATGCGTTCGCTTCTGCGTGCGAGCACACGGGGACAGGGGCACTTTAAAAAAAAAATTATTGTTAATTTTACTTAAAAAAAAGTATTTTGACACTTTTAAGATTTTCTTTTTTACATTTTGATCACTTTTATTCCTATTACAAGGAATGTAAACATCCCTTGTAATAGGAATTAGTGTTGAGCGGAATACGCCATATTCGATTTCGCGATATTTCACTAATATATAGAAGAATATTTGTGAAATATTCGTTAATATCTAATATTTGTAATATTTTATAAAAAAAATAAAAATTAGCGAAATTTCACTGAATGCGAAATTGATTGCGAAATTCTCGTCTGCGCATGCGCGCGAACAACACGCGAAAACGGAGATCATTTCCTATAGGAAGCACAATGCTAAGCTCTAAGATCGCAATACACAGGAAAAACGCACAGAAACACTCCACTCTCTCTAGCCACCTTGTGAATCTGCACTGAAATACTGCTGGGAGTGATCTTATATAATGGTCATGCAGGCAGGTTCCTATTGGTTGCTATGGAGGTTGCTAACCTCTGACAACTGTGGTAGGAGAACTCTGATTGGCTCTGATGCAAAAGAAGGGCAAAGAAAGTATTCGCGAATATTCGTAATAGGAATATTCGCATTGCGAATATTCCGCAACATAAAAGGATCGCCTCAGCTACTCGGCCCAGGGTCTCTAATCATACCAGCAATGCTTTTAGACGTCAATGGAGATCACTAGGATGTAATCTGTTTTAAAAATAAATTTAAAAAAATAGCGAATATTCACCGCGATATTCGAGTTATTCGCGAATACTCGAATATGCAATATTCGTAACGAATATTCGCAATGCGAATATTCGTGAGCAACACTAATAGGAATATGACATGACAGGACCTCTTTACAGTGAGATATGGGGTCAATAAGACCCCACATCTCACCTCTAGGCTGAGAAGCCTAAAATAAAAAAAATAAAAACTATCACTGCTTCACAGTCGAAGCAGCGCCGTTTTTTTTTAATGCAGAGGACGGGCGTGACGTCATAACATCGTGCCTGGCCTCCGACGATCATCGAGACTTCGGCGACCATCTGGTCTGCCGGAAATCTCTATGATCAACATCCGGGGCCGGCGGATTCAATCACTGACAGCACAGATGAGTCGGTGGAAGCACCGGAGGGCGGCGGGAGGGGGCGGACGTCCCCTCTCGCTGCCCGTAAGAACGATCAATTGGCGGAACAGCCGCTATGATTGTTCTTATGGTGTAGGGAATCCCGGATGAAAATGACAATATCTGAATGATGCCTGTAGCTGCAGGCATCATTCAGATATATCACCACAAAGCAGACGTCATATGACGGCCAACGGTCAGCAAGTGGTTAAGGTTGCATTGTCAACATCGGGGGCGATCAAAGGGTTAAATGTTTCCCTAGGGCAGTGATGGCGAACCTTGGCACCCCAGATGTTTTGGAACTACATTTCCCATGATGCTCATGCACGCTATAGTGTAGTAGAGCATCATGGGAAATGTAGTTCCAAAACATCTGGGGTGCCAAGGTTCGCCATCACTGCCCTAGGGAGTGTAGAAGGGTAATCTGCTTTGTTTAAATAGGCAGATCGCTGTTCTGCCTGAGTATGGAGCAATCGGCGGGTCCTGGCGAACATTGCGTCCACCAGACATGCTGATTGGCTCACGCTGTGTCCAATCACAGTGGGAGCTGGTTGCCAGCAGCATGCCCCCGAAGCATCATGTACATGTACATAATTCTGTACACAGGAGCCACTGCCCCGCAGTACATGTATGTGGGGCAGTCAGCAAGAGGTCAAAGGATCTGCTGGTGGTGGCTTGGTGCCGGATACCAGAGCATACTGTCAGAGGCTTAGCTGGGCCAATGGTTCAGTGGGTAATGGGGGACATTGATACTGATATGGCGGACGGGTGTACAGTAGTGATGTCAGATTTCAAACTTCCTGAGGGCAGATGTGAATGTTGGATATAGGTAAGGTGTGGTACAAACTGTAGGTGTATATATACATACATAGAATAGTAATTCTGTACATACAGTATAGGGGGACGGAAGTCCCTGTCAGGGTGAAGCAGCCTGTAATGGCACCCCTTGTGGTCACTGTGTATAGAACAGCCGGTAATGGCGCCCCCTGTGTATAGAACAGCCTGTAATAGTGCCCCTTGTGGTTACTATGTGTAGAACAGCCTGTAGTGGCGCCCCCTTTGGTAACTGTGTGTAGAACAATCTGTAATGGCGCCCCCTGTGGTCACTGTGTATAGACTTTCCTCAGCCATCCCTGAATGAGGAATGCTAGGATTTGGGGAGAATCTCATCCTGTCAGTCAGACGTCACCGAAATAAGTGTAAGCCGTTTCTCCCTGTGTAACTGATGAGGCCCGGCCCGTTATTTCAGGTACAGCCCGGCGCTCTATTTACATGAACACAAGCCGCTCCCCGCCATTTCCCGGCTTCATACTTCTCATCAGTACATAAAGAATAGAGCCCAATATGGAGACCGCGCATCACCTCACCACCACCTACGTCATCCTCCACCGCGCCTTTCCACACCACGCCCAATCCTCTTTTACTGTCCCACCCTCCTTGCTTCAGACCCTCTACTATTGGCTAGGTGGACTGTCAGTTAGCTGTGCGAGAAGCCTCGGCAGATGGTGGGGGAGTGGGCGTTTACTGGGCGTGGCCAGCCCCCCCTCATATAATAAGCACAGAGCCGCCTTCTGTATGTTCTTTTCGGGTGTTCTCTCTAGCCTAAAGCAGCGGTGATTACAGAAACCATTCATTTTGCTCTGCAGTGCGTTCGCCGGTTCGTCACCATGGCAAACAAGCGGGTTTTTTTCGACATCACAGCCGACAACTGCCCTCTAGGCCGCATTATTATTGAGGTGAGTGTTTGAATGAATGGCGGTCGCGGCTTTCCCCCCTCTTCTAACAAAGGCTTGGCGCCTGAGTCACGTGGTGTGTCCGCTCTGTTGGGGGGTGTGTGTATTGGAGGCACGTTATGGGGTGTGTTGTATTGTGGGGTAAACTGGTTTAAATCCCCCTGGTAGGTATGTGGGGGGGGGGGGTAGAACATTTGTCTGTGGGGTCCCCCGCCTGGCGCTGAGGTGGGGGGGCGGGGCTCAGGTAGCCTCGGGTCGGCGCGCTCTGCAGTGGCACGCGGCGGGGTTGGCGCAGTGCTGGCGGGCGCTCGGATCAGGTACAGAGGGGTTCAGCCAATGGCTGGCGCTGGAAGAGGGCATGTCTAACGGGCTGTCTCCGCCCTCCTGCGCTGGCTATGCTGCGGGGAGGGAGGGCTGGGAGTCCATTTTAGGATGTTCATCGCTTTAAAATGTCTCCTTTGCTGTCTCTTGTGAGTGCGGGCCCTGTGAGTAGGGCCACACCCTGCGTGAGACATGAGGCTCCCATACACCGGCCTTCCCGCCATGGCAGCCAATCGCATCAGCTCTCAGCTGACTCCTCCATCCATAGCATTGCTGCAGTGAGCTGCTGGCTGTCGCTTCACCCATGTACAGCATGTATATGTACACCTTAGTCCCTGCAAAACCCAACATGTAATCTTGCCAATCCGATGTGGTGGCTGCATTTTTATTTTTTTCATCTAGAGTGCCCTCAATCTAGGTACAGGGGGCATCATTGTGAGGCTGGGGGAGGGGAGTTTTAGAGCAGTGTTGGGTGTCTTTTGCAGCCTTTAGTTCTGCTTTCAATCTTGAGCCCCCCCCCCCTCCAATCTAAAATGTAAAGAACACAGCTAATAGTTTTATGCAACCTGACATCCTAACCTGTGTGTAGGACACCCACCATTGGAGGGTATTACAGGTTAAAGGAGTTTCAGCTACCTGTGAAAATAAAAGCCAGCAGTTAACGACCTCCCATGTTGCCTGAGTGCCTCACACTGGGGCGGTAAAAATAGTCCTGCATGCAGCGTCTTTGTGATGGTTTGGGAGCGGCGTATACACGCCTAAAACACCCTGCCTGTTAAAATGAAGGTGCAGTGCTTTGGAAGCATCGCAACAGTTTTTTAACCCCTTTGGGGTTAAAATCGCTGCTAAAGCGACGATTGCCGTACAGCTCCTGCACAGGCCCCCATAGTGTGAAAGGTGTCTTTAAATAAAACAAGGTAGCCGCTCGCCTGTCCCACAATCCAGCGGTGTGCAATATCTGTTATACAGGTATCTACATCTGTAACTAAAAGGCAAGCTGCATCTGCTCCTTATTTCTATACCATTTTTGGGTAATTGTTGGGCATTATTGCCAAGGCACCATGGTTGAAAGGCTGTTGGCTGTACTAGCAGATTTGGCTACACTAACTAACTGAAGCCAAACTCCAGCTCACACTTTATAACCAATTCAAAACTTTGACCAATGTTTTTTTTTAAGTTTTACCAATCGTCTTGCTAATCATACAGGTGTGACTTTTGAGGGTTTAAGTCTATGGCCCTCAAGTTGGACCAAAGTGGCACAGGCACTACTAAAGGCACTGTGAATATTTAAGTTGTACAAAGGTATTCATTGGGAAACGCTGGGTGCAACCTGGGATGTCACTCAAGTTGCATGAAAAGTCGCATAAATGGGAATGCAGTTTTACAACTGTTTCCTTTTTTTGTTAAAGGTTTTAAATGTCAAAAGCTCATGCTAGTGGTAGTCTCTAACTGATGGGAGTTTGTTCTTTTGAAAAACAAATTTCCTTGCTAGATCACCAGATTCCTAAAACTAATGCAGCCATCACATTTAAGAATTGGTAATCTGTTTTTGGTTTAATGCCACCAAGCTTAAAGGGGTTGTAAAGAAGAAAACACTTTTCCCCCTAAATAGCTTCCTTTACCTTAGTGCAGTCCTCCTTCACTTACCTCATCCTTCCATTTTGCTTTTAAAGCGGATCTCCACCCTAAAGTAAAGATTTGCTGATCCGAACACCCCCCCCCCTCCTGTGTCGCAATTTACACCTTTCAGGGGGGAGGGGGGTGCAGGTAGATAGGTATCTGCACCCACTTCCGGCCCAGCATTCACGGGCAAAAGACGGGCATTGCATCACATCCCGTCGCCCCCCCCCCCCCCGTTGTGTGCTGGGAACACTCGGCTCCCAGCACACAGCTGGAGCCAATCGGCGGGCGCAGCGCGACTCGCGAATGCGCCGTAGGGAACCGGGCAGTGAAGCCGCAGCGCTTCACTTCCTGGTTCCCTCACCGTGGATGGAGGGGGGAGCAGCAGAGAGACGAGCGAACGCTTATCCTCTGCTGCGGACGGCGCTGGACTCCAGGACAGGTAAGTGTCCTAATATTAAAAGTCAGCAGCTGCAGTATCTGTAGCTGCTGGCTTTTAATATACATTTTTAGTGGGACATCCGCTTTAAGTGTCCTTATTTCTCCTGAGAAATCCTCACTTCCTGTTCTTCTGTCTGTAACTCACCACCGTAATGCACAGCTTTTTCCCTGGTGTGGGGAAAGCCTCTTGAGAGGGCGAGCAGGTATGTCAGGACACTATCTACTTTGCAGAGAAAGGAGCTGTGTGTTAGTGGGCGTCCTGACACTCCTGCTCGCCCCTCAAGGCTTTCCCCACACTAGGAAGAAAGCCTTGCATTACGGTGGTGAGTTACGGACAGAACAGGAAGTGAGGATTTCTCAGCAGAAATTAGGACCTTTAAAAAGCAAAATCTAAGGATGAGGACTGCACTAAGGTAAAGGAAGCTATTTAGGGGAAATTTTATTTTCTTTACAACCCCTTTAAATTATCCTTGGCTGCTCTATGCATTGGTATTGCAGAGTGGCCCTGATCCACCCCTTGGGTCCCCTGCCAGCACCCATGTCTGTTTCTTCTCAGTGGACCACCATGGGAAATGGCCTGGAAGGTGTGAGAAGAGCAGCTGGACACAGCATTAGATTATGATTGGGCACAGGTAAGTATATGGGGGGGGGGGGGTGTTACAAATGCAGGACATTTTTATCTGGTTTGGGATGTCATCACTCCAACACATGGGCTGGAGGTTGACATTCCAGTCCACTGATCAGGAGAACTGCTTGCATTGCACGTCTCCTCTGCAGTAAAGAAAAAACTTGCAGTCAGCAGTGGAATATACCAGCACTGCTGTTGACATGCAATCCTGTGCATAGCGCTAAAATGCAGCTTTTTCACATTTAGCACAGCTCCAGTGTAAATATTAGAACAGCGTTCCGTGTATATGTCCTAGCAGTGACTGGCATTTATTCAGTGCAGAAATTCCAGTCATTGGATGGTGTGGGCCCCAAGGCATGCTCATAACTCTGTTGCAGTTGAATCCCTCACCCAAGCTGATTTCTCTATAAATGTATTTACTTTTTACCCTTTCATCTCTCAGATTACCTGGTCTAGAATGTTTCACTCCCATGGGCTACTGATGTTTATCTCTGGAGGCATTGCCTTCTAGTCATGTAACTGCAGACCCCAGATGTCAGTCATGCACAGATTAAGTGCTGTCATATGGGGGGAGGGGGGGGGGGGGCTCTCTTCAGCAAGAGGGCTTATTGGTTATATCTAAAGTGTGGCTTTAGTTTTGTATAGTGTGGTGGGGGCTTGGAACCCATGTTTGTATTGTCCATGTCCCATTTGGGGAAATTCAGCCTCTGTCCTGGTGAGCACATGACACAAGGGAGGAAGCAAAGCTTAAAATTGCCACCAGAACAGGATTGGAGAAGAAATCTTCTAGTGAGGGCCATTGTTCTGTAACTAAGGATTTCCTTCATTTTGGAAAGATCTCTTCCTGTTGTGTACAGGACATAAAGGGGAAGTCTCCTTACTGGGACACAGAACAGTGAGGGGCTCTGTATATTCCCTGACTTCTAACTGATTGTACTTTAATCAGTATGGGGCATGCAGCAGACGTGGCTGCCTGGTGTGATTCGCCCATGTCTGCAAGTATCGGTGCTCTGCTATAAAGGTATTCTGGGATCATCCTGTCATCTAGCCAGCTCTTTTGCCTGACTCATGTCAGTTAATGATTTATCTCCCAAATCCCCACACTGCTGCCAGGAGAATATTTGCTGGAGTCTACATAAAATTGAAGGCGGTATGGGTGCTGCATGTTAAACACTGCAGTGTTCATTCTACCCTTGTTTCGCAACTTGTTCTCCACCCTGTCTGCAAAATAATTGTGCCCTTGCTTTTGGCAATAGTTTGGGTCTTGCCTTTAGCATGCCCGTGGCTCTGACTTGGTGCCACTACAAATTTGACTATACCATAAGTTGTATCTGCCTTAGATCTGGGGAATGTTGGGGGTGAGGGGTAATGCTGGAACATGCAGTGCTTTTTACTGTTTTTCATGTACTTGAATATTTTCAGTGTTGACCCCAATTAACACAACAAAACTTGTAGTGTACAATGGCCTTGAGAAGGTCATATCAGTAAAGTATGTCAAGGATGCTGCTATACATGGATTGGCAGCCAGGGTGCACTCCTTTTACAGTTAGCATTAAGGTGGCCATGTGCTGGCTGCCAAGGATATCCTCACTTCAAGCGGGCCCACATTGCATTCTGTTCAATTCTCTGATCACATGTCAAGGAATAAAGCTGGATTTGGGAACATACGTTTCCTTGTCACAAGTGTTCTACTAAACTATATCCTTGGTTGCCATACTCGGTCTATAGTGATGAGTTTTGGTAAGGAGCCTTGGGCATCAGTAGCTAAATCGAGCCTCCCAATTTAATGCCTGCTTCACACCTGTGCTTTTTGCAGAAACTCTTTAGTCCATTTAAGATGGTTCTCTATGGGACATTTTTAGGTGCTGCAATTTTGTAAAGGGTTATGGACTTTGCAAAACTGCTTTTTGGTTCAATAGATCTTCAATGAAGACACTGCAGAAAAGCATGTGGTGCATTTTTTAATCTGTCTGGTAACATGCTGACCCAAAAGCACACTGCATATATGTGAACCAGGCCTAAAGGAGCAGTTTGGGGGTAATAAAAACATGCAGTACACCCCTCCATGCTGCAACATTTTCCCCACTGGCTCCAAGCCTGAACTTGACTGCTTATTGGTCAGTTCTGAGTGCAGAGATTGACAGTCGCCACTATTCACTCTGGGGAAGGGGTGGGTTCTGCTGTGTCCTGAGAGCTGGAGCCAGTTGTCGGGCAGCTGAGTGGATCCCAACAATATGGCTGGAATATTCCAGAGCCTGGATTGACTCGGAAGTCAGCTGGCTTCTAGGTCACAGAAGTGCAAACACTCCTGTGACCTGGTAGATGAGTTTAACCCTACTAATTTTTAAACAATCTGCTAAAACTGTCATGAAAACATGGTAGGGAGCAGTTTTTTGTTTTGTCTGAAATGCTAGAAATTGGTCAGCTGTAGTTTTGTAATATAAAGTTTTCGCAGCTTAAAAAAATTCAGAACTCTGATCTAGGTATTTAGCTGCCAAATACAGCACTTTGTAAGAAGGTCTGCATCCTCACTAGCTAGTGTTTATCAACCTAATGCTTGGTTTTAGTAATGGCACATCATAAAGCCTCTGAGGGTTGAAGTGCCAATCGACCTCAATGCTGACAAGGTTCTGTGCCTGAATTCTGATATAGTTGCTGGGATGCCATAATGTACTCTTCAGACTTGGTGGTGGTATATCTTGGACACTTCAACTAAATACATAACCCATAACCCACAGGCATGACCTGGGCCCCCGTCTAGGTACACCCTGCAATAAGCCAGCAGCAGACATCTCTTTACACCAAGCCCATATAATTCAGACTGGGTGTAACAAGATGACGGCTGCGGCAAGGTGTACCAAGATCGCTGCATATACAATGATGCATGAAAGATTTTGCTGTGCTATATGGCATTGCAAAATCCTTCCTTTCCTCTCATCCATGTCATTTATTATGCCAGGCAAGCAATTTTCTGTCGGCACCACCTAATCCCGAACGGTCACATGGCATTAAAGTATCGCTACTCAGTCTTAAAGGGGTATTGGACAACCCTAATGAAAACCATGCAGTACTAAATACTTTCATCAAATGCTGATCTTGTACTGGTTTTTCTCCATTGCTGAAAGCTGCTAAATCCTCTCTAGCTTGCTTTTGGTGCCTTAATCTATACTGGGAGGCTACACATTTTCTTTAAATGAAGTCACCCCAATGTAAGACTTGTTCACCAATGAATCAAGGCGGCATGAGAGCTCTCCTAATAACATAATCTGCTATGAACATGTGCATGTCTACCCTTAATGTTTATAAGCCTGTAGACACTGGGCATGGTGTAGTGAATAGCGGTTACTCATGACCTACTATCAAAGTTATGTGCCACATGCCAGCTTAAGCAAACAGGCTTCCCATCTCATTCCAGTCTTGTATTCTCTGGCACAAATGTGACATTAATCAGACTAACCTACTGAAACCAAATATAAACACTTCTAATTTTTATTTTTTTTCTCTTTGCAGCTGAGATTTGATGTTGTTCCAAAGACCTGTGGTATGTATGAGACTTTTTATTGGATTTTCTATGGCTGGTGGTTTAACGCTGCGTTCTAGATTGGCATGTTATGTTGGGGGGTGCAGGGTTTAGACTCTTGGTTGCTTTTCTGGGGGGTTTGCAAGATTCTATATAAGCAATACCAGTTACTTTGCCTATCTAATATGAACTTGCCTCCTTTATCAATGTTTGTAAAGCTTCACATGTGTGTTTTGGTGGGTCTAATGGCTCAGGCACACTGCATATTAAAGAAGCTGCTCCTACAGGCTTTTGAGGTCTGTTTTTCTGCCTGGAAACTCCCCTCAATGTTAGCCCTCAATGTTAGCCAATGTGTCAATGCACACTATGGATTTTACAGGCATATGCTCTTGCAGTCAGAAAAACTCCACCTTGTGACTTTGAGAGGAGCTTTCAAGCAGCAAAAATGCCTATGTGCCTGAATGCATGAAAAGGCTCAAATGGGCAAAAGCGTTAAATTGACTAGAGCGTTGGGGGGGTGGAAATGGAGCTCGATAACATGCAAAAAAGCTCAAGCTTTTGAGCTGCAGTTTGCCCAAGACCTAATATTGCAATAAAAAGGCTTTGCTGTAGCTTTTCAAGAGCTGGCCCTTGCAAACTACTTAGGGCTATATACGCAGGCAGATATGACCGTTTTGTTCAAACTTCACTAATCCAGAATGTAGCTATAAGGCGGTTTTCAGGTGTTCAAGCCCTAGAAATGGCCTTTAACTCCTGAGAACCACCACCTCCATTTGCACATGACATGAATGTCAACTACTTCAATCGTTGGCTTTTTAACATTCAGTTAATGGACTCTCCTGAACACTTTTGATGTAAAATTGTTCAATAGACTTGTCACTACTGACAAACATTGGTTTTTAGGAATGATTACTTTTGGTGGACTAGTTGAGCTTCCTTGTTCATCAGGGCAGTTGACAGTTCATTTAGCTGGTAAAGCAGTTTATGGCCATTCTAAAGTCTGCCCCTCCACTGTCGTGTGTTTTGAGCAGAAGTCTAACATGAGCCCTTCATTATCTGTGATTGAGCTCTATAAAGTGGAGGCTTCTAGCTTGGATTTAAAGGGAGTCTCGGACCATGGCGCAGCAGTCTGACATGGCTATGGCATGCTTTACACTCAATGTTCAGCAAAAGTGTACAGTGAAGCTTGTGCAAAACATAATTTTTTACCGGGGTTTGATTGCCTAAGACCTGTTACTCGGTGATCATCTTCACAGCACTTTCATGCTATGGCTGTGACTTGTGAAGTTTGGTCAGTTGAGGGCTTCTGTAGTAGAAAAGGCTGGACAACTTGTATATGTAGCCAGTCTGGGAGCTAAACTTTTTTTAATCTAATTCAGCTATATGGATATTTAGTATGACTGACTTTTTTTTTTTTCTGCAGAAAACTTCTTTCAGTTGTGCACTGGACAACCAGGATTTGGTTACAAAGGCTCTGGCTTCCACAGAATCATCCCCGACTTTATGTGCCAGGTATGTTTGCTTCCCTTTTTGGCTGTATGGCCTTAAGCTATCAATTTTCCTAAACCAAATTTACTTTTTCTAGCCTATAACCTCAAGCTTTATCCTACATTGTGGGTGGTGCCCTTTTTGTACCTCCCCAGCAGATTTTTTTTTTGTTTAATATTTACTCCAATTTTAGCACAAATGAAACCTCAATGCTTTACACTCACCAGGAGTGTGTATATACTGGGTATAAGTTAATGCATTGAGGGGGGGAGCCATTTGGTAAAGTGTTGCCAATACAGTTGGAATGCGTTTGTTAGATCAGCACATGCTGTATTCTAAACTGCAATTAAGTAGTGAAGATGACTTGACAAATTGACATAATATAAGCTTTGTTTCCTGATAGGGTGGAGACTTTACTCATCACAACGGAACTGGTGGAAAATCTATCTATGGAAACAAGTTTGCTGATGAGAACTTCACTCTGAGGCACACTGGACCAGGAATTCTGTCTATGGCCAATGCTGGCCCTAACACAAACGGCTCACAGTTCTTCATCTGTACTACCTTAACCAGTTGGTAAGTTACTGTTGCAGATTGGTTATGCACTTAAGCATCACTATTGTGACTAGAAATTAGTTCATTTGATCAGTATGTGGCTGATGTGTCATTGACTTTACTGCATTTAAGTACATGTTGGTGTGTTTTACCACTTGATCTGCTCCTGTGGCTAAAGTAAAATTGCACATTCTGGTTACTTGTTACATTATATGCTACCTAAATTTCTAGTCTTATTGGGCAGTGCATGTGGCCCTTCTAGATGTGTATAATGGTTGAATGCACCACCTTTATTCTGAAAGATTAAGGCTTGCAGAGATGAGATCCAAATGTAGACTTGATATGCGACTAGATTCTAGTTTGCATGTCAAACTGCCAATAATATATATATATATATATATATATATATATATATAATTTACACACACGTTATACTTGCCTCCACTGTGCAGCTCATTTGGAATTGTCCCCGAACTGTTTCTTCTGGGGTCACTTGGCGGCTGTCTCTGCTTCTCCAGGCAAGCACTCCACTCTTTTAATGTGTGCTCGCATGGTGTGGAGTCCTTGCAGGCGCGCCCCCGTGATTGGCATTGACTACTGTACTTTGCTCATTACTGAACTTTGGGGTGGTAATAACATTTCATTGACATTGTGCAATGGAATTGGTAATTTGCTTATGGAGAAATGGTCCACCTACTGCAGCCATTAAAGTCTAAATTCAGTGCTTGCTGTATGTGTGAAGGAACCTAAAGTGCCTGTATCAAAGCTTAGCTCTTGACCTCTAGTGTTAACCCACTAGGCTGAAAAACAGAAGACCTTGGGAAAGAGGGGAGAAGGAAACACTTTTTTGGGGACATTATCCTGAATAGGACAGAGGCAAAGTCTCTATGCCCCTTCTGTGTAGATTAAATTTGGGTTGGCGCCAGAAAAGTATGAGTGGAAATGGGGACACTAGTTCTAATGACCTGGGGGTACTGATGGGACTGAATCGTTTATGTTTTTAACAAACGCAACACTAGGTTTATGATGGTGGTGGCAGTTGTCCATCACGTAATGTGACCTGTATCCTACAACATGGCATTGGTCAAATATTGCCATGAAGTGTTTTGCAATGTAGTGTAGATTTAACTAGTTAAAAGTACTGGGTACTGTACTTCATGAGCCAATGTCTTGTGTGCAGGAGTTGCTATACTCTGCTATTGCTATGTAATTTTCATACCTTAACTGACATCTATTTGCTTCTTTTGCAGGCTTGATAAAAAGCACGTTGTGTTTGGTTCAGTTGTAGAAGGCATGGATGTTGTGAAAAAAATGGAAAGCTATGGTTCTCAGTCAGGGAAGCCCTCCAAGAAACTTGTGATTGCTGACTGTGGCCAGATTTAATGGAACTTGCATCTTCATCCTAGTCTTAACATCACAAGCATTCCTTTTCAATCTGCTTCAGAATTCTTCAGTCCTGGACTGTCTGGAGTTAATCGCATCTTGCAACCATCCTTGTTTTTGTTTTTTCATTTTTTCCACATGTTCTGTTCTTGCAGAACACAATCTAAATAAAAAAATAAATCATTTACTGGGTCTTGTATGCTTTATTGCCACAGTTAATGCCAGGCTGAGAATGTGGGTTGTAATGTGCTGAATATGAAGGGTGAATTTGCACATAGTGTGGCGACGTGTCTTTCCTATCGTTGTATATGCAAAAGACTTTTGTGTCCCATTCACTGCTTGGTGCAACGCAGGTATGCTGTACTGTTGCATGGTGCTGCTGTACAGCGACACAAATAAAATCTACTTTTGTAGAGTTTAAATGGTTTGTACAAAGTGGTGTGCATTGAATCATGAACCCTTGCCCAATGGAGGTTAAACTCTACCACTTTTAGAGGTAGAGGGTAAATTGACCCAAAGCTGGGTTAACGTGAGGTGCATTTTTGGTAAATGGTTACTGTGTGGTTGGGGGGGGGGGGGGAGCGGGTTTCTTTCCAGGATGGTGAGCCCACTGGGAAGTGCTCACACGGGTGGCTTGATGTGCATACACAGGGGTAGAAATGCTATGCAACTTTATCCACTTGTCAACTTTTACAGCCGTTTTGGGTGTGCAGCACAGCTATTGCAGGAGCAGGTAAAGCTGTTATGGGATTTCATTACAACTGCATTTCCCTTGCAGTGATGCTTTGATTGGCCTACAGCATCACATGGTACTTGGGTCAATCATGGTACCATGTGATTGGTGTTAGCCAAGCTAATCGCAGATCACTAGTAATCACAGCTCTTATGAATGTAACCCATTCATGTGACATAATCTGCCAATATAGCAACACAACCTGAGTTTAAAAAAACGCAATTGTGTCAACCCTGACCACCACATCAGCCATTATGCTGTACTGGTGACTAAATAATTGTGTATTATAAATGTGTAAAAAACCTGCCCCTTACTAAATGCTTGACTGCACATAATGTATAATCTCTTCTTTATGCATTCTCCAACTTCTGAAAGCTTAGAATGTAGATTAAACATTTGCAGAACACTGGGACATGTCACTTCATATAAATCTATTACTCACCCTTTTGCTTCTCTTAACCTCTGGTGTATCGTTTAAATTCTACAGGTTGCATTTTTTGAGATGCAGAGTAGGTCTAGGGCTAGAATTATTGCTCTCGCTCCAACGATCGCGGCAATACCTCACTTGTGTGGTTTGAACACCGTTTTCATATACGGCCACTACTCACGTATGCGTTCGCTTCTGTGCGAGCTCGTCGGGATGGGGCGTTGTAAATTTTTTCTTTTTAAATTAGTTTATGTTTATAATTTTATACACCTAAATAAAAAATTGATCACTTTTATTCCTATTACAAGGAATGTAAACATCCCTTGAAAAAAGGTCTCAGATCTCATTTAGGCTTAAATGCAAAAAACTTTTGAAAAAGTCAGAAAAAAATTAATGCGGGACTGACGTTTTGAGGTCACTTCCGCCCAGCAGAGCTATGGGGGGCGGGTGGGGGCGATTTTATTTTCTCCTCACTCGTATCCCAACACAGCTGCCGACAGGACCCGATCCCCCTCCGCCGCTACCGATGGCTCAGGTAATCGACGGGAGGGGGGCCCTCTCCCGCCACCGATAACGGCAGAGACCGCCATTATCGTGTACAAGACTGCCCACGGAAAAGATAAATATCTCGGTTGTGGCAGCAGCTACTGCCGTTACCGAGATATCCGTCTTTAAAATCATGACGTCTTTTTACCATGACGCCGTGGGCAAGTGGTTAATCTACTTGCCATTACTGAAACCTGGCTTCATGAATCCCAACATTTCTTATTTCTCCCCCCCCCCCCTTTTTCTCTCCCATGGTGGTCTTCCCCAGACTCTGTAAATGCAAGGGAGGGGATGTGGGAATCATCTAGCCCCAACACCCTTCAAGTACCTCCCTTTGTCCTTATTTGAGGCATATTGTGTCTCTGAATAGCTGATCTCACTTCCAAGCAGACTTTTTTTACTCATTGACAAACCTTTCATCCTGTCCATT
The DNA here is from genome assembly GCA_029574335.1 of Rana kukunoris. Taxonomy (NCBI): domain Eukaryota; kingdom Metazoa; phylum Chordata; class Amphibia; order Anura; family Ranidae; genus Rana; species Rana kukunoris. Next base: position 466,723,065 of record CM056051.1, on the reverse strand, counting down.
CTTTACTGCATCCACTCTGCCCAGGTAATGCAATTTCTGAGGCTTTCCGCTAAACCAATCTCCCCACTTAACACTCAGTATCCGCAGGTACATTCATCTTTTCCCTTTTGTTCAACCCCATTGCTATAGACTAGGCCGTTAAACTTTTAACATCAACCTGGACCCTGTTACCTTACAAATGCTACAGTCACTCTGACTATCATAAACTAACTCACATCTTCAATCTCTCCCCTACTAACTCAAACATGAACTTGTAAGCCCTTGCTGGACCCCACCAATATTAACCTGTGCCTCATCTCCTTGCCCCCCCCCATATCCGACTGTCCAGTCCACAACTGACTACCTCACTGAGACCCTTGATTCTTCCCCCCCCCCCCCCTTTCAGTTGGGGTTTTGGCCTCAACAATCCACTGTTAATAGCTAAACCAAGTGTACACTTTAGACCCACTCTGCTGACTTTCATAGGTGGACTAATCCCTCTTTGAACAACATGCCTTTGGTCTCCATGACTGTACTCCTAGCTGTTTCTTATCCAACTGCACCTTAACATTCCTTACAAGTCTTCTTCCTTTCTTTGTCCCCCATGATTCTGTTCTTGGACCCCTCCTATTGCTACACCTACCTGGGTCAGTTAAGGCCCCATTCACAAGGACAGATAGAATTGTGCTTTTAGCTGCAGATTCTCAAGTTATCTACCACAACTGAAAGCACACAATGCTGTTCTATGGCCCCATTCACACACTGCGTTTAGCTGCGGTTTCGTTGCATGTAGTTTGCTCCAGATAAATAAAATTGATTGCGTCCTGGAACGATTTGGTGCAGGTAATCGCAGTGCACTGTCAGCTGCATTTGGTATGAATCAATCAAGCTGGAAGAAGTTGGCGGTGGAGCCTGGCAGAAAGTGGACTAGTCAGGAGACCCCCTGAGATGCCTAATACATTTTCACAGGGTGGGGGGCTGGGATCCCACTTATTAAAGGGACTCTTGGATTACAATTGGCCCCCTGCATGGAGGCCCTTGTCATCAACATAGGGACAGGGTGCGTTGGGATGGGGGCCCGCAGGGTGCTCCCTGCGTCAAAGCACCCACCGCCATGTTGAGGACATGCAGCCTGGTACGGTTCAGGATGGGGGGGGGGGGACACGCTTACTTGTCCCCCCCCCCCCCCCCCACTCCCTTTTCCAGACCGGCTGTGCAGCATTTTTGGACAAGGGCTCTTGGAGGGGAAATCCATGCCAGTGTTTTATTTAAAATTTGGCATGGAGTTCTCCCTCATGATTCATACCAAACAGTGCCTGGTATTGGCAGGGTTACAAGTCGGATCCCTGTTAAATATCATGCTGCAGATAAATGCAACCACATGTAAATGCAGCTAATCTCACTACAAATGCAGCGGATCGATGTGCCTGAAGTCTTGAATTTCACAGAAAATAAACATGTTTTTAACTGCGGTAGAACAGCCGTCTGTGTGAAAGGGGCCTAATAGCTTTCAATACTGTATGTTGACACCCAAATTTATCTCTCAACCCGTCGGCTTACTCCCCTCGTGCATCACTAATTTACTAACTGACATACAGTATAAGCCAGGATTTTACACTTCCTCAAACTCAATCTGTCCAACTGAGCTCACAATATTTCCTCCCCCATGTTTTCTAATGTCTCTTGGACGATCTCTTGACTGCTGCCTTGGAAGCTCAGCTAGGAAAAATATGTAGCAATGGTTGAGCAAGCTGGTTTATTTGATAAACCTGGACAAGTCAAATACAATTCCTTAAGTAGGTGACTACTTTTTGAGGCCAGGATCATTTCTGTTTTACTAAGAGAAAAGATACTTGGATCAATTTATCTTCTCGGTTCAGTCAGCCAATTTAAGAACTGTGATTCAGTCTAGTGATAGCAACTTCCATTCGTTTTTTGGGCACCTTTTCAGGGTTTCCTCCTTGATGTACAGTTTGGGAAGGGAACTTGGAATCGTTGGACAATTTAGTCATTGTACCTTCAAGACTAAGATGTTGGTGGAGAAACAGCTCACACTTATCAACTTATCAGTGGGTCCATTTTTGGAGATGGCCCATCTCCGTAAGATTGACTACAGGCACTAAAGTTAAATTGGAACAATTTAGCATAGTCATTAGATCAAGGTTAGTTGGTCCCTTCACCCAGAGATCTTTCAGTCTCATGCAGTGTTTCTCAACTGGGGTTCCGCCACGATCTGCCATCTATCGCAAGCAGATGAAATAGTGGATAACATCCCTGCATAGCTGACAGTCCCGTGCCAAACACAGCCGCCCCCTCACCTCGATATCAGGTACCTGCATGTGAATGTATGACATCACTTGGGAGGGACGAGAGAGGAGAGCATGCAGGAATCGGACATTCCAGCAGCGTCCCTGAGCTACTATGTATGAGGAAAATTACTAATGATACCAGTATTGTGCTCACCGGTTCCCTCGCGGGCCTCCCCCGCACGATGCTCTTCCCTCGCGGGCCTCCCCCGCACGATGCTCTTCCCTCGCGGGCCTCCCCCGCACGATGCTCTTCCCTCGCGGGCCTCCCCCGCACGATGCTCTTCCCTCGCGGGCCTCCCCCGCACGATGCTCTTCCCTCGCGGGCCTCCCCCGCACGATGCTCTTCCCTCGCGGGCCTCCCCCGCACGATGCTCTTCCCTGCACGATGCTCTTCCCTCGCGGGCCTCCCCCGCACGATGCTCTTCCCTCGCGGGCCTCCCCCGCACGATGCTCTTCCCTCGCGGGCCTCCCCCGCACGATGCTCTTCCCTCGCGGGCCTCCCCCGCACGATGCTCTTCCCTCGCGGGCCTCCCCCGCACGATGCCCTTCCCTCGCGGGCCTCCCCCGCACGATGCCCTTCCCTCGCGGGCCTCCCCCGCACGATGCCCTTCCCTCGCGGGCCTCCCCCGCACGATGCCCTTCCCAGTGTTACTGCTCTTTAAGTCTTTACAGGAAAGAGTCAGCGATAAACAGTGCAGTCTCAAGCCCAACCTCCTTGCTTGAAAAAGGAATGAGCTAATGAGTGCCTTGCTATTCTACTTAGACTACAGGTCTGTGTGTTTCTTATGATGCACACATCTCTAGTCCCTGCAAGCAAGGGTAGTTCCATAGGATGCTGCAAGAGAAATGAGACACTGAAACAGAAGACCTGGGATAGCAGTCATGGCACCAGCTTAACCACTTCAATAATGGGCTTTAAAACCCAGCTCCATACCGGGCCTATTTTGGCACTTCTCTCCTACATGTACAAATCATCATTCTTTTGCTAGAAAATTACTCAGAACCCCCAAACATTATATATGTTTTTTTAGCAGACACCCTAGGGCAGGGGTGTCAAACTCAATTTTGTCGAGGGCCGCATCAGCAGTGTGGTGGCCCTCAAAGGGCCAGTTGTATCTGGGTCGCACTACATACAGAGTGCAGAGTTTAGGATTACGCTACATACAGAGTGCAGGGTTTAGCAGTGCATTATGTACAGAGGGTAGGAATTCAGGGGTGTGCGACATACAGAAATTCAGAGGTGTGCTACAAATTTAGGCGTGTGCTACGTACAGAAATTCAGGGGTGTGCTATGTACAGAAGGCAGAGCTTAGAGGGTGGGCTGTGCCCAATGTGCAACATCTCACTTTCTCCCCTTCTCCGGGGTTCTGACCCCTGCACCCAGCACTCTGTCCCCAACTCCCACCTCTAACTGCATCTTTCTACACACCTCCACAGTCCCCCCACCTCCCAAAGCAAACCAGGCAGGTAAGAAGAGCATGCACCAGGGAGGCGAGGAGCGCACATACCAGGGAGGTCAGGAAATCATGCACCAGTTAGGCGAGGAGAGCACACACCAGGGAGGTCAGGAAATCATGCACCAGTTAGGCGAGGAGAGCACACACCAGGGAGGTCAGGAAATCATGCACCAGTTAGGCGAGGAGCGCACACACCAGGGAGGTCAGGAAATCATGCACCAGTTAGGCGAGGAGAGCACACACCAGGGAGATCAGGAAATCATGCACCAGTTAGGCGAGGAGAGCACACACCAGGGAGATCAGGAAATCATGCACCAGTTAGGCGAGGAGCGCACACACCAGGGAGGTCAGGAAATCATGCACCAGTTAGGCGAGGAGAGCACACACCAGGGAGATCAGGAAATCATGCACCAGTTAGGCGAGGAGAGCACACACCAGGGAGATCAGGAAATCATGCACCAGTTAGGCGAGGAGCGCACACACCAGGGAGGTCAGGAAATCATGCACCAGTTAGGCGAGGAGCGCACACACCAGGGAGGTCAGGAAATCATGCACCAGTTAGGCGAGGAGCGCACACACCAGGGAGGTCAGGAAATCATGCACCAGTTAGGCGAGGAGCGCACACACCAGGGAGGTCAGGAAATCATGCACCAGTTAGGCGAGGAGAGCACACACCAGGGAGGTCAGGAAATCATGCACCAGTTAGGCGAGGAGCGCACACACCAGGGAGGTCAGGAAATCATGCACCAGTTAGGCGAGGAGAGCACACACCAGGGAGGTCAGGAAATCATGCACCAGTTAGGCGAGGAGAGCACACACCAGGAAGGTCAGGAAATCATGCACCAGTTAGGCGAGGAGCGCACACACCAGGGAGGTCAGGAAATCATGCACCAGTTAGGCGAGGAGAGCACACACCAGGGAGGTCAGGAAATCATGCACCAGTTAGGCGAGGAGAGCACACACCAGGGAGGTCAGGAAATCATGCACCAGTTAGGCGAGGAGCGCACACACCAGGGAGGTCAGGAAATCATGCACCAGTTAGGCGAGGAGCGCACACACCAGGGAGGTCAGGAAATCATGCACCAGTTAGGTGAGGACAGCACACACTGGGGGGGGGGGGGGGGTACAATGCTTTATTGAGCCCAATTTCTCACTGTGTCACATGAAAAAGTTCAATCTGATTTGTCAGCTAACAGCTCCTCTATGCTGAGCTGCAGTGACTCAGCAGACTCCTCAGCATAGAGGTGCTTGTAAACAAATCCACGATGTACTGCTTGCTGAGCTTACCTTCCAGGAAGTTCAGTCACTCGGCTCCCTCTGCTCACACCTCCCTCTTCCAGGCGGGCGCGGCCTCAGGGGTCAGGCACATCCCTTTCCCTCCCACTCAAGCAGCAGCCTGCAGGAGATAGGCTGGAAAACTGCTGGGGGAGGTACATGCTGGATCCACTGCATGCGCTCAGCGACGGCTACACACAGTACTGAGGAGGAGAGGGAGGAAGTGTTTACTCCGGTTGCCAAGGAGACCTGTGTTAGCAGCAGATAGCGGCTGTGAAAAGAGGACATGGAGGCTGGCTTGCCGCTGCGCGGGCCACATTACAGGGTCTGGCGGGCCGGATTCGGCCCGCGGGCCTTGTGTTTGCCACCCCTGCCCTAGGGAATACATTTTTTATCTTGCACGGTACTTGCGCAATAATTTTTCAAACACCTTTTTGAATTAAAAAATAATGAAAGATGATGTTACGCCAAGTAAATAGACACCTAACATGTCATTCTTTAAAATTGCGCACACTCATGGAATGACAAATGCAGCAAAGTAGGTCAGTTGGCACATTGAAAGTTTTCTCACAGCGCCTTTTGCCACATTTGTCATGAACTTGCTTCTATTTTTGGGGCACCATTATCGCCTAATGGTACCACAAGTGCGACACCAGTTTTTCATGTGTTCCGGGAATGCGCAGATGTGCATGGAGCCTCACTGTAAAACAATTCTGGTATTTAACCACTTTAGCCCCGGACCATATTGCGGTCCAATGACCAGAGCACTTTATGTGATTCGGCACTGCGTCGCTTTAACTGACAATTGCGCGGTCGTGCGAGGTGGTTCCCAAACAAAATTGGCGTCATTTTTTCCCCACAAATAGAGCTTTCTTTTGGTGGTATTTAATCATCTCTACGATTTTTATTTTTTGCGCTATAAACAAAAATATAGCGACAATTTTGAAAGAAATGCAATATTTTTTACTTTTTGCTATAATAAATATCCCCCAAAAATATATAAAAAAACATTTTTTTTCCTCAGTTTAGGCCGATACGTATTCTTCTACATATTTTTCGTTAAAAAAATCGCAATAAGCGTTTATTGATTGGTTTGCGCAAACGTTATAGCGTTTACAAAATAGGGGGTCGTTTTATGGCATTTTTATTAATATTTTTTTTTTTACTAGTAATGGCGGCGATCAGCATTTTTTTTCAGTACTGCGACATTATGGTGGGCACTTCGGACACTTTTGACACATTTTTGGGGCCATTGGCATTTTTATAGCAATCAATGCTATAAAAATGCATTGTATTACTATAAAATAGCCATTGGCAGTGAAGGGGTTAACACTAGGGGGCAGTGAAGGGGTTAAGTGTGTTCCTGGGTGTGTTCTAACTGTATGGTGGGGTGGACTCACTAGGGGAAATCACTGATCTTCTGTTCATACATTGTATGAACAGGAGATCAGCGTTTCCCCGCTGACAGGAACAGGAGCTTTGTGCCCGGCAGCGATCGTACCCGCCGCTAAAGGGAGGACGTAGAGCTACGTGCTCTCGCCCAGCAGTGCCACCGTCCCGCAGTAATATGACGGCGGGCGGTCGGCAGCTGGTTAACAATGTCCCTTTAAGACCCTCCCATTTTTTGTGCAAATTGGCCACACTCACCTTTTAATCTGATTGTACAATCGGCCTCATTCACACATGGATCCGTTCAGGTCCGCCTGTCAGTTTTTTAGGCGGACCTGAACGGGCGCTCCATGCATGTCTATGGAGCGTCGGATGTCAGCGGAGACATGTCCGCTGACATCCGACCTGATCCGATCCGCTAAAAACAAACGTATGGGGCTCACGTCCCCATCTGTCCATGCGTATCGGATCGGGTAAGATCTGATGAAAACGGACATGCTGCCCGTTTTCATCAGATCGCTCCATAGAGGACAGCGGGGCTCGACAAGCTCCTCCCTGCTCAGTGAGCAGAGCGGAGCTTGTCATCCGTCGGCTCAGCGGAGATCTGCGGACTGATCTCCCGCTGAGCTGGCGGACTTCGTCGGAACGGACTGCGACGGAGTCGGCTATGTGTGAATGAGGCCTTAAATTTACCCAAACTCTATAATAGAATGATTTTTCTATATAATAGAAATGTCCCATCATTCTGTATCCAATCAAGCAGGTCCTTGCGCTACATAGTTGATAGATTTAAAGGAGATTGTACAATAAGGTTGTACAGCCGTGGCCAAAACTTTTAAGAATGACACAAATATTAATTTTCACAAAGTGTGCTGTCTTTGGTCTTCCCCCGGAATTCTATAAGCAATACGGGGAACAGCTGTCACCTAAACTACATGATATGATTGTCGCAACCCCGAGGAATACTACCCTTACTTCTTCCATGGCTGAGGCGGTGGTTGTTGTCATCCCCAAGCCAGATGAGGATCCTGAACTCTGCACCTCCTACCGGTCCATTTCCCTCCTCAATGCGGATGCTAAGGTCCTCACCAAAATTTTAGTTAGGAGACTTAATACTGTTATTCTCACCTTGGTTCATGAGGACCAAACCGGTTTTATGCCCGGTAAGGGCATGGATATAAGCCTCCATAGGCTGTATACAGTTCTGGCTGCCCAGGGTTCCCCTGCCGAATTCGATGCAGTGGCCTCCCTAGATGCTGAGAAAGAATTTGATTTGGTGAAATGAAATTACTTATGGGAGGTCCTGCGTCAGTTCGTCTTCGGACCTAGGTTTATATCATGGGTACAGGCCTTATATAGGTCCCCTACTGCTAGGGTTCGCACAGGATCGATTTTGTCCCCACCCTTTCATCTCCATAGGGGCACCAGGCAGGGCTGCCCACTGTCCCCTGCCCTTTTTGCGTTGGCCATTGAGCCGATGGCGATTCTCCGCCGTTTCTCCCCAGCGGTCTGTGGTATCCCTATAGGCCCAGTCCAAGAAAAGATATCTCTTTATGCGGACGATACCCTGCTATATTTACGCAACACATCAGACTCTCTTGAGGCTGCCTTGACGCTTCTCAATACATTTGGTAGATACTCTGGCGTCGGTATTAACTGGGGGGAAGTCTGTTATCTTCACGCTGCACCCTTCAGAGGCGTCGATACGCGCGGACACACCTTTGCAACGGGTTTCACAGTTTCGGTACCTGGGAATAGTGACACAGTTCATTCCCCTTAACCTGATTCTGGTGCTGTCCCTCCTGACTCAGAGATGCGCTGCTTGGAAGACGCTGTCCTTTCCCCCGGTCAGATGGGTTAACCTCGTTAAAATGACTGTCTTGCCGACATTTTTGTATATATTTTTAGACAGACTCCTGTGCCTATCCAGAATGCATTTTTTAGGAAATTAGTTTACTTACCTCATTTATTTGGAACGGTGTCACTCCTAGAATTCCAAATCCACCTTACAACTGCCTATCACTCTGGGTGGCCTTGCTTTACCCTGCTCTCAAAAATATTACTGGGCTGCAGTCCTTGTTACACTCAGATGGTGGCTGTCAGGGGAGCCAGCTAACCCAGCGTCCACTCTGGAGGCCACGCTGCTTGGATGCTATTCTGAGCTGCGCAATCTCATACACTGAGGGCCTAGGTCTAACCCCAATGTCACCCCTCCAACGGGGACTACCCTGAGGGTCTGGGAGGCTGTCCGGAGCAGGGTTCAGAAACCCAACAGCTGGTCTCCTCATACTCCACTGTAGGGGAACCAATGACTATCACACTTCCATTCCATCCCTGATCCTGTACTGTGGGCCCGGTTTGATATTAAGACGCTGGCCGATATAATTACATTCTTACCTTCAACGAGTTAAAGCAACGGAAGGGACTACCAAATCATATGTTCTTCAGCTTTGCCATGCTTTTTAATCCCAGTTTCCCAGGTCACTGGTGATGGAGATCACGGGTGTTGAATGCCTGCTTGCCACAGTGGACGATACTAAGCCCTTGTCCACCCTGTACTCCCTCTTGGCAGGTTTGGATACCTCTAGGGTCTCACAACTGCTTTCGCTCTGGCAGGCAGATATTCCAACACTGGCGGATTATGACTGGGAGGAGGGCATCCAGCAGTACCTCTCCCTGGTGGTCTCTGCCAGAGATAGGTTCACCCAGGTCAAATTTTTACATAGGGCATACTTCTCCCCTAACGCCTTGTTTGAATATACCCACAATGAAGCCCCATTAGTCCCAGGTGTGGCTCAGAGGAGGGATCCTTCTTTTATGTTGTCTGGTCCTGTCATAGGATACAATCTTTCTGGAAGGGGGTGGTACAAGTTATCAGCTCTGTGAGCAAACTCAGTTTAGCCTGTGACCCGATACCACTGCTGCTTGATATAGTTGACATGTTGGAAGGCCCCCAATCTAAGAAGTTATTTATTTTCCATGCCAGAAAGGCGATCCTGATACGGAGAAAGAAACCCTCTCCCCCTTAGTGCAACAATGGAAAACCTTAATTAATGCGGCCCTTCCTTTATATAAACTCACCTATCTGGGACGTAACTGCCCTAGAAAGTTTGACAAGATCTGGCCGGATTGGGTACAAAGAGAGTGGCTGGCATTGGATTAGAGGATGGGTCACCGAGATTACCTAGCTGCCCCTTCTGCTGGTGCTGTATTTTATTGTTTGTGGAAGTCATGTAAGTGCCTTTAGGATATGACTTTGTTGTGCTTCCCCCGCATTGGGTGGTGGACAACTCCCCCTCTTCCACCCCCCCCCATCTACATTACTCTCTCTGGTAGTACAGACAGGTATCTTCTCTTAAATTTATAATGGGAACCCTTTCCTGCCTCTTATACCCTTCACCTGTTGCTGGGCTGGTTCCCGCTCCCTATCCTTCCCTTAACGGGGGAATGAGGTACTTTAAATTGTTATTATCAAATTGTATCATTGAATAATTGTGAAGCTTTGCACTGTTCTCATGCTGTCCCTCTGTTCCATGGCCAGGAAACTCCAGAGACCTTAATACTATTGATAACTAGTGGTCAATACTCAACAGGTGGGTGAACAAAAAAACCCCAACAAATTCTGACAAACTCCAAGAAATTATTATGCAAGAATGGGCTGCAATCAGTCAGAACATGTCCCAGAAGTTGATTGATAGCTTGCCAGGACGAATTGCAAAAATAAGGGTCAACACTGCAACTATTGACTCTTTGCATAAACTTAATGTAATTGTCAATAAAAGCCTTTGACACTTATGAAATGCTTGTAATTATACTTCAGTACATGAAGTAACATCTGACAAAAAGATCTAAGAATACTGAAGCAACAGACTTTGTGAAAAATAATATTTGTGTCATACTCAAAACTTTTGGCCACGGCTGTACAGTATGGTGAGCTTTGCAGACTTTCAGGAACTCACTTCTTTTTTCAATACTACATTTCTGTTCCACATTGCTCAGCTGCTTCAGTGTGCACACTCTGCCAAATGACAATGCAGTGAGAAGGAGAGGTACAAAATGATCCATTAACAGAGGAGGACAGTGCTATGAAGGAGAATGATTCCCACTGACAATAACTGCGTTGGAGAATCATGTAACTACAGAGGTGGGTGGGACATATGTTTGGAGCAGTGCTGTACTAGAGCTGAGGGTGGGTTTTAGAAAGTACTGCAGCGCTCAGTTAAACTAGGGTAGTGGAAAGGTGGGCAGAAGCAATCTCCTGGAGGAGGAGGACAGGAGCTGAGTGTGGTTCAATTACATCAGTTGTTGTAGAACTACCTTACTCTACGAAGGGCTCTGGTGTTGTCATGGATTGCCGGTAATACCTTCATGTCTTGTCTGTCTTGTCTGTCTGCTTACCTCTGGTCTGTGTCTCAGCCTTGGGCCTACACTCTCACACCTGCATGGTTAAGTAATCTTTCCTCAGAGTGGCTCCACCCTAGTCTCTACAGGATACACTATTTAACAAGTCCAAGTCTGCCTTGCCCGAGCAATATTGCGTGTTTGGTCTCCTGTTTCCTTCTTGCCGTGTGCTCTATGTCTGTTACTGTTAACAATCTCGGCTTGTTCTTTGACCCTGCCTGCTTGTTACCCTGACCTTTGGTGTGTTCTCTTTTATCCTTGTCTACTAGTTGGTCCGACCTTTGTCTTATCTCCTGACTATTCCTTGTTGTCCTGGGTTGCTGCTTCCTCTCTATCCTCCTGTAACCTACTGTGAGCATTAGCTGGGAGACCCTGGGGGCCACTGCCTGGAGCCAGCTACAGCGCAGTCCATCCTCACCACTAGAGGCTCTGGTGAACACCTGCTGGCTCTTAGACTCTGCGCCCTGGGAAATCTTATGCTCCAGCTCCCAGGGGGGTCCATGTTGGTGCTCTAGTGGACCTGCTTTCCTGAACCACCCAGAGTTCCATCCTCAGCAGTCAGCCATAGGGTCCTCTACCTTAGCGGTGCACCCCTGACCCCAATAGTGTGCATCTGTTACCTGGCCTCAGGTGTCCTGCAGGACAGATACTAGGAGGTCATGGATGAGTTTTCTATAGAATAAAGCAGAGACTGAGGTGACGCCTGTGCAGATTATATGGACAGCTTTTACTTTTCTGCATCAGAGATACATTAATGGTGTATTGGTACATAGAAAAAAAAACGTAGCCTTTCAGAATGGCAAGTGGGAGATGATCAAGTAATATCCATTCTTTGATCTTCTTTACAGTGAATGAAGCTGTAAGTAACAATACTTTCCTCACTTCTGGTTTCGGAGCTGTTCCCTGGCTGATGTGCCTAACTGAGCAGAAATGTGCTCAATTAGCTGCTTTGGAGGGTAGGGGAGACATTAGGCCCTGACATCACCCACTTCATCAGGGCTAGAATTGAACAAGAATGGTGGAAACTGGAAATAAATAATAATAATAAAATAACAATATTTATTGAGCAATCTTAAAGTGACAAATGCATAGGGATATGTTTAAACATTAATATTAAACAAATAATAATAACAATAATAGCATATAAATATAACAAGTGAAGAATTACAGCTTAAAATATATTCATGAAAAACATAAGATATGAATATCCCAAAAATAAATGTTTTAAAACTTACTTGAAATTCTATTTTTATAAATATGTGAACAGATATATACTGTATTCTAGTCTTACATATCTTCTATTACAAATAAATGCGTGCCCTGTGAACCTCCAACGGTGGTGATGATCGTTGACACTTTGCAATAATATTAATGGAAACTGAGGTGATAATTCATTATGCAGCAGACGGCTGTGGTGGTAATAATATAAATTGGGTGGGAAATAGAGAATTACATTCTGAGGAAATACATGAATGTGAGAAAAAAAAGCAGTTTTACCGAATGTTCTAGGAATAAAAAAAAAAAAAAGATAAATCTGAAGGTGAAATGAGGCTATGGTAAGAACATTGAACATGCTGTAAACTGGGAGTAGTGGAATGGAATCTATAGTGACAGAAACATGTGGGTATACAATACAACACAGTAACATTCTGCTTCTGACATGCTGTTTGAAAAACATAAAGAGTGCCAGTCTTTTTCTCCTGGACATAACTGGGAGGAGGTGAGAGAATAGGTGCCCTAAGGAAGTTGTGACGAGACGCGTAGGGATCGAGGAGCATTAGAGTCCACACGCCTGACGCAGCAAGGCCCACCTGCCGTCCGTCTGGTATTCTATGTCCAGTATCACCTTTTAAATGTGAGTGTAATTCATGTGTTTTAAATAAATGTGTTCCATTTTTGCGGGGCTGTGCTATGGTCTGTTTCTCTCCTGACATACACGCTGTGTGAGGGTTCCTCTGATTCGCTCCGAGTGTCAACCCAGCCCAGCCATAGAAGAGGAGCAGCCAGGTGCACACCCAGGACCAAGAGCGAACTCGCAGTTCGTGGGAGATAGGCCCACCATCCATCACCTCCATGTGAGTGGATGTATGAGTGATTCATGATGCTTTTATAGATGTTCCTCTCACACTGTATCCAAACTCGCTTCGTATCTTTTCCATGCCTTACTGCTGAGGAGTGTTGCTGTCGTTTTCCCTATTGAAGTTTTTCCCCCCCGAAGGTGGTTTTGTGGCTATCCGTGCAATAGTCGTGAGGTGAGGAGTTAGGGACCACCAGAGGCATTTACTGCTAACTTCTTTCTCGGCACCACTTCTGTATCTCTGGATCTATTTCTGGACATTTGGGAAGCACTCTGAGAGACTTTCTACTGTACATATTCTTTACCCAGAGACGCTCACTGTGGGAGGCTTCCTCTGGCTTTCACACATAATATTTGCAAGCCACCAGCACATTGTGTATGACAATTTTTCTTGGGTTTATTATCACTTGGACTTTCTTGTTATTTTGACACTTGCTACATGTGGTAATCCACCATTTATTGTTATATTGTGATTTATAAGATATACGTATTGACACAATACCCATGTTTGTTATTGCTTTGCTCTGATTCTGCGCTCACCTTCCTTCACCCACATTCACCCCCTTTCCCACCCACGTTCACCTGCCTAGGCATTATCCCTGTGATACTTTTGTATCTTAGTCCCCACCTTCCACAGCGCAGACACCACCCCCTCTTTTTTCATTTTGCATTTTCTCTCTGCCCAGGACAGAGTGTTAGGTGTTTGCAGCAGTGACCCAATCCCAACACCCCCTCTCCCCCCCCCCCCGGTAGCGCAGGAGCCCTCTTTACAAGATTTAAAACTTAATTAATCTTGCATAACTCTTATTTTTATTTTTGAAAGAACTCTATCCTTCTACTCAAACCCCAGTGGGACACCCTAATTATATATAGAAACAGACAAATACCTTGGCAGTTATCTAAATACGTACCATCTTCTGCATAGCCAAAAACTTCACATAGTTTTAAATCACATGCAAAAAATATTTATAGTGATATTTTGTATGACTGTGGAAGCAAAGCAGATTTTTTAATGCTGCCATTTTTTTTAAATACAAAAAGCCCCCACAAAGGATCAGCAAAGGATATGATAGTGACAATGGATTTGGTTCAGATCCGGGAATGTCCCAGTACAAGGTAGACACTTCGGGGGTATGTGCCAGAATAATACAAGTTTAGGCATCAGATGGTTCTGACGTTACCAAAATAGCTTTGTCTTCTCTGCCCCTGCTCTCCCTCCCTAATCACACAGCATTTGGTGCTACCCACAATATATCTGACAGGATTAGTGAGGAAATATCCTAAGCTAGTATCAAATATTCTTGGGTTCATTGTTACTGGAAAGGGGAGGGAGGTATTATCCGTTATTGTGTGAGACTGACACACTACTGGTAAACTAGGTATATAAGGCAGTGGACACAAAGCTCCCTGTACATCATCTCGGAGGCTTCTGCAACGTGACCACCTTCATCATGGAAAACAAAAGGGCGTTCTTTGACATAACAGCAGATGAGATTCCCCTTGGCCGTATAGTGATGGAGGTACAGTCTGATAAATAAGTAATGTCCACTGTTTATTTGATCTCTTTTATTTTAATAATGAGTGTCATACTATTGATTTGGGGATTTTTTTATGTACTATACCTAGGACATAAATATGGCCATAAACATCACAAAACAGTTGAATGCACAGTACTAATCATCGCATGATGTCTTCTGTGCCAGCTTCAACTCAAAAAGGCACAGCTTCACTCTCTGGAGTAGGGATGAGCTTCGAGTTCGAGTCGTACTCATGTTCGACTCGAACATTGCCTGTTCGCCCAACAGCGAACAATTTTGGGAGTTCGCGGCAAATTATAAAAGACGCAGAACACCCTGGAAAAGTCTATGGGAGAAATCTAAAGTGCTATTTTTTAAGGCTAATATGCAAGTTATTGTCATAAAAAGTGTTTGGGGACCCGGGTCCTGCCCCAGGGGACATGCATCAATGCAAAAAAAGTTTTAAAAAACCTGCCGTTTTTTCGTGAGCAGTGATTTTAATAATACTTAAAGTGAAACAATAAAAGTGAAATATTTCTTTACATTTCGTACTTAGGGGGTGTGTAAAGTATGCCTGTAAAGCAGCGCTGGTTTCCCTTGCTTAGAACTGTCCCTGCACAAAGTGTAATTTCTGAAGGATAAAAAGTCATTTAAAATCACTGCTCCCGAAAAAACTGCCATTTTTAAAACTTTTTTTTGCATTGATACATGTCCCCAGGGGCAGGACCTGGGTCCCCAAACAATTTTTAGGACAATAACTTCCACATTAGCCTTTAAAATTAGAACTTTAGATTTCAAACATTCGAGTCCCATAGACTATAATGGGGTTCTAAAGTTCACACAAACTTTTGGTCAGTTCGCAGGTTCTGGTGCGAACCGAATGGGGGGGGGGGGTGTTCGTCATCCCTACTCTGGAGTTCTTCAGTCCTGATATTGGCTCAGGGAAAGAAAATTTCAAGTGGACCTGTCTGATAATCTGATAAGTTTATCTCCCTGAGAACAGTTGTGTGGGACTATAGGCTACCCTATTGACATAGGATTGTCCTCTGATTGCCACAAAATGTAATCTAATGTCTAAAAGAAGAACCTCTAAACCAGATGATGAGGCGGGAGTAGTTGTAATTCGGCTCACGAGATTGTGGGGTCCAAGAAAAACTGATACTTTAACAATGTGCCCAAAGTACACAAATAATCTTTTTTAATCGCTTCCTTTATTTAATTATGTTATCTCTTATTTGTTTCTATTACATAGATTTTGGAAATGTATTCATTCCGATAACAAGTGTGAATATCAAATAATTTTTTCTTAAATGTTTTACTATCCTTTTACATTATAAACCTATGCCTGATTCTGAGGGTAACCAGATCTCTAAGATCACGTGTGAGATAGTTGGTGACCCATTTCAGATTTGCTCCAGGTCTCTGTTTATGACATATTTAGCATTTTCACTATTTACTTGCACATCTCTAATGCTTTTTAGAACTTTACAATGTATAGAAATCAGAAAATGTAAGATATTACATATTGTCGCAAACAGTAAGATGTACCGTGGAGGCTCTGTACACAAGACAAACACAATCTATAGGAGATGGATAAGTGAGACATAAGAACACATGCATTTTTGTACAGATGACCAGCCATGTCTAAAAAAAAAAACTTTACATCAATGCTGCATGAAGCAGTCAGCTAGTTAGACTTTTAATGGAAAGATAAAAATGTTGCTATATAGCAATAGCACTGACAGGACAAAGTGTGGTTATGAAAATGAAGAAAAACTGATTAGGCATGGAGTTGGAAACAGCAATGAAGTTTCCTTTAAATAACTGTCAATTTAAAGAATGGGGGTAAAATATACTAATTCATGTGCCGTTAATATTGGCTACATGCAGCCACGTACCTTTCAGTTTATGGAGCTTATTGATTAATCATCTAGTACATAGGTGTCAAACCCAAGGCCCGCGGGCCAAATCTGGCCCTCCAGGCCATTTTTATGTTGCCCTCGCACCTCTCCTGCAGCTTCAGGAGAGCTCTCCTCTGGTTCTACTCCAGACCCTTACTTTCTGCTTTTAAGCAATGCATCCAGCTTCTTCCCAGCAGCAGCATAAGGAAAGGGGGGTGCACTGTGATGTAAGGGAGAGTGGGGGACTTAACTTCTGATGGTGGGTTGGCTCTTGAAATCAAATGTTAAGGGGGGGGGGTGCGCTGGACATCTAATCTTACAGATACAACCGGCCCTTTTGAGGGCAATCATATTGCTGATGCGGCCCACAATGAAATTGAGTTTGACACCCCTGATCTAGTAACTAATTGTAAGAACAAATACAAATCACAAGTGTAACTTATGCAGGCCAGTGAGGCCACACATGGGTCCAATTCCGAATTAATTTTCTTTCGAAAATCAGAAATGATGCGTGTTTTGTGATCCAATGGTGCCACCATTGATTTTGAAATTTGGCTAACCAAGCTTTCAATTTCACCTCATGTTGCTATAGATAATATTTTTTTGTGGCTGGGATTTCTCATTTCTTTTCAGGATTTTATTTTTCTTGCGCAGATTTGTTTTTCAATTATATTTCTCACACAATTATATTATTGATTAGAAAATTGTTTGTTTTCGAAAAATTTCTAACATGCCCGATCGCTCATATTCGATGGCTAACAAAAATCGTCCCACTAATTGTGCAAAATTCTAACTAAAATTCGTAGATACATTTTTTGAAAGAAAATTCTTTCAGAATTCAACCCATATATGGCCAGCTTTAAAGTTTAAAGACTTTACATGTATCCACTCCAGAGTATGCTGCCATCAACAATAGGGTAAGTGTTTTACCTTTTCTCACACCAAAGCTATGCTGTCACATGACCCCCCTCCGCTCGTCTTTCCAGATCTATGGAGTGAAGCAGGAGGGGCTGAGATTCCCCTGTGATGTCAGCCCACCGGCACAGGGGGATCACGTGACCGCACATCGGCGGTGTGGGAAAAGGTAATTAGCCTTTTCATTTAAAAAACAAAATATACAATATTGTTAATGGCAGCATAAACCAGAGGGGGTTCATGTATATTTGATGCATATTGCAGCTGAATAGTGGTTGGAGGGGTTGGGAAGAGAGCCGCTCTCGCGCTGACAGGGAGGGAGGGGAGAGACTGTCACAGCAGAGCAGCAGGATGATGAAGGCATGCAAACTGACCACGGTAATCATGGATCCACAGTCATGATTACTGTGGTCAGCACAGACAGGGGGACACAGGAACTGGCAGTATAAACCAGGTATATTACAAGATAGGAGATCTAGAGATATTGATACAGAGCATGCCTTTAAGGAACATGATCTTATTTTTTTTTTGGGTTTCAACCACTTTAAAGCTGAGTTCCACCCAAAAGTGCGCGTCCGGTAGGGTGACCACGTATCCCGGATTACCCGGGACAGTCCCACATTTTGCAGGTCTGTCCCGGGCACCTTTATTCCAGGACAATACAGTGTCCCGGAATGAAACTGACACAGCCACCTCCCCTGGGCCAATCTGATGCCCCCAAAAAAGGCTGCCACATCACCGCTTTACTCAATGACAGTACTTGTCCTGGCCAGGAGTGCCTGGAGGAGCGCAATCCCTGCCCCCTATTTGTGATTGGAGAAATCATAAATCCCGCCTCTTGTGTCCAATCACTGTGCTGTGATTCATTACAGCAGAAAGCTGATTCTTGGGAAGGGAGGTGTCCCTGAATTGTAGTTTGGAAATGTGGTCACCCTAGCGCCCAGTCGTGAAGCTGTAAGCTGTCACGATTGGGTGCCCACAGTTACTATGATGGCACAGAGGAGAGGAGGGGGAGAGGAGCGAGCCTCCGGTTGGGCGCATTGTTGGACCGTAGGGCAGGTAAGTGGCGGTTTATTAAAAGTCAGCAGCCATGCTTTTTGTAGCTGCTGACTTTTAATAAACTAAAAAACGCACAGCTCCCTGGATTTTCAAGAACTGGACAGTAGCATTGACCCTGAGGGGAGATTTGTATTTCTTTATTGCAGGTTGGGGGATTTGACGTGTATCCTTGCATGTGTGTATGTACCCCCCCCGTTTGCGGCGACGGTGCTGCGGGCATTGATTGCCTACTTGGATGGCAGACCCGAGGTGCCGCTGCTGGTAATTGGGGACTTTATTTGGTGCCTGGACCCTGCGCTGGATAGACACCCGGCTGTAGTAGCCTCTGCCCAACTCCAGGGGTACCCCCCTGGCGCGGTTGTTGCAAGAGGTGGGCTGGGTGGATGTCTGGAGGCAGCGGAATCCGGGAGTTAAGCAATATTCCTGCTTCTCTAAATCCCATGGCAGTTTGTCTAGGATTGACATGGGGGTGGGAAACGCACACATGCTCCCGTATGTCTCCAAAATGGAGTACAGACCTCGCAGTGTGTCGGATCATTCTCCATTAATAGTGCATTTGTTGACCTCTCAGCCCACTGAGCTCCTTAGGGCCCCCTGGAAGTTCAATGCCTTTTGGTTAAAATTATTTGAGTCCCCTGAGATCATAGAAGATAGTGTGCGTGGGTTTTTCACTGCTCAGGATCCGCAGGGTTCTTGTGTACAGCAATGGGAGGATTTTAAAGGGTTCCTGAGACGGATTTTGGTCACAGAAATTAACAAGGTTAAGAAGGCCTCATCTGCTTTTGTGCTGGAGCTGGAGGAAAGGGTAAGGGTTCTGGAGGGACAGTTTGTCCTGGACCCCTCTGATTCGGCCAGGGAGGAGTGGCAGGCCGCTCAGTCTGCTTATGAGCGGGTGCTCTCCTCTAGGGTGGAAAAAAAGCGGTTCTTCTCCAAGCAGGCATTTTTTGAGGAAGGGGAGAAAACTGGGCGTATATGCTTGCGCGAATAGCGAATTCACAACAGAGGTCCCCGGCTATAGGAGCCATAAAATCCAAAGCTGGGCCCATTGTCAGCACACCCAAACTTATTATGAAAGAACTGGCGGGGTTTTACGAAGAATTGTACTGCCCCGGTGCGGCCTATGCTGCGGCCGACCTGGAGCAGTACTTGGGTGGGCTGGCTAGATTGACGGCAGAGCAGAAAGCGGGGTTGGATGCACCCCTTACAGTGGAGGAACTTCAGGAGGCGGTGGGACTCTTTCCTAAATGTAAGGCCCCAGGGGAGGATGGGATTCCCATGGAGGTCTATAAACAGCACACGGAAGTTTTGTTGCCAAGGCTGCTCAGGGTGTTTAATGCGGCCCTGGGGGATGGAGTGCTTCCGCCCTCCATGGCAAAGGCCAATATTGTTCTGCTTCTTAAACCGGGCAAAGACCCGGTTGAACCAGGCTCCTACAGACCGATCTCGTTGCTGCAATGTGACATAAAAATCCTGGCGAAGGTGTTGGCGCTTAGGTTGAACACTGTCATAATGTCCCTGATACATGGTGATCAGGCGGGGTTTATGCCAAATAAGTCCACTGCCATTAATATCAGACGGTTATTTCTAAACATGCAGACCGACCCAGATAATGTAGGAAGCAGGGCTCTGCTTTCCTTAGATGCTGCTAAGGCATTTGACAGCATCGACTGGATGTATATGTGGGAGGTGCTGTCCCGATTCGGGTTTGGAGATAGATACATAGCTTGGGTCAGACTGCTCTACAGCCACCCGGAGGCCGCTATCAGGGCCTTTGGGTGTCTGTCCCAGGGCTTTGCGCTGGGGAGGGGGACGAGGCAAGGCTGCCCGTTGTCCCCTCTCCTCTTCGCGTTGGCCATTGAGCCCCTCGCAATGGACATTAGGGCCAATTCGGGTATAGTTGGGTTTTGCTATGGCCCCCTGCAGGAGAAAGTGATGCTTTACGCGGACGATACCTTGCTCATGCTGGGAGATACTGACACGTCTCTGCGGGAGGCCACTATTGTGAGGTTTGGGCGGTACTCGGGCCTATAGATTAATTGGACGAAATCGGCCCTGCTGTTGCTGGACGGGGGTGCCACGCAAACGGTGACATCATCCTGCCCCATACCAGTCACGACCTCCTTTAAGTACCTTGGAGTTTATATAACGGCCAACCCCAGGGATTTTACCCATTTGAACATATCTCCCTTGCTTCAGAGGTTCCGGGAAAGGGTTAAATCATGGAATACTCTTCGTATATCAGTGGCGGGCAAGGTGAACTTGGTGAAGATGATTTTAATGCCACAGTTGCTTTACTGTCTTCACAATCCCCCTGCGGTAATTACTCTTAAAATCTTTAGAATAGTAAACTCTATCTTCCGGTCCCTGATCTGGAAAAATAAGACGCCCAGAATCAAACTTGAACATCTGCAGAGGCCCAAGGACAGCGGCGGGCTGGCATTGCCCAACCCGTGGTTGTATTATCTTGCGGCGCAGCTGCAACACCTGGTGGGGTGCTTCGGGGGGGAACCGGCCGGTTCCTCAGGTGCACTGATGCTCCGCACGGTGGGGGATGGGCCCATCCCCATGGCACTGGAGGCCCTGGCCTTTGCCAAGCTCAACAAAAAGTGTGGAATAAATGTAAATATATTCAACATGCTGACGGATATACTGAATACAGCCCCCTTTGGCATAATGATACTTATACAGAATTGGCCAAATTACAGATCGGGACTGGGTGGAAAGGCCATGGGATCACACACATTAAACATGTATTTAGGAATGGGAGGCTTAGGCCTTTCGCAGATTTGCGGGTGGAGTAGGGACTTCCGCCCTCAATGCTGTTTCAATATATACAGCTCCAGCACGCAGTGAGAGCCCAAAGTAGGTCCTCTGAGTGGCATTTGTCGCCAACCCCGGTGTTTGATCTCCTAGGTGATGCTGTGACCTCGAAGGGATTTATTTCTCAATGCTATGCCATCCTGTTACAACACTTCCTGGGTCAGCATCCAGTCCTGGTGAGGGAAAAATGGGAGAGGGACGTGGGACAACTGGATGGAGAACAGTGGGAGGAGATATTTCAGGGGGTGAGCTCCTGTTCCTTTAATGTGGCTCAGCGACTAACCCAGCTATACATTATTTTCAGGGTGTACTATACGCCACATAGGCTGCAACTGATGGGGATGCAAGCAGATGACACGTGCACTAGATGTAAGAGGGATCATGGAGATCTCATACATCTACTGTGGAGGTGTCCCAAACTGCACAAGTACTGGACTGAGGTGGTGAGCACTGTTAACTCGGTGTGGATGGGATATCCATACCTGTGGACCCCAGGGTCTGTTTACTGGGTGTGTTGGAGGAATATGTGGAGGAGGTGTACACAAAGGAGGCATTGCAAAGGGTGCTATTTCAGGCCAGGAAGTTGATTATGGTACACTGGAAATCTGAGACCCCTCCGACCTTGAAGGAGTGGATTGATAGGATGGGCGAAATGATACCCATGGAGAAGCTCATTTACCAACACAGGGGCAGTAACTGTAAATACGAGAACCTTTGGGCTCCGTGGCTGGATACACCGGGGCTTTCGCCGGTGGACCTGGTCATGGACAGACTGTTGGGATTAAATATGGGATGAGTGCTGTAATGTGCGGGAATGTATATTTTGGTGGGAGGGAAGACAGCTCAGTGAGTGAAATGTCATATTGTGTTTGCCCTCTGAGAAGTGTACTCATGGTTTTGAAGTGCAATGTTGAATGCCATATGCTGTACAACACCTTTTCATCAATAAAAACCTTTTTGTTGGATAAAAAAAAAAAACAACTAAAAAACGGATGGAACGCCACTTTATTTTCTTTTTATTTACACCTGCCCCAGGATCTACTAGAAGGTGTTAAATCAATCCTTTTATGGATGAACTATTGCTGGTTCAGTTTTATGGTGAATCAGTCTGCCAAACTCCATTTTTAGATTTAGATGTTCTAATAAAAAATGAAAGCAGAAAAATTAATACAAACAATTGTGATTAAAAGGGGCATTCAGGGTAACGCGTCCATCCCTGTATGCAAGTTAAAGCTCAGATGTACAGTTGCCAGAGTATAGCTGCATCCTGTTATTGGTTTGAACAAGCAGGTACATAACCACCCTTGTCTATATTCCCCTCACGCACGTTCCTGGAGACAGGGCTCATCTGTAGTGGGTGCTGCAGCGACTACCAGCTGGTTACTGGAAAATTACAAATAAATGCTCATATTCGCCAGTACACCAAGGATCCTTAAATGTCGTTCACAGATTTTTATTGCAGAATGGTCACATCACAAGAGAGAGTGCAACGTTACGTAGTAATATAAGAAAGGTTTTCCTTGTCAAAAGGAACATTTTTTTTTGCTAGTGTAAATTCCAAATTGCAACTTGAAGCTTATAGAGGGCCTCCTCTTCTAACTTCCAGTGGCTGCACAGAGCAGCAGGAGAATAAGGGAACTTTCCTTAAAGGGGTAGTTCCCCCAAAAACCTTTTTTTTAACATTTATTCAGGCTCGTTATGTCAAGGGGAATCATTTTTTTTTTTTTTAGAAATGAAGCAGTACTTACCGTTTTAGAGATGCATCGTCTCCGACGCTTCCGGGTATGGGCTCCGACTATAGGCGTGCCTATTTGATTGACAGGCTTCCGAGGTCGCATACATCGCGTCACGATTTTCCGAAAGTAGCCGAACGACGGTGCGCAGGCGCAGTATAGAGCCGCACCGTCGCTCGGCTTCTTTCGGCTACTCGTGACGCGATGTATGCGACCGTCGGAAGCCTGTCAATCAAATAGGCACGCCCAGACCAGACGATCATACCCGGAAGCGACGGAGACGATGCATCTGTAAAACGGTAAGTATTGCTTCGTTTCTAATAAAAAAACACCCGATTCCCCTTGACATAACGAGCCTCAGTCAATGTTAAAAAAAGGTTTTTGGGGGAATTACCCCTTTAAGGGAAATAATAATAATAAGGGAACTTACTTAAGTAGGTGCTGCTGGGGAAAGAAGAAGGAGAAGTAAAATGTGTTGATGCTCAAAGCTAGTAGTCCTTTGCCAATAAATACTTGCACCCAAAGCAAAGGTTCCAGCACTATTCTATAGCCCTGTGCACTTATACACACTATGTGACACATTCAGTATCACATTACAAATCACACATACTTACAGGAACAAACTGAGGATTAGAAAAAGAGCCATCTAAAAAAGAATTTATGATCGATAGATAACAGCCATATAGAGAGAAGCTTTGTAAATTGCACTAGAGCTGAATTACACATAACTGAACACTGAGGCACCTATTAATAGCTTCTCTGGCTGGTGCATTGATTAATAGCAGTAGGACCTGGTATAACGTCAAAGCCTCACAAGCTCAATCCCAAATCTGCAATGCAGAAAATGCCCAGCACATTAATGCCTTTAATACAAGGAAAAAAATAGATTCTATCCTGTCAGCTCAACTAACCTTCATCAGGGAAGCCCCAGAGGCCTCTTAATCCTTAAAATAATGGAAATACCTTCTCTACAAGGGATCAAAGAGATGACATGATGGGCTGTTATGATACCTTCACTTCTTGTATCGGTTACACTTTGCTAATAAATTGTAAGCTCCCGGGGACAGATTGCTTATCCCGTTTTGTTTCATCTAGCATTAGCATAGGTATTGCATCCTTCCCAGTATAAAGGGCTATGAAGTTATAGTAATGTGTCTGTACATATATATATCAATCATTATTATGTGGAATTCACTGGTACTGTCTGATCACATAACTAGCATGCTTGAGAACAGGAGCACTAATATAAGTTAAAAAGGTATTATGCCGCATACACACGATAATTTTTCACGACGTGAAAAACTACGTGAAAATTTAGAGCATGTTCTAAATTTGTAATGCCCATTTTTCACGTCATGAAAAATGCTCTGGAGCCTACAAATGGTAATTTTTAATGACCATTTAAAAAAATTTAATTTTTCACGTCATAAAAAACCGTCGTGTGTAAGCGGCATAAGTCTCATGTATAAGAGTAAAGAAAATATGTATTGAGTGTATTTCCCACTGCAACCAATTACCCCCCTCTCAATCAATGGCAGACTACTGAGAGAGCCCCTGGGCAAAAAATCATATCTGAATATCAATCAGTACCTGTCACTGTTGTCATCAGAGCATGCTCTTTTGCAATTCTTCCCAGTGTGTGTCATATTATACTATGTATCGCATCATAGGCAGCAAATGTGCCCTTGCTTATATCACCATCTTGAGACTCAGCCCTGTTATTGCACCTCACCAAAACACTAAACAAATAAACAACCCAATTCAGCTCTTTCTACTACTGAGTGATCCTTCTTCAAAGCCGGACTTCCTTCTGCACTGCCTCGATGACTCCTATTGTTCTATAGGACACTAGCATAGCCTTCACAGTGCCAACAAAATTATCAAAACATTCTGGTTTGGCCACTATAGAGAACATACAGTAGCTCTTTTTAGGCACTTTTAGGCATGGTTGATTTACGTATTTAAAAAAGTTAATGTGTTACAGGAACCAGATTCCACATTCCATATTCTGCACATGAAGATAGTTTACTCTGGTGGGTTTCTATGGCCAAACTGTACAGACAGTGTTAGATTTATAAGGGGGCAAAAGGAGCATTTTTTCCAGGCCCCTCCTGCCAGAGGGGGCCCCAGACTCCCTTTATGAAAAAATGTAACTTATCTTCCCTCAAGGATTCAGTAGATGTTTGTTAAGGAAATTGTCCAGTTTGCAGCCTTTGCCAAGCTCCGGTCATGTCTCACTCTATTTTCACAGGTCATTCTATTACATGATAAAAGGATTGCTAATACCTTTCCAGGTTTTAATGAAGCTTATATGCCCTGTACACAGGTCCGT
Organism: Rana kukunoris; assembly: GCA_029574335.1. NCBI lineage: Eukaryota > Metazoa > Chordata > Amphibia > Anura > Ranidae > Rana > Rana kukunoris. Next base: position 466,697,901 of record CM056051.1, on the reverse strand, counting down.
CGTTACAGGACAGGCAAAACAAACAATTGCTTGGGGCCCCGGACTGGCCTGGGGCCCCCAACTCCCCCTTCCCAGGCTGTAGTGTGGCCAAGCTCCTCTTCCTTCCTCCTGGAGTCCTGTCAGTCCGGTCGGGTACCGCGTGTGGTACAGGAGATTCAGTTTCCTGTTCCCGGCCGGACTGACAGGAAGTGCATACTGAGTGCTCACTTCCTTTCAGTCCAGCCAGGAACACAGGAAACTTAATCTCCTGTACTGCGCAGTACCCGGCCTGGCCCGGGCACTATCTGATAGGGGACTGGGGACCTATAATGATAGAACACCGGACTCCGGACTCCAACGACTCTAACATAGGCTTTGCGTGCTGGGGGGGGGGGGGTGTTTGGGGGCCCCCATTTTGCTTGGTGCCACCAAATTCCTTCAAACGGCCCTGCCTGTACACATGACCGGTTTTCCTGACATGCCAAAACCCAAAGTTTTTCCCGATGTGGTTCCTCTTAAGCCTGTCTTGCATACACACATTCAGTCAAAAAAAAGGCTTGACCAAAGCGCGGTGGCGTCCAACACGTACGACGGCACTATAAAGGGGACGTTCCATTCAAATGGCGCCACCCTTTGGGCTCCTTTTGCTGATCCTCGTGTTAGTAAAAGTTTGTTGAGAGACGATTCGTGCTTTCCAGCCTTGTGCTTTTCAGTCCGTTACAGCATGATGAATGTGCTATCTCCATTACGGATGCGAGTTTTACCAGAATGAGTGCTCCCGTCTCATTCTGAGCATTTATTTCCCCTTGGAAAAGCATACACACGACCGGTTTTCGCGATGAGAAAAGGACTGACGGGAAGCACGAGGGGAAAAATTACTTGATTCTGTGCATGCGCTTTTATTTCCTCTGGAACAGCATACACACGACCGGTTTTCCCGTCTAATCTAAAAAATTTAAGTTTTCTCGTCTGGAAAACCGGTCGTGTGTACAAGGCATTCAAATATATTTGAGCATGATGGCCACTAGCTGTTTAGGAGAAAGGTCATTCAGCAAATTGACACTGATAAAGAATTATCTGAGAACCATGATGACCCATGAAAGATGAATGCCGCGTACACACGGTCGGAATTTCCGACAACAAATGTTCGATGTGAGCTTTTGGTCAGATATTCCGACCATGTGTAGGCTCCATTGGACATTTGCTGTCGGAATTTCTGACAACAAATGGTTGTCGGAAATTCTGATCATCTGTAGCCAATTCCGAAAAAAAAAAATCCTACACATGCTCGGAATCAATTAAACGTATGCTCGGAATCATTGAACTTAATTTTTCAAATGTTTGCTCATCGTAGTGTTGTACGTCACCACGTTCTTGACGTTTGGAATTTCTGACAACATTTGTGTGACCGTGTGTATGCAAGACAAGTTTGAGCCAACATTCTGTTGGAAAAAAATCCACGGTTTTGTTGTCGGAATGTCCGATCGTCTGTACTAGGCAGAAGGCTGCTTTCACACCCAGCTGCGGGCAGTTAATGGTAAGACGCCACTAGTTTTAGCGGCACTTTACCGCCATTTTAGCGGCGTTGTTCGGCCACTAGCGTGGCACATTTAACCCCCACTAGCATGTAGTGCCGAAGCGCTTTGCAGGCGCTTCAGCAGCGGTGTCCATTAATTTCAATGAGCAGGAGCGGTGGAGGAGTGGTGTGTACACCGCTCCAAAGATCCTGCTTGCAGGACTTTTTTTAAGGTCCTGCCAGCGTAGCACCCCTGGGACTGCAGTAGAGGCGTTTTACAGTGTTTTTTTTTGCCCAAAAGCTCCTGAAATATGCCTCAGTGTGAAAGGGGTCTTAGTGCTCTGTGCCTACTGCCATGTATGTGGGGGTTAATGGATGAAATATAGCATGTCAGTATGTAGGGAAGGTGATGAATAGATTGTTAATATTTGGGGGTGATGGTTAGCATGTAGTATGTGTGTGTGTGTGTGTGGGGGGGGGGGGGGGTTGATGGAATGTACCATATCAGTATGTAGGGGTTATGATTGGATTGAACCATGTCACTATGTAGGGGTGCAATAAAAGAAGTTTGGAATGTCCAATGTCTCAGTGACGTCAGAGGGGGTTGGGGCAGGGGATGAATGTCTTCTCCTGGTGGTAGAGGAGGTGGTACACAGGACACACAGACATGCTGTCTTTCTCTCTCTTTCCCTCTGGTTTCTCTCTGATCTCCAGCACACAAGCAGCTGAAATCTTCATCCCTTCCTGTCCACAAACCCCCTGCCCCCGAGTCTCCACCTCCTGTCCTAGATTCATGGGTGTCACCATATTTCCGGCTCCCACTATATGAATAAATGGGAGTTGGACTTCAGGTGGAGGAGTGGTGTGTACACTGCTCCAAAGATCCTGCTTGCATGACTTTTCTTAAGGTCCTGCCAGTGCAGCACCCCTGGGCGTTTTACAGGTGCTATTTTTAGCCCAAAAGCTCCTGAAATATGCCTCAGTGTGAAAAGGGTCTTGGTGCTCTGGGCCTACTGGCTGTCAAGCAGTGGCGTCACTAGGTGCAGTAAAACACTGTGTCACCCCCCTGCTTGACATGGAATATGCCATGTATGTGGGGGTTGATGGATGAAATATACCATGTCAGTATGTAGGGAAGGTGATGAATAGATTGTTAGTATTTGGGGGTGATGGTTAACATGTAGTATGTGTGTGTGTGTGGGGGGGAAGGGGGGTTGATGAAATGTACCATATTAGTATAGGAATAAATGGGAGTTGGACTTCAGAAACATGGTGGCTCATCCCAGCCAGAAATCCTGGCAGTTGTCATCCGGGTGCACCCCCATAGCAACGCCACTGCAGTTAAGAGCAGTGTCCTCAAGATAATGAGTGTAACGGTCACCACCGCTTACAACCTTCCATCCAACCACGACAAGCTTATCTGACACACTCCGACAATATTGCATACATGATCCATATCCTTTCCCAGAATAAACGAGACTGCGCTCCGTTCTTGCTTCCAAAGATATGACAATTTATTAGTATTTTCTCAGCTTCTTATATCCAGTACAGCATAATACAGTTAATCACAGGACAATGCAATCTCCACCCCCCTTCACACCATGGGGGGCTTCAATCACACTCTAAAAGGCATTCAGGTAAGCTAACCATGTAGACCGGTCGGCACCGCATCTTCAATAGTGTTCAATTAACCTTGAATAGTAACACAGACATCTAGTTGAATAAGTTATCTATACAGCTTTATCACACAATGGCAGAGGCTTGTGAGAGTGGGTGCAATCCACACCTTCAGATATTTCAATAGCCTATTATACAAAAGGTATGACTCACTGGCTGACCTGGTCATGTCATCATGACTCCTTGTGATATCTCAGTCCAGAAATATGAAGTATTATTAATGTCCCATCACATGTAATATATGAATTATGATTCACTATTAGCCACCTTACACCCAAAAGGGCACAGGGTGGATTTCGACCCAAGAGTTATTGTTGCTGCTGGCACAGGAGTATCTCTCATCCTTCCAACATCTCTGGGTGTCGCGGGCCATTCTGTTACAATGAGTTAGGTCGGCCATACATGGTTTGAATACACCTGACATTCGAACTGTTTATGGGTAGGCAGAATGTATCTCTTGTGATCATATAGCAGCTACTAATAATATTTCCCTGCCAGGAAAAGACAATTCCTGATTTCACTGTCAGTGATGTCTGTGTTGATGGTGGAATTGTGCAAATTCTTTCCTGCAACTATAAAAATTTGCATTGTGTATGACCTGCCCAAGTTAAACATTTTGCAGATGCTAAGTGCAGGAAGGAAGACATTTTGTAAAAATTGTACTTTGATGCATTACTGTGATATATAACTTTTTATTTGTAATATAATTACATTTCTATGTTGAGGGGCCCCCAAAATTGAATTGCCCCAGAGACTCCAAGGTCTGAATCTGGCACTGTCTCTTTTTTCTGTCCTAATTGCTAATTCTGATATTACTGCATACTGTCAGCATCTCAAAGTGTGAATTAAAAGACTGATTTTCTCTGGTCCATCCCTTTAATTCATTATATTTCAAGTATTTCAGCATCACATGTGGGTGTTACCTAGGGATAGTCAGAATGCAAATACAGCCTGCTTATGAATGCTCACTCCTCCAGACTGATACTCACCCAACAAGCTATTTGCATAACTCCTCCCAAAAGCCAGCCTACTGCTTGTATCAGGGTGAATGGCTCTTGGAATGAGTACTGAAGTAGGGGGCGTTTGTTTTCAGGATCCTATTTACCGCACCTAGCTGGACCCTTCCACCAGCTATGATCTGCCTGCATTGCATAGAGAAGCATCAAGACACAGGGATGATGTCACAGAGTCCAAAAATTAGGAACATAGTCAAAATAGAAACTTTTAATAAAAAAATGTATTTGTATGTTGATGGAAAGGAGGAATCAGGGAAGGCAAACTATAAGCAGATTTAACTTCAGCTTTAATTTAAATGGTGCAAATAGCAATAACCTATAGCAATCGATCATATTTCCTATTTCAGTCAGTTACAATGCTGAGAACAAACACAAAGGGCCAGATTCTCAAAAGAGATACGCCAGTGTATCTCTGTTTTTTTACTGGGTATCTATGCGTGTGATTCCTAGAATCACTTACGCATAGATACAGTGAAGATCCGACAAGTGTAAAACCATTACACTGGCGGATCGTAGATGTAATGACATCGCCGGCCGCTAGGTGGCCTGTACGTTGTTTTCTCATTTGCCTATGCAAATGAGCCTAATCCGACGATTCCCGAACATTTTTATGCCGCCCCGTCGTAGTTTACGTTGTTTCCGTACGCGTAAGGTTACCCCTGCTATATGAGGGGTAACCTTACGAAGTTCCGTCGTTGCCATGTTAAGTATGGCGTCGGGTCACCGTCGTCTTTTTCCGTCGGTTACGTTGTTTTACTAAGTCGTTCGCGAATAGGGATTTACGTAAACGACGCTCAAGTCGGTTTCATTCACTTTTTCCAACGTGAGCTGGAGCATGCGCACTGGGCTATTTTTGAGGCCGGCGCATGCGCAGTTCGATCGACGTGGGGGCGCGCTTAATTTAAATACAAGCCGTCCCCTTTGAATTACGCGGGGATACGCAGAGCCATTTACACTATGCCAACGCAACTTACGGAGCAAGTGCTTGGGGAATACGGCACTTGCTCTGTTAAATTGCGGCGGCATACTGTAAATGGCTTACGCTACGCCAGCGGCAATTCTATGGGAATCTGGCCCAAAGACTGTGAATGGATTACAATAGATTATCAGCACTTTGCACAATATTCTATATGGAGCATACTGCTGGGGCACCAGGGGATATGATGACGTTATATACTAAAGATTGTTATGGGATGGTGGCACGTCACATATAGGAACAGATGTCAACTCAGTATAAAGAGGGACAAAGGAATTACTGATTAATCCACAACGAGCCTTACTGGAGCCGCTCCCTCCACTGTTGGCATGCCTGTCAGGAATTCATTACTGATGCTGGATTTATGTGGCAGCACTTATGGGGTTAAATGGTAGCTTCCCTGTACAGCTGTGTAAATTTTACAGCGCATTAAGTTTTATATAGCTTAACAAGATCTGTGTCAGAGCTATGAAATCTCAGAATGAAATGTATATCTGTGCTACCTCAGCTGCTCTCGCTATTTTTCTGCAGCAGTTGGATGCACTGCAATGTCTGTCACCCCAGGGAAGAAGGCTGATGATGTCATCATAGTGCGTGGGTGCAAAATATAGGACAGCAACACCATTTCTAGCAAAGTGACTCAAGCAAAGAAAGACACAATTCATTACCGAGTATATATCCAGCTTTCCTTACATACTGCATGCTGTAGGTGCACCACACTCTTCTACGAATAATATACCTAAAGGGCACATAGAACTGATTAATTAAAAGGAAAGAATAATGTATTTTCAGTGACACCATAGTTTTAGATGCAAGCGAAAGCGAAAGGATACATTAAATATTTGAGCTATCATTGGTAACCTTGGCTCCTTCTGAAAATTACATTTATCTCAAGTTGTAACAAAATAATTATACGATTTATTCAGTTATTGCCACTAAGTAAAGATTTCTAACTTATTGCATCAATCACTTTTTGATTTGGTAACAAATTGGAAGGCCTAAGTTACCTTCAACAAATATGCAAGTTTACTGTCACATACCTGGATGGGCAATCTTAGCGAACGCAGTATTGGAGCATAAGGGAAATGGTATTAAAAAAAACACACACAGGTTGAACTGATGCTGGTGTCTTTATTCAACCTTACCAACTATGTAACTATACTGCCAAGCTTAGGATGGCAAGAATTACTTCTCTTTCTGCTCCAGTCCAAAACCCATGGGTTTAAGGGCAACAGAGTATAGGGATGAAGTTGTGGCACCACTACCGATACTGTGATAACACTTAAACTGGAATTCAAGAATTGTGTTTCCAAGAAGACTGAAGTATCAGGTTAGTGTAGGCAGTGGCATCTTAAGAGTATTTTAGGCCCGCGGGCAATACAGTGCACTGGGGCCCTGTCTACCCAATCACACACGAGAATTTTTTACTGACAAAAACCATGACATTTACTGGCAGAACCACATTTTTTACTGGCACTGCAAAAAAGTACTTAAAATTACAATTTTCAATGCCAAACAGTGCAAATGTCAGTATTTAAACTATAAACATGTTGCTAGTGCTATTAGCAATGTGTTTAAATTAAACAAAAGTAAAACAACATATTTCTTCATTCACATGAAGTTCTGACCCGCTGCTCTCCACAATTTTTTACTGGGATCACTGGGCATGTGGGGCCCCCCAGGCAAGTGGGGCCCCCGGGCAACAGCCCAGCGTGCCCAATGGAAAAGATGGCCCTGAGTGTAGGTCTCTGATTGAGATGAGGTAGGAAAACAAGTTTGATTCAGGAGAGAAGGGGGTACAAAACTGGTAATATTGAAAAGTTAGGTCAGCAACTTGAGGTCAAATAGATACAGGACAGGCAGCAGAATCATAAGTCAGAATTGGTACAAGAGCAGATATGAGCAGACAGCTAAAAGGACACGTCGGCTCAGTAGTAGCGTTAAAAAAAGAATGAAGTTGCAGGATAACAAATCAAGGTTAAACTACTGAAGATAGAGAGAGGGGGTCAGAGAGAGAGAGGGGGGTCAGAGAGAGAAAGGGGGTGTCAGAGAGAGCTCAGGGGGAGAAAGAGAGAGGGGGTCAGAGAGAGCTCAGAGGGAGAGAGAGGGGGTGTCAGAGAGAGGGGGGTCAGAGAGAGAGAGGGGGTCAGAGAGAGAGGCGGTGGAGTCAGAGAGAGAGGGGGAGTCAGAGAGAGAGGGGGGAGTCAGAGAGAGAGGGGGGGTCAGAGAGAGAGAGAGGGGGGTCAGAGAGAGAGAGAGAGGGGGGTCAGAGAGAGAGGGGGGTCAGAGAGAGAGAGAGGGGGGTCATAAATAGAGAGAGAGAGAGGGGGGGTCAGAGAGAGAGAGGGGGGGTCAGGGAGAGAGAGAGGGGGGGGTCAGAGAGAGGAGAGAGAGAGGGAGCAGGGTCTGGTCGGTGAACATGCTCTCTCACTTGGAATGGTTCCCAGAGGCTGGCTCACTGGATCATTCAGCAGTTTGTCAGTGTGGATGCTTGTTTTTAATCTTCCCGCCCACCTCCCCTTCTTTACAGACGAGCACTCAGGAGGGACGGGACTCGAGAGAAGTGTGAAGCACTGAAGCTGCTTGGGACTTGGGAGATTGGATTGGATGGAGCACACAGCAGGGGCGGTACTTGAGAGAAGTCGGAGAGCGGAGGGGGGGGGGGGTTGCTGCACAGTACACATAGAAGAGCGCCCTGCTGGAGGGGGGGGGGCAGGTGATTTATGGAAACATGAAAGAGGGGGAGGAGAGCCCCGCGAGGGGTCCCACCCCGCGCGACTGTCTGCTCTTTAATGTTTCCAGAAATCACACTACACTGCCTGACACAACTCTTCTGCTCGAGTCCTGCAAAGGGAACGGCGTTCCTGCTGTAAAAAAAGTGCAGGGACGCCGTCCCCACACGTTCCCGCAGGACTCGAGCCCTGTGTAGAACCATTTATGTGCACACGTATGTGCAGGAGCTTGTGCCAGTAACCGATTGTGCAGGCTGGCACAATTTTCCTAACAATTACAAAGGAACCTAAGATCATAATGTACACTGCTCAAAAAAATTAAAACATTGAAAACATATCAGATCTCAATGGGCAAAAATTTCATGCTGGATATCTATACTGATATGGACTGGGTAATGTGTTAGGAATGAAAGGATGGCACATCATTTGATGGAAATGAAAATGATCCACCTACAGAGGGCTGAATTCAAAGACACCCCGAAAATCAAAGTGAAAAAATTATGCAGCAAGCTAGTCCATTTTGCTGAAATTTCATTGCAACAACTCAAAATGGTCCTCAGTAGTTTGTATGGCCTCCAAGTGCTTGTATGCATGCCTGACAACATCAGGGCATGCTCCTAATAAGAATGTTGTCCTGGGGTATTTCCTCCCAGATCTGGACCAGAGCATCACTGAGCTACTGAACAGACTGAGGTGCAACCTGGCGACACCGGATGGACCGAAACATAATGTCCCAGAGGTGTTCTTTTGGATTTAGGTCAGCTGAGCGTGGGGGCAATTCAATGGTATCAATTTCTTCATCCTCCAGGAACTGGCTGCATCCTCTTGCCACATGAGGCTGGGCAATGTCGTGCACCAGGAGGAACCCAGGACCCACTGCACCAGCGTAGGGTCTCACAATGGGTCCAAGGTTTCCATCTGGATACCTAACGGCAGTCAGGGTGTCATTGTGTAGCCTGTAGAGGTCTGTGCGTCCCCCAATGGATATGCCTCCCCAGACCAACACTGACCCACCACCAAACTGGTCATGCTGAACGATGTTACAGGCAGCATAAAGTTGTCTGCGGCTTCTCCAGACCCTTTCACGTCTGTCATATATGCTCAGGGTGAACCTGCTCTCATCTGTGAAAAGCATGGGGCACCAGTGGCGGAATTGCCAATTCTGGTGTTCAATGGAAAATGCCAATTGAGCTCCACGGTGTCCGGCAGTGAGCACTAGAGGATGTCGGCCCTCAGGCCACCCCCATGAAGTCTGTTTCTGATTGTTTGGTCAGAGACATTCACACCAGTGGCCTGCTGGAGGTCATTTTGTAGGGCTCTGGCAGTGCTCATCCCATTTCTCCTTACACAAAGGAGCAGATACCGGTACTGCTGATGGGTTAGGGACCTTCTACGGCTCTGTCTAGATCTCCTAGAGTAACTGCCTGTCTCCTGGAATATCCTCCATGCTCTTCTTGCAATGACATGTATTAATGTGCCATCCTGGAGGAGTTGGACTGCCTGTGCAACCCTTATAGCAGTGGTTCTCAACTCCTGTCCTCAGGACCCACTAACAGGCCAGGTTTGCAAGATAACTGAAATGCATCACAGGTGATATAATTTGCTGCTCAGTGATTGCAGTGTTCTAGGTCTGCATTTCCCCAAGGTAACACTTAAATCCTGGCCTGTTGGTGGGTCCTGAGGACAGGAGTTGAGAACCACTGCCTTATAGGGTCCACGTATCGCCTTGTGCTACCATTAGTGACACTGACCCTAGCCAAATGCAAAACTAGTGAAAAACAATCAGAAAAGATGAGTAGGGAAAAAAAATGCCAGACACCAGAACATGAAAAACATTCCTGTTTTGGAGGTCATCTCATTGTTGCCCATCTAGTGTACCTGTTGTTAATTTCAATTAACAGCAAAGCAGCTGAAACTGATTAACAATCCCCTCTGTATACACTTCTCCCCCTCTGCTACTTAACTGACCAGATCAATATCCCAGGAGTTCTGATTCAAAAGTGTTCCTTTAATTTTTTTGAGTAGTGTATTTTTTTTTACTGATGAGCTGGATTTACCACCAACGGCAGTGTGGGGACGTATACCCAATTGTAACTGCTCCGTCTCTCTGTGTGTTTCATACATTTCTGGATCAGTATCGTAAACAGACTTATCAATGTCTATCATGTCTGACTAAACAGTGGAAGTAGCGTGTTAGATTGTTCCCTATTTACACAGCAAGAATACCTTGTCACAATCTGAACTCTGTCCAGTTGGAGCTTTAAACATATACTCTAACCTACTTAATCAGACCAACTCATTGAACTAAGGAGGAATCCTCTAATTTTGATTAAGTTAAATTTAGGGATAGTACTCTCACAGGAAGGACTGCGATGTGTATGGGTGTTGTGGTTGCCACCTGTATCCATAGTTAGACTAGTGTCTAATTTTCCACAGAAAAGAGCCAATGCATCTAATTCTCCAAAAAATGAGGGGGAGATCCAAACGGGACAGTTTCTAAATATGTCTGTAAATTTTGGTAAATATATAATTTTTAACACATTAATACGTCCCAAAAGATTGAGCGGAAGGGTGGACCAGTGGGAACAATGATCTTTAAGGCGTTCACAAACCGGTTTCAAGTTAAGGCGATGAAAGGAATGGAGATCTCTGGAGATCCTAATTCCCATATAGGTAAACTCCTCAACCCATTGCAGAGCCGTTGAGTTTAAGGTAACTCTTCGTCATCCAATTTTCTATCAAAGTAAGGCATTTCTCTAGTCTGAGATAATGATTCTTGTTGTTGCAGATGCGAAAATGTAGTTGCGTGTCATCCGCGTAGGAGTGGTAGAGTAACTTCTGGTTACTGATGATTTCCAAAAAGGGCAAAGATAGATATTGAATAATACAGGCGACAAGGGGGATCCCTGAGGGACTCCACATGACACTGTGCGTTTTTCAGAAGTGAAAGGACTTAGTTTCACTATTTGTGATCGGTTTTCCAAGACGGAGGAGTAGCAGGGTAAATCCGAGCCTGCGACTCTAGCTACTTCAGCTAGGCGAGTCAGTAATAATTTGTGGTCTACTGTATCAAATGCTGCGCTTAGGTCCAACAGTACCAGAAGACAAGATTCTCCTTCGTCTGCTGCTTCGAGAGCGTCATCCCATATTTTGAGAAGCGCTGTTTCCGTACCGTTGCCTGGGCAAAAACCCGATTGACAAGGATCCAGTAGTTTGTGGGTGTCTAAATGATGTTGTAGCTGTTGTACAACTGCTTTCTCCATTATCTTGGAGAAGATGTTTAGGCCTGTTATGGGTCGACGATGGTTTGGGTCTTTGGGGTCAAGGGTGTTTTTTTTTAGAATTGGTTTGATTATGCCTAGTTTCAGCAGGGTCGGCACCGTGCCTTCCTCGAAAGATTGGTTTATGAGGTGCGTGATAGCCGGTGCCACAATATCGGCACATTCTTTCAACAGTTTAGTGGGGATAATATCATTAGGCGCTGTGCTGTCTCACAGATTACTGATGATATTTTTGGTGGTGTCGATGGAAATGGGCTTTAGTGTGAATTTAGTTGATTGTGGCATATTTGTGTGGATATTACCTTTTTGATTTAGAGGGGAGTCGATGGCGGTTCTATTTTGCTCAATAATTTCACAGATTTTTTTAATTTTGTTAATGAAATGATCCGTTGCAAAACTCTTGTGATTCAAGAACCTCTAGGCAGGCTGGGTTCATGGACTGAGCAACTAAATTAAAGAGTTTGCGGGGGCGGTTTAGGGCTTTAGTGATGATGTTATAGAAATGATCTTTTTTGGCTTTTTTAGATTTCTTTGTGATATTTCTTAGTTATTCCCTTGTAAATAATGTGGTTTTCCTCTGTAGAGCTTCTTCTCCAGGCTGCTTCCGCTCTTCTGCGCTCCTGCTTCAACAACAACAACTGGTCGTTAAACCAGCTGGAGTTGTTTTTCCTGATGCGCGTTCTGCTTTTCGGCGCTACTATGTCAGCTGTCTATAGTAGGGCCTTGTTGATGGAATTGAGTGTTTCTGTCGCTGTTTGATGTTATTCTATTGTTTTTATTTTGTTGTGCAAAGTCGTTTTGAAGAGTTCCGAATGGAGCTTCTTCTTGGATCTTGTCCAGTGTGTTGTCAACGGGTTTATTGTTTTTTTTTTAAGGGGGCGTTTGTAGTGACTTTGAATTTTATTGCATGGTGATCTGTCAATAGTAAGGGCTGATTTCCCAATATGTTAATTTCCAAATCTTGTCTGAAAATCAGATTGAGCTTGTGGCCTAAAATATGTGTGGGTCCACATACCAGTTGCTGCAGACCTAATCCTTCCAAGCGGTCAAAGCAGGCGTCAGCGACTTGGTCCTGTGAGGAGTTGGCCCAGAGGTTGAATGAGCAGGAAATGTTTGATGTTCAAGGTATAGGTGGAAATGAATTCTGTCAATAACGTGAGGAGGTGCGTTTTTGGTCCTGGTGGTCTATAGCAGAGTAGTATGCGAATGGTGTCCTGGGGATTTGTTTGGAATTGCAGAGTGAGGGTTTCCATGAACGGAAGTGAGGTCTGAAGGTCTGGTTTAGTGACCGAGAGGTGAGCCTTGTAGATCACCGCCAGGCCTCCTCCTCTTTCCCCACTCTGTTTTCTGTGAGAATGCGATAATTCTCTGGCACCAATTCTCCAAGAATGGTATTACAGTCGGCTGTTAGCCAGCTTTCTGTAATGAAGAGGCAGTCAATGTTGTGTTGAAGGATGAAATCGTGGATTTCCTGTCAGTGCTTTACTGCCGATCTTGTGTTGATCAAGGCACATGATATATGTTTTAGCTGAGGTGTAGACGTGCAATCTTTGACTGTCGATCATCCATCCGTTCTTAACAGTTGCTCTTTCCTTAGCACTTGTTTGATGACGACTGGTAATGTTGGGGCGGATGTCCTTGGACCCTAAATGGTTTTTGCAGAGTATTGCAACTTAACCATAATCACAGAATCACAGAGGATGGTGATCGCGGTAAAGTGTTCGATCGCGATAGTAATCAAAGACGGTGAGGATTTAGTGGTGGCCCCGATAAGCGGCGATGTGTGGACCCCCAACTAACCCCCCCGTTGATGCAGAGGAAGGCGAAAAGAAACCCTGCCATGCAATGCCAATCAGCAGCGACGGTGAAAAAATTCCTTCCTGATCCCTCAGGGGCGATCGGGTAAAACCCTGGATCAACTGAACTATGGTGGTGGCCAGTGAATTGATTGCTTGGACGCGGCTGGAGGCCCTCGCCTTCCCGAGCCACTAGGGGCGTGCGCCACCCGCATCACTGGGAACCAGATGCGCATGCCCGGCGGCCACGATGTCCGCCAGGGACCCGCAATTGCCCAGTAACTGAGCAGGACCGTGGATCTCTGTGTCCTTTCAGGGAGAGGAGACCGATGGTGTGTCCCTTGTAAATAGGGACACTGGTCAGCCCCCTCCCCCTACAGTAAGAATGACTCCCTAGGGAACACATTAACCCCTTGAGCGCCCCTAGTGTTAACCCCTTCCCTGCCAGTCATATTTATACAGCAATCAATGGATTTGTATACCACTGATCGCTGTATAAATGTGAATGGTCCCAAAAATGCGTTAAAAGTGTCCGATGTGTCCGCCGGAATATCGCAGTCGTGATAAAAATCGCAGATCGCCGCCATTACTAGTAAAAAATAAATAAATAAAAAATGCTATAAATCTATCCCCTATTTTATAGCCGGTATAAATTTTGCGCAAACCAATCAATATACGCTTATTGCGATTTTTTTTAACCAAAAATATGAAGAATACACATCGGCCAAAACTGAGAAAAAAAATGTTTAAAAACAAAAAAAAATTGGGTATTTATTATAGCAAAAAGTAAAATTTTTTTTTTTCAAACGTGTCCCTCTACTTTTGTTTATAGCACAATACATAAAAAACACAGAGTTGATCAAATACCACCAAAAGAAATTATAAACATTTAATTTGGGAACAGCGTTGCATGACCACGCAATCGTCATTCAAAGTGTGACAGCGCTGAAAGCTGAAAAATGGCCTGGGCAGGAAGGGGGTGAAAGTGCCCTGTAGGCAAGTGGTTAAACATTAATGGCTGTGTGTTGAGTTATTTTGAGGGGACAGCAAATTGACAGTTATACAAGCTGTACACTCACTACTTTACATTGTAGCAAAGTGTCATTTCTTCAGTGTTGTCACAGAAAGATATAATCACATATTTACAAAAATGTGAGGGGTGTACTCACTTTTGTGAGATGCTGTGTATATAGGTATATTATTTGTATATAATTTGCATCTAATGTATACCTTGAGAGAGCCCAGCACTGGTTGTTTACTTTGGGCCAAATTCAGGTAGAGCTGCGCTGGAGTATTTCGATATGCGCCGCGTAACTGTGAATATGCGCCGTCGTTTCTATGTGGCCGTACCCACCAAACTAGATGCGCCCGAAAACGGGCCATTTCCGATCGGCTTAACTTTCCAGCGCCAGAGTCCCGTCAGCGCATAATTTCGTTTGGCGCATCAGTCGCGCCTATTGATTTCCCCTGCAAATATGCAAATGAGGGAGATTTCCCGATTCGCGAACGGATTAGCACCATACGCTGGCTACATGCGCCGTGCGTATCTCGTCCGTCCGGCGCAAAGTTATTTCTACAAAAGGCTGCTTTATCTTTACTCCAGACGGTCACAGGTCAGCAGGAGAGCAGCTACAGCAGCGTTACCGACGATAAGAGCTAGCTGAACAACCACACTTGCAAGGACAACACCTCTGTGTGCCAACATGCCAGGGGCAATCGTGGTCCTAGCACTACTGATGGGTCCCCCGGAACGAAGGAGGCGGGCACGTGAGAGGATATATCGCACGCGCATGAACCTCTTTGGCATGGGGGATGAGGAGGTGTATCGCCTCTTCAGATTCAGCCCAGATGCAATACTTGAACTAACCACAACCCTGCAGGATGACATCACCAGCCCAACACACCGCTCACAAGCAGTGCAGCCACTGGTGAAGGTCCTGGCAACACTCCATTTCCTAGCAAGTGGATCATTCCAGCGTTCAAGTGGAGTGGTGGCTGGGAAGTCACAATCCTCCGTGAGCAGATGTGTGCACCAGGTTGTCCCTGCAATCCTCAGACGCATGTCCAACCAGTTCATCAGACCCACCACTGAGGAGCTGCGGCTGAAGGCAATGACAGATTTCTACAACATTGCCAGATTCCCACGCACTGTGGGGGCCATTGATTGCACACATGTGGCCCTACAGCCCCCCAGTGTCACAGAGCACATATACCGCAATCGGAAGCATTGGCATTCCATCAACGTACAGGTGATAGCCGATGCCCAACGCCTCGTATGGCACGTCCGTGCCAAACACCCCGGGTCCAGCCATGACAGCTTCATATACAATCAGAGCCCCATCCCAGCAGAATTCGAACAGAACATGTATGGGGACAGCTGGCTGGTTGGTGAGTGACATGAGAGTCAGGCATGACTATCCCCTCCTGTGATGCACATCAAAAGTGGCACATGCATGACTAACATCCTCCTGTCTTTGACCTTACAGGTGACTCTGCATATGCACTGGGACCCCATCTCATGACTCCTTTCCGGAACCCCCAAACCAGAGGAGAGAGAAAATACAATGAAGCACACATCAAAACCCGTGCAGTGGTGGAGCAAACATTCGGGCTCCTGAAGTCCCGTTACCGCTGCCTGGATAAGTCCGGGGGGACCCTATTGTATTCCCCTACCTTTGTGTGTCAGATCATCGGTGCATGTTGCATTCTGCACAACTTTGCTATGAGAAAAGGCCTGCAGATTGACATACTGTACGTGATGACCTGACCCCTGACCCACACAGTCCCCACCTGCCAGAGGACACCCAGTCTGCTGATGGAAGAGCAGTCAGGAGGGTCCTCGCCGTAGGCATCTTTGGACACTAAACCAAAACATTAATCACACAGACAATGCACGCATGCACACCACTGATGTCCCTAGATCACACACACCACATGCACATCGCATTGGATTAGCCCAAGTCCAGCATGTAGGACTTGGGAGCAGCAACGCCAGCGTCAAGGCCCCAATGATGTCACTGTCCATTCATACACCTTTCACACGTCATTCATACAGCCGTGGGGTTAACTTCACCACCACGGCCGAGGGTGACACCCCTTACTGGCAGGAGTGCCACCCCCTCACATTCACACACCATTCACACTGCAACGTGTGCAGTATCAATAAAATAAAAATCTCATATCCTGAGTAAAAATTAAAAAAAAATAAAAATCTCATATCCTGAGTAAAAATCAGACAAAAAAACAAAACAAAATCATCGGGGATGCCGGGGGCTCCTTCTTGCCGAACCTCTCTGGCTCTTCAGCTGCCTGGATGGAGTGGGTGGGGGTGGGGGGCATCTTGAGGTGGCTGATCCCCGGGTGGGCCACTCCTGGCAGGTGTGGCCTGCATGCCCTCCAAGGCCATGGCTATCCGGCCGAGGTAATTGTTTGTCTGGCCCTGCATCCTGAGCTGCCGGGTCACTTGGTAGTGTTGGGCCCGCCGACTCAGCCTCCCCTGGTCCCGGATGGCAGCACTGTTTCCATGGATGGCAGCAGTGTTGGCCTGGACGGCTGCAGTGAGGTGCCTAATATCCCCCTGCACCTCCCCCAAACTGGTCACCACTGCAGCGCAGTTGCAACTCACATCCTGCACTGCGTTGCTTATCTGGCCAACGGAGCACAGGCTGTCAGCCACTTTCTCCAAGTGCCCAACTATGTCCCCCATTTGTTGGGTCTGTCTGGCGTGATCCCTCGCCAACTGGCCCTGGACAAGATCCGACACCCCCCTGGTCTTCTGGGTCGCCTTCCTGGGGCCAGAAGATGGTTGTCCCCGGGGGGATGGAGTCGCCCTTGAGGGGCTTCCAAGGATGGGGGAGGGGATGACAGACGGCCCAGGAGAAGGGGAGGAGACCTCCAACACTAAGGAAAAGTCCTGCTCTGCCACAGCAGGATCCTCCACAACCACCTCGGCAGGTGTGGTGTGGCCACTCTCCTCCTCCACCTCTTCACCACCCAGGGGCTCGTGCACAGGATGGCGTGGGGGGATGGGGTGGACTGGCCGCCGACAGATGATGGCCCAGCCCCGTCATCTTTGGATGACACAAAGCAGACACATGATGGTGGTCCCACACACTTGGCACATGTACCCTCCCCCCCCCCCAAATGCAACACATCAAATAGGGGATAAAAAACACTTACCTGTCCTGGAGCCTTCCTCCACGGAGTCATAGCCAGGGACCCCCTCCACCTGCTCCCTCTCCAGGCAGCGAGAGACCACCTCCTCCTCCGCGGTCAGGGTAACCGGACATGGGGGACCACCACCTGTGCCCCTCTCATGCCTCCTGATGGTGGCCACCTTGCCACGGACCTTGCGCCGCAGATCATTGATTTTTTTTTGGATGTCAGCAGCAGTCCGGGTGGAGTACCCCAAAATATTGACCCGGCCAGCAATGGTGTCCAGGATGCCCTACTTCTTCTTCCTCTCCCGGCTGGTCTTACGGCTTTTCTTGCCATGGAGGAAATGATTAAATGTCTCCATAGCGGAGATGATCACTGAGACCTCCTGGGCGTTAAAGTTGAGGTTCCTCCTCTCTCTGGGGGTAGCGGGAGCAGCCATCACAGCACAAAAGTATCTTCCCTGGGGTGGGGGGAAACGGAAATACTTTTGTGCCGGAATGGCGTTTCCGCCTGCGCTTTTAAGCGCCCAACGGAAGGCATTGCGCTGACGTTTCCCGTGAAGTGGTGCCGACGGAAGTTGTGAGCATGCGCACAAGGGGGCGAGTGGAGCCGCACTCACTGCGCATGCTCCGTGGATGATGCGCTGAACGTAAGCCTCTGCGCTGGGCTCCGCCCATCATTTACATGTGATCACACCCACTTCCACTTGCGTCGGGTTACGCCAGCGCATTATCGTTACTCTGGCGCAAGTTTACGCGCAACTGCTATGTGAATAACAGTACTTGCGCTGAAAGGGTCGTCAGAGTAACGTAAATGAGAAGCGTTACTCCAGAGCAAAGATGCTCCCATCTACCTGAATCTGGCCCTTTCTGTTTTAGTCAAACTAAAGTTTCAAATGGGGCCCAAAATACAAAGCAGATATAGAGAGGGTTGCATCCCTCCTCTGAGGGAATAATCTGCATATAATATTAATTCTTGTTATTGAGCTCTATTTATAAAACAAAGTTGTCTATTTATTATATAGTCAACTTGGTTAAAACAAAACAAAAAAAAAGGCCCCAGTAGCATAGAGCTCCACTTCCTGTTTGCATATAAGCATGACATATTTATATGCAACATTTTATATTTACCTAACTAAAAATGTAAATGATATTTTTAAACTGTATTCTATTTTTCTAAACATATGAAATAAAGAAACTTTATACAAAGACACTGTGGGGTATATTTATAAACATTTACATAACTATTTACCCATCGAAACTGCATGTGTTTGTTCTATGCAAGCTAAGCAGTTGTTGTGAGAATGGGGAAAAATGTAATGTTCCTAGGCTTTTCTCTTCTGGTTGAATGTTCTTTATATATGATGTTCAGTAACAAAGGCAGGTGCATTCATAACGAACATAGAGGGCCAGATTCTCAAAAAATGGCGTATCTGGCGACGTAGCGTATCGTATCGCATTTACACTATGCCTACGCAAATTACTGGAGCAAGTGCCGTATTCTCAAAGCACTTGCTCCGTAATTTTCGGCGGCGTAGCGTAAATGCGGCGTGGTAAGGCCGCGTAATCAAATAGTGAAGGAGGGGGCGTGCTGTATTTAAATTAAGCGTGCCCCCGCGTCAAACGAAGTGCACATGCGCCGGCCGGGAAAAAAGCCCAGTGCGCATGCTCCAGCTCACGTCGGAAAGCGTTGTTGAAACCGACGTCAAAACTACGTGATCGTCACTTACGCAATTCCCTATTCACGAACGACTTGACGATGCTGACACGACGCCATACTTAACATGGCAACGACGGAACTTCGGAAACACACCCCTCATATAGCAGGGGTAACCTTACGCGTACGGAAACGGCGTAAACGACGACGGGGCAGCGTAAAAACGTTCGGGAATCGGCGTATTAGGCTCATTTGCATAGGCAAATGAGAAAACAAAGTAAAGGCCACCTAGCGGCCGGCGTTGTCATTACATCTAAGATCCGACGGTGTAATTGCTTTACACCTGTCAGATCTTTAGTGTATCTATGCGTAAGTGATTCTAAAATTCACTCACATAGATACCCATTGAAAAAAACTGCGATACGCCGGTGTATCTGAGATACACCGTCGTATCTCAGCTGAGAATCTGGCCCAGAGTGAATAGGGAAAATACCCCATTATTGCCACTGAATGAAGCTGAGGATCAAAGGAAATATACTGTATATATCTTTTTCAACCAAGGTGCCCAGGCACCCTATGGTGCCTTGAGGTTTCTTCAGGGGTACATTGGCAAAATACCTAAAAAGTACCCAAAAATTGTATACAAGCCGTCGTGTGAATGAAGGCTGCCTTTTAAGTACACAAGTCACAGGTTTTCATTGTGCATCATTACAACCTTCTAGTTGCCTGTGTCCTGATGACCAATGTCATCACCAGTTGATAAGAAGGATGTCAATTGCCTGCATAACATCCTTGTTTGACCCTCTCCTGCCCCTCTGTTTTAGTGGTGGGGTCACATTAGCCGAGTGAGGGAGAAACATTTGAAAACTAGTCAGTACCAGTTTGCAAAAGTGTGTTTACTCTCAAAGAAAAAAATCACCTCTAACGTTGGGTGTCCTACTTGGCCTTGCGAATGCTGCATTACATAAAGGTATTAGTTGTTTTTACATTTTAGAATGGGGTGCCTCAAGACTGTCCATCATTTTTAAAGGGTGCCTTGAGATTGTCCATCATTTTTAAAGGGTGCCTTGACTGTAAAAAGGTTGAGAAATACGGTCTTAGAAGATACATTTTACCCATTCTAGGGAATGCTGGAGGGAATTATCATAAAATAATGTAATCTTTGCTACTACAGAATGCCCATTTATTTGCTAATTCCCTCCAGTGTTTTCTAAAATTGTAATATTGTATGTCTTATTACTATGATGTATTTACTTACTATGATCCCCAGCTCCATCTAGTGCCCATAATACAGTATTTCCCCAAATTATTCTATAGCCTTGTACACACGCTCGGTTTTCTCCGCAAGAACCAGCAAAAACTTTCTTGCCAAGCTGGCAGAGCTTTCTTGCCAAGTAAACCGAGCGTGTGTACGAGGCTTTCAGGTTTCTCGTCTGGAAATCTGCCCAGAATCTCAATGAGAAAAATAGAGATCCTGCTCTCTATTTTCTCATCAAGATTCTTGTCGGCCTGTTTCTCGACGAGAAACCCGAGCGTCTGTATACTTACCTGTCGCTGTGGAAACCCGCGCAGGCTTGAAATGACTTTGATGCATGCGCGGTAGCCTTCACGGTATAGGTAGGGTGAAGCAAGATGGCGGCGACGGCATTGAACCTGACAAGCGCATGCTCTTCATACGCGATGACGTCACTGCGTTCTTGCCTTTCAAAAGAACCACAGTTCTTTTGAAAGGAGTGTGTGTACACTCAGGCGGCAAGTGATTCTTGCCAAGAATCTGGCCAGGAAAAACAACGTTTTTTTCCTGATGAGATTCTGGCCCGTGTGTATGAGGCTTATGTCTATGATGAATGAACCTATCTTTACGACTGACTATAATTAGGGTTGTCCCCGATACCACTTTTTTAAGACCGAGTACAAGTACCGATACTTTTTTCAAGTACTCGCTGCTCCCGAATACCGATACTTTTTTTTAATCTCATGTGACAGCGGCACATGTGTCAGTATGTTTTTTTTTTTTTTCATCTTTAACAATTTGTTTTAAATGTTTTAATTTTTTTTTTATTGTTTTTATTTATACTGCTTTCTTTTTTTTTTAAGGGGGGGGGGGGGGGGTGGACCGTGTCAGTGTGTTTTTTCTTTATTTTTTTTAATTATTTTTTTTCAGCCCTGTTGGCGAGATATCTTAACAGACCTCTGACATCTTCCCTTTGAGACAGGGAAAGAGACTAGGGACACATGTTCCCCTGTCCCTTTCTTAGCAGCATCAGCTGCGCTGAAAATAAATGAAGTGAAGACAGCATCTTCTCTTCATTCATAAACTGAAACATTTGTAAACACAGGTTACAATGTTTCAGTTATGTGAATAGACTGTCAGTGATCACTTGCTCTGTCCATTCGGAGCAGTAAGGAGCCGGATTTACCAGCTCCTACCCTGCTCTCCATCCTGACAATTCCAGAGGGTGGAGGAGAGGCACGGAAGGGGAGAGAAACACGTCAGGATACACAGGATACACGGCAGGATGCACGGGATACACGGTGGCATACACAGGATACATGGCGGCATACATGGGATACATGGCGGCTTTCAGCTGCTTTAAAATCAGCAGTGATCGGTGCTTGGAACTTCCCCATGCACTGATCACCGCCAACAGTACAAGTATCGGGTGAAGCATCGGGAGCATTTGCCCGAGTACAAGTACTTGGGCAAATGCTTGGTATCGGTCCCGATACCGATACTAGTGTCGGTATCGGGACAACCCTAACTAATATTTGAAAACCATCTGACCAGTAGAGAAAATGGCTCAAGAATATTTTATTTTGCCTCATTTTCACAACAGATGGTTAGTACACACAGAAGAAATGTTTTGTTGAATAGATAGCTATGGCCTATGGCCACATTTTTCATAAATAGACCCATAAATGTTGCTTGTTTCTTTTTCTTTTTGCCTAAATGGAAGCATTTTAACACTGTGATTTTCACACTTCACTGAGATGGACAGCAGCTGCAATACAATATTCTAAGTGTAGATCTGTATGTGAGCAATGAAGTGCACCTGGCTGACCTCTGCTCCTATCCTTTCTTAGCTCCGGTTTGATGTAGTGCCCAAGACTGCAGGTAGGGCACTTATTCAGGTCACGGTGATATGAATACATTTCTCTTTGTGTGTGACTAACACAGTCAGTGCAAAAGACTGCAGGATTCACACAATGTTAAACAATCTAATTATCCACCAATATGATGATACACAGTGTGGCGTATATAAAGAGCATGCTGATGCCATTCTTTACAAAGAGAGTTTTTGAATGTACTAACATCTGAGAACTAACTCTTATCCAAACAGTATGTCTCTTTTGTATTATTAATGGGTTAGTCCACTCAAGATTCATTTTCAGTTTTGAATGGATGATGATGGTTAGAATCATCAACCAGCTTTTGCAGGTTTCTGCATCTGAGTCCCCAACTATATCAGCCCTTTATGTTAGATTATGGAGAAGGCAGAAGCAGGGAAAACAGAAAATTGTACCATACTTACCGTAATTTTCTTTTCCTGGTGCCTATCCATGGCAGCATACCTGTGACAAGCTCCGCCTTGGCTCCTCCCTCAGGACTAGTGAATATTATAAAAGTAAAGGTTAGCGTAGCCCCCACATTCTCCGTAATATAGAATACCGAGGGTGGGAGCATATGCTGCCATGGATAGGCACCAGGAAAAGAAAATTACGGTAAGTATGGTACAATTTTCTGTTTTTCTGGTGCCTCCATGGCAGCATACCTGTGACAAATAAATAGCTGACACGGGTGGGATAATGCTTATAGTGAAAATTTATTCTGAGACGAGTTTAGCTAGAGGAAGAGGTAACAGCTAGCTTTAGTGCGCGTCTGCCGAACTCCACAGATGAGAGAGCCCCTGGATCGACCCTATAGTGTTTCAGGAAGGTGTGTTGTGAAGACCAGGTCGCTGCCCTGCAGATGGTTTCAATCGAGACGTTGGCTCTGGCAGCCCAAGAGGTCGACACTGATCTGGTGGAGTGTGCCCTGATGGTTGAGGGAGGTTCCGTACCTCTCGCCCTGTACGCTTTCTGAATGAGCTTCACAATCCATGAGGCGATTGTCCTTGGTGAGGCTTCCTTGCCCCTGTATTTGCCCCAGGGAATTATGAGTAGCCGGGATGAATTCCTAAATGGTTCCGTGGCTTGCAGGTAGTATCTCAGAGTGGAGGAAACGTCTAGCTCGCACAGCGAGGCTGGATCCTGGTCTGTGAAAGTTGGGAGCGCCCAGAGTTCCGACATGTTTGCTGTGGAGGCAACCTTGGGGATGAATCCCGGGACTGTCCTAAGTTCGACCCTATCGGGGAAGAACAGGATGTGGTCCTGACCCGCTCCTAGGGCTTGGAGCTCTGAAACCCTCCTACCGGAGGTTATAGCTAACAGGAAAGTCAGTTTCAGGGTTAGGTTCCACAGAGAGATAGATTCCGAGGGGGCAAAAGGGTGGCCTGTGAGGGCGTCCAGAACGACGCAGAGATCCCAGGTAGGGAAGACTCTCTTAGCTGGTGGGCGGATCTTTTTGACGGCTTTAAAGAATTGTATGATTAAGGGGTCCTCGGCCCACCTTTTGCTGGTTGTTGCCGAAATTGCAGAAACTTGTACTTTCAAGGTACTTAGGCCCAGGCCCGAGTCAAGACCTGCCTGTAGAAACTCCAGGAGTTCGGAAGGTAGTGGTGACTCTGGGTTGAAATCTCTGCTCCTTGCGAAGGAAATGAATTTGTTCCATATCCTGCTGTAGATGCTGCTTGTTGATGGTTTCCTCGCTTTGAGTAGGGTAGCAATGACCCCCGCGGAGCAGCCTAGGGATTGGAACCTCTGCCTTTCAGCCGCCAACAGTGAAGATTCAGCCTCTGTGGATCTGGGTGCACGTGATGCCCCTGTGACAGAAGGAGAGGTATTACTGGTATCTTGACCGGTGGCTGGGTACTGAGGTATAGTGCCATGGGAAACCATGGGCGTTTCGGCCAATATGGCAGGATTGTTATCACTGTTGTGGTTTCCCTCGCTAGTCTCGCCAGAAATTTTGGAATGAGCGGGCGAGGTGGAAAAGCGTAGGCTAGGCCGACCGGCCAGGGGGCTAACAGGGCATCTACATTCTCCGCCTGCGGGTGAGGGAATCTTGAGAGAAATCTCCGCAGTTTGGTGTTGTGGACTGTTGCAAACAGGTCCAGTTCCGGGAGGCCCCACAGATCTGCGATCCAATCGAAGGTTTTCTGGTTCAGTGACCACTCGTTGGCATCCACAAATTTGCGGGACAGGTGGTCTGCCCTCAGATTCAGACGACCAGGGAGATAGATTGCCCTTAGGTCCATCAGATTCTTCTCGGCCCATAGCATAATAGGCTCTACTTCCCTCAGCAAGGTGCGGCTGCGTGTCCCACCCTGCCGGTGAATGTAGGATACTGCAGCTCTGTTGTCCATTCGAAGGAGCACTGGCTTCCCTGCGACTTTGAACTCTAGGGCTAGTAGTGCTAGGTAGGCTGCTCGGATCTCGAGGATGTTCGATACTAGGCCGGCTGTGTGGAAAGACCATCTCCCCTGCATCGAGATTTGGTCGCAATGTGCCCCCCAGCCCACCGCACTGGCGTCTGTGGTAATTGTGGTCCAGTTGGCAGGGCCTAGCGGGCGAGTTTTCAAAAGATTGAGCCGCGACGTCCACCAGTGTAGGCTCCTGATCATTAGCCTCGTGAGGCGTATGGATTGTGATAGGTAGCGTCTGGTCCAGAGCCTGAGAAATCCCGTTTGGAAATATCTGAGGTGCCAGTGCGCCCAGGGGACCATAGGTATGCACGATGACATCAGCCCTATCAGGCTCAGGCAGCTCGAGGCCGCCATGCATGTTGTCGAGCTTACTTTCTTCACCCGCCGGATGATGGATGTTGCTTTCTGGAGCGGTAGGGATACCGTGCCGTTGGCTGTGTTGAATAAGGCGCCCAAAAAGATCATTTTCTGTGTAGGGACAAGCTGGCTTTTTTCCAGGTTGATCATCCAACCGAATTCTGCCAGCGTTGATGTCAGGGTGTTCCTGTGTTCTATCAACTGGGCTGGGCTTTCTGCAAGCAGAAGGATATCGTCCAAATAGTGGTAGACTCTGAGACCTCGCTCTCTCAGGGGGGCTATAATGGCGATCAGCGTCTTTGTAAAGACTCGGGGGGATGTGCAAAGGCCAAATGGCAGGCTTTGAAATTGAAGGTGTATCGGCCCCACCGCGAATCTGAGGTATCTCTGAAAGGATGGGAGTATGGGGATGTGTAGATAAGCGTCTTGGAGGTCCACCGATAGCATCCAGTCTCCTGGTTGAATCGCACGAACTATCGTTTGTAGTGACTCCATCTTGAACTTTTCCAAGTGAATATAG
Source organism: Rana kukunoris (assembly GCA_029574335.1). NCBI lineage: Eukaryota > Metazoa > Chordata > Amphibia > Anura > Ranidae > Rana > Rana kukunoris. The sequence goes on along the minus strand of CM056051.1, from coordinate 466,672,712 downwards.
CGGTTTAATCTTTTCAAGTCTATCACGGGCCTCCACCCTCCGTTTTTCTTGGGAACCAGGAATAGGGTAGAGTAAAAACCTGAAAATTTCTCGGACGGAGGGACTGGAATCGCTGCGCGTTGGACCTGTAGTGATAGGAGGAACTGGTGTAGAGCCTCCGCTTTCTGAGGGGACCCGGATACCCTTGTTTGGGTAAAGAAGTCCCTTGGGGGTTTGTCCAAAAAGGTCCAGGAGTGTCCATACCTGATTGTGGAAACCACCCAAGCGTCTTTGCACCCTTGTGCCCATATGCCTGCAAAGCACCTGAGCCTGGCGCCCACCGGGATCCTCTGGGCTGACTTGGCGTCAAAAGGGCTTTGACGCATCCTGTGGTGCGGGTAAGGCCCTCTGGCCGCGATTCTTGAGGAACGTGGATTGGGTGCTTCTCCAATTCTGTCTGAAAGGCCTGCCCTGTCTGGATTGCCTGAAGTCCTTATTTTTGAACTGATGGAATCTGGAACCGAAAATTCTAGTACGTCTGGGCCGCCTGTCTTGAGGTAATAGGCCTGATTTCCCTCCCGTGACACGGGAAATGGCCTTGTCAAGCTTGTCTCCGAACAAGGCCTTACCGTCAAAAGGTATTCTGCACCAATTTTGTTTCGAGGCGACGTCCGCCGCCCAGGGTTTGAGCCACAGTGCCCGCTTTGCCATCACTGTGTGGAGCATTGATCTGGCCATGCAGCGAACTGAGTCGATTGCGGCCTCCCCGATGAAGTCTGCTGATAGTTTTATTTCATCTAGGGCCTTAATAATGTCCTCCTTGGGAACTTCTTGGCGGACCGCGGTCTCGATGTTGTCCGTCCAGACTCGGAGGGCATTGGATACAGAAGTCAGGGCTATAGCTGGTTTGCAGGCATTGCCCGCTAAGTGATAGGCCTTTCTCAGGTCCAGATCCATCCTCCTATCGAGCGGATCCTTGAATGATGTTGAATCCTCCATGGGCAAAGTGACGTTTTTCGCCAGTCTTACTACCGCTGCATCCACTATTGGTGGGGCGTCGAGCATTGCGGAATCCTCCTCTGAGAGGGGGTAAAGCTTCCCTATACGGTTGAGGGAGAATCTCTTTTCCGTCTTCTTCCACTCCTCCTCTATTACGCCCTTGATTTCCGACATGAGCGGAAAAAAGGATATTTGGCGCTTCAGATACGGGAAATACGTTTTCGGTTGATCGGCCTCTGTAACGGCTTCCTCCCATCCAATCGCTTGTTTCACGGCTTGGATATACGGCTGAACCAGAGAAAAGGCGAAGCCTGAAGTCTCTGCCTCGTCGGAGGATTCCCCTGAGGCAATACCCTGTTCTTGGGGTGGTGCTGAGCGGTAACCCTCGGCTGTAGAGGGACCAGGGAGTGAAGCGACCGCCAGTTCTTCCTGGGGAAGAGAGGGTGGGGGTTGCGTTGGAAGTGCCGCTAACAGCTCTGCGACAGAGTCCTTGACCGCCTTTTTAAGCAGGTCCGCTACCTGCAGCCCTTCAGACTCCCTGTCCGCTGCGTATTCCCTGAGACAGCCCCGACAAAGCATTTTATTCTGCAGGGGAGTGGCTCCACAGGCTTGACATCTTGGTTGCCGGGGCCTGGGAGAGCGTGAGTAACGGCGTTTTTTGGCCGATGCTTTTCTGCCGTCTCCGCGATGCGTGAGCCTGGATGACCTCTCCCTGCTGGGACTGGAGTCATCAGAGTCTTCACGTCGCCTTGAGGTCCCTTTGGACGTCTTCTGGCGTACAGGGCTGAAATACAGAAAAAAGTACCAGCCTGAGTGCACTCTTTTGGATGTATATTTCCTTTCTTTGGTTTTAAAACTTACCTGGGTGTGGGTCCCTACCTTATATGTAGAGTAGGATCTTGGTCGGGCGGCGAGTGGCTCATCTTGGGTGATCTGCAGGGCAAGCAGCTAGGAAGGGTAGGGAAAGAGTTACTACCAGGTTGCTGGGCGGGGCCTAATTCTTAGGTACTGAGAACACGCACGAATATTTACACACACACACGCGCACATGTGCCCAAGATAGTAGTACTATTATCCCTCCCCTATAGTTCCCCTCCCCTTCCAGCTTTATACATAAAAAAAACATCCCCTTATGTTTTTTTTTTTTTTTTTTTTCTTTTAATCAAATAGGAGCCTATGCTACTGTGTGTCCCCCGCGCCTCTCTTTTTCTTCTTTTTTTTTTTTTTTTTTTTTTTTTTTTTTTTTGGTAACAAAGATTTAATGCAATTGTGAAGAAGTCTGGACCTTAATTACCTGAGAAGTAGGGTAGTGTCCTCTGGAGCTCTCCCTCTCTGCTGACCTCCCTGAACAGCAGCAGGTGTATCTCTGAAGCTGCCTGGGGAATAAAAGGGAACAGAGGTGGAGGCAACGCCTCTGTCCCAGGTGTATGATGTGCTCCTGGCAAGGGCTATGTGTTTGCCCTTAGCCAAGATGGCCGCCTCGCCTTCCGTAGCCACCGCGCATGCGCGAACCGTCGGCACTAGGACCCGACGTCCCCGGGCGTCCGCGCATGCGCAGAACGCCGCCGGGGGCCGCCGGAGAGCTGAAAACAGCGCCAGAGAGCGCGCGCTCCCCCCTAAGGAGGATGGGAAGGTAAACAACGGAGGATGCAGGGCACGATGGGTGGGAGCCCGAGGAGGAACAAAACCCCCCAAAAAAAAAGGGGGGAGGGGGGGGGGGTTGAGGGGAAGGAGATAGAAAAGAAAGGGAGAGAGGAAGGAAACAAGTAGGAAGGGGAGATGGCACATGTAGCTGCTTGCTCTGAAGTCGCCCTGACCAAAAAATGCCTAACACATGTATCATGCAGAAGTACTCTTACTTAAGAGACCTTACCTGCTTGTCCCAAAAGATCCTACAGAAGGGACTCCCCACCTTATCAGCGCATTTAGCAGCCCAAGAGAGGGGACTGCGTCCGGGAGAGGCTTGAACCCGGCCGGAAGCTGCCGACTGCAGAAGGTAAGGACGTCCATCCCAGAATTCACTGCCATGAGGTATGAGGAAAAAAAGGAGAATGTGGGGGCTACGCTAACCTTTACTTTTATAATATTCACTAGTCCTGAGGGAGGAGCCAAGGCGGAGCTTGTCACAGGTATGCTGCCATGGAGGCACCAGGAAATCTTGCTTTCAGAGCCCACAAGTTATATAAGAAGCCAGTAGGAGATTTAACCTAACAGTGACCCTACAAAACTAAGATATGAGCTTTGGGTGGACTAACCTTTAAAGTAACCTTGTTTTCCTTGGGTTTACTGTGTCTTTATATTTCTCAGCTCAGTTCTTTACAGCTCAGTTCTTTTATTTTCCATTACATTATAAATTTTCACTTCTGTAGAGAACTTTCTGAAGCTATGTACTGGGGAAGTCGGATATGGCTACAAGGCCTGCACTTTCCACCGTATCATCCCAAGCTTTATGTGCCAGGTCAGTATATTTTTTATATTATCACATTCAAATCTATGTATCATTTGTTGAAAGGGTCTTGAACCATCAAAACACAATTCAATTTCATTTGAACCCACCAACTTCTTTTTCCTCAATAACCAACCTAAACTTCATCTTGTACCATTCTATTTCGATACCTCCCTTGGCTCTCCTGCATGCGCCGAATGGATTTGACGCATGCGTGGAAGTATTTTACTTTCTCGTTCGGTGACGTGGCGGCGTCAACGTCACCGCCACGTCACTGCGCTGCCTGCCGGCGGGGATTTTGGTTTGATCGTGTGTACACGGATCAAACCAAAATAGCCCAGCAGACATATGCGATGAAAACGGTCTGATAGACCGTTTTCATCGGATAAATCTCATGGTGTGTACGCGGCCCTACAGTTGAGAAGAATGTCCTGTGCATCATAGGTGTGCACAGCCAACTGCATTAGGGTGTGCACCCCAAAGCTCAAACACAGACTACCGATCGCTCACTGTGTTCATTCAGAAAAGGAAGCCGTCAGTTCATCCTAAAACATCCCTGCAGCATCAACTGCTGGGAGAGGAGAGGAGTGAAGCCAGCAGCGGTGAGGGAGAGCTAGGGCAGTAGGGGGGAATCTATGCTGCACAGGGTGATTAGGGTGTCCCTGGGCACACCTGGCACACCCTGTGCGCATGCCTATGCTGTGCATGTTGATTGATGTGGTCCCATGCTCTTCACGTTTTACCTATAGATGGACATTTATTTGCACATTAATTTGTGTCTCTTATTTCATATTATGTTTAATATTAAATTTTACCCCAATTTTTCCTTGCAAAATAATGGTACCGCTTTCAGCACCTAAAATCGGAAATAATCATACCGCCAGGGAGGTTAATGCACAGGCTACCACTAATTGGAAGCCATTGGAAGTATCCTGACCAAGGGAGGAGATATACTATAGAATAGAAGAGGTTCAAGGACAGAGCCTTGTAGGACCCCTGGATAAAGAAGAAACGAAGAGGGGAATATAGAGTTGTAAGTGACACTTTGGCCTCATACACGCAACCGGTAAAAACCAGCAAGAAATCTGCTTCTTGTCGAGATTCCCGTTCGTGTGTACAAGGCATTCAGGTTTCTCGTCTGGAAATCTGGCCAGAATCTCGACGAGAAAAAAAGAGAACCTGCTCTCTTTCTTCTCGTCGAGATTCTTGTCGGCCTGTCTCCTGACGAGAAATCCGAGAGTGTGTATACTTACCTGACGCCGTGGAAACCCGCGCATGCTTGAAATGACTTTGACGCATGTGCAGTAGCTTCCACGGCATAGATAGGGTGAAGCAAGATGGCGGGAATGGCATCGAATGTGACAAGAGCATGCTCGTCATACGCGATGACGTCACCGAGTTCTTTCCTTTCAAGATAACTACGGTTCTTTGAAAAATGAAAGTCAGTACACTCCGGCAGCAAGAGTTTCTTGCCAAGAATCTCGTCAGGGAAAACGACAGGTTTTTCCTGACGAGATTCTCGGACGTGTGTACGAGGCCTAAGGGAACAATTAATTAGGTAGGAAGAGAACCAGGGGAGAGTAGAGTCAAGGAAGTGCAGTTTTTGAGGTGGAGTAGTGGTGTGTAGTGGCCACTGGTTTTAGCAGTTCGTATGTCGCTAATACATTTTAGTAGGGCAGTTTCTGTGGAGTGCTACAGGCAAAAGCCAGACTATGTAATCAAGAAGGTTTTTGTTAGTAAGGTAGTGGCCAAGACAGTTGTAAACCAGGTGTTCTAGGAGTTTAGAGATAAATAGGAGCAAAAGGGTCTTTGGAGATGATTAGACTGGTGAGATCCAGTGAGTATTTTTTTAAGTATGGGGGGTAATGGGTACATGTATTAGAGGAGAGAGGAAAATGCCAGCTGGGAAGGAGAGATGGAAGATGTGAAATAGAGAGCATAGAATAGAGTGATAGAGGGTCACTAGGGTAGTTGTGAGGTAGCAGGGTCCAGGGAGCAGGTGATTATGTAAACATCCGAGAAGAGTTTGGCAACCTCCTCTGTAGTAACAGGGTCACAAGAAGAAAGTATTAAATATGGTGGTAAATAGTGTTGGGCGAATGATTCGGGCCGAACATTGCCTGTTCAACTGCCGAGCACCCCACAATGCACTGCCCGCAGCACAGTGAATTCTAAGCCCTAATTGGGTAAAACCTTGCCCAATCAGGGTACAGTGAATATCTGGTTGTTAAGGAGCGGGTCTGCTGCATCCTTAACAATAGATGAGTCATCAGCTGTCAGTGGGCATCCCTGCTGACAGCTGAATAAAAAAAATAATAGCCGACAATATTGAAAAGTGGAAAAAAAAGTGTGGCCCCCCCCCCCCAATCCATATGAGGCCCTTCGGGTCTCGTATGATTTAAAGGTGAACCCCATGCCAAAATGTAAAAACGGCCTGGGATCCCCACCAAGATCCATACTAGACCCTTATCCGAGCATGCAGCCTGGCAGGCCAGGAAGGGGAGGCAAGCTAGTGCCCCATTCTGAACCATATCAGGCCACATGCACTCAACATGAGTGGGACGCTTTGTAGGTAGGAGTCTTATTGGAATCTGGAAGCCCTTTTTAGCAAAGGTGACCCCAGATCCCAGCCCCCCTGTGTGAATGAGTACGGGGTACATTGTACCCCTACTCATTTACCAAAAAAAGTGTCAATAACAACAAAAAACACAAACATTGTTTTTGACAATACCTTTATTTAAAAAAAAAATAACAATGTCCCCCCCGATGTAGATCCATCGTCAATCACAAACCTCTGGACCAAAAAAAATTAAAAATATTCGCCTGCGAGGAAGACTAACCGCCGAATGCCTCCTCTGTCATTTGACAGTTTTTAAATAGGTGTGATGTCATTGGTGCATGCTGGGTCAGTGACGTCACAGGGGGCGGGGTCACTAGGTGCCCAGCCCCTTACCTATTTAGCAAAAAACAATAAAAAATGAAAAAATAATGAAAAAAAATCAATGTGGAATCCCCCCCAAAATCCATACCAGACCCTTATCTGGTGCAAACTGATCTAGGGGGATGTTCGGCCCATCTCTAGTGGTAAACAGGGTAGGTTAAGTGTAGGAGATGGCTGGACAATTAAAATGTTATTACAAAGTATATCTTGATTTATGTTTGGTAATGTCATGAGCAGTAAATGAACTGATCAGAGAACTAAAGATTGAAAATTGTTAATGAGGACTGGATGAGAGGGTGTTACAGACAGGGGTGAACTAGATCTGTTTAGCAGCACAGAGTGAAGTCTTGGAGGGTTTGAGTTTTACTCAACTCAGTTGTCTTTTGCAATTTATGGTGTTGTCAGTTTGTCAGGATACCAGGGGGAGTACCCACAGGCGTTTGGGGAAGTAGGTGCAGAGAGTTCTGAGTAATATTCCCAATTGCAATGCAATGCCCTGAAAGTGGCTGAAAAGTAGGTGGGTTCTGCACTGACCACCAACTGGAACCAGGAATTTGTCACCAGCACACCAGGAAACCCCATAATAGGGTCCAACACATTATTGAACGATCACATTACAGGAAAGGATATTGAAGTTTCGGAGCCACAGAGGACCCCTTCATCACGCATTCAGGGGAAGCAGAAAGTTGAAGGACGTAAGATGGAAGTGATATTTATATGCACATACCCCACTGTCTGGAAGTTTATGTCAACATGAGGGTTCAGTATTATCAGGATGTGGTGAGTGCAGTAATAGAGAGAGGGTAGGAGTAAAGTTGATATATTTAAACTGTGTGGTGGAAATAAGGGGTAAAGTCAGGGCTGGCTCAAGACATTGTGCTGCTGGGATCCAAGAATGAACTGCTGCCTTCCTCCCCCCCAACAAAAAAAATCACGCTCACCAAAAGGTCCCCACATCCATTATTTTATATCATGATAATTAAAACTAAAATTGAATTGATCAAGAAGTCAGATTTACATGCAACAGCACCTTGTCTATATGCAACATTATATGACATACACTGTTCCATTATGTTAAATTCCAAGTGGCTGAGGCTTATAGGGGCAGGCTAGGGCAGTATAGTGGCAGTCTAGGGCAGTATAGTGGCAGTCTAGGGCAGTATAGTGGCAGTCTAGGGCAGTATATGGGCAGACAAGGGCAGTATAGGGGCAGACAATGGCAGTACAAGGGTGGGCTAGGGCAGTAAAGGTGCAGGATAGGACAGTATAGGGACAGGCTAGGGTAGTATATAGACAGGCTAGTGTAGTGTATAGAAAGGCTAGGGCAGTAAAGAGGTGGGATAGTGTAGTATAAGGGCAGGCAGAGCGGCCAGGGGGCAGTTGTCATCATGACACACAAAACTGCTGGAAAAAAATCTTGGTCGTTAATTTGCTGGGTAAATAGAAGAGAAGGAAAGGCGGTCGTGGTTCAATTTGCTGCCCCTCTCAACGTGATTCCTGGGTCCAATGGACCCACTGGGACCCATGGTAGGGCAGCCCCTGGGTAAATTAATGAGATTTTGAGAAGAGATGATACTATTGTGAGAAGGAAAGGTAGAGAGAGTGTTTTACCTGGTGGAGAGAGAAAGAAATATTTGTATAAGTAAGTGCAAGTTCAATTACAGTCTGTCTGGACTGGAACACAGTTCATCGATACTTTGGCTGTGCCTGTTCAAAATGTATTGTAAGGTGGGCCTGGGCAGTGTTTCATTAGTTAGGAACTGATGAGACACTTGAATAAAAGGGGACATTTTCACAACAAGACCAGATACAGAGACGTGCTACAGTAATAAAGAAAATATTGGCTGTTTAATACTGCAAGACAACGGGAGTTGGATCTATCTAGAAAAATATATATATATATATATCATTTTAGTTGTTTAGTAGTTACAATAAAGCATTTGTTAGCAAGATGTTGTTTTTTCATTTACATAGCATGGAAATGCTTAATATATACACTCACCAGCCACTTTGGGGTTTATTTACTAAAGCTAGAGAGGGCAAAATTAGCCACAATTCTATAGAGAAACCAATCAGCTTCTAACCTCAGCTTGTTTAACTACTTCCCACCCGGCTACTGCACATATACGGCCTGGTAGGCCCTCTATCCTTCTGAGTGGACATTCAGGAACGTCCCTCAGCAGGAGGGGGATCGCGCGCAGCAGGGTGATCCCAATGCACTCGTGTCACCCTGACATGGCGCATCATAGTTTGGCAGGAGGGCTCTGTGATTGGCCCTCCTGATCACATGACGGCCGTGTCCAAACAGCCGGTTGCTAGGTGATCGGCTCTCCTCTCCTCACACAGAAGTCGTCGGTGAGGAGAAGAGGGTGGATCGATGCAGCTGGCTTGTGATCAGTGAGTATGAGCTGTTTTTTTCAGCTTTTTACTCACTGATCACCAGTCTCGTGTCCCACACAGTGTAAAACACAAAGTAAACAAACATGTCCCCAAAACACATGTCCCCACATAGTAAAAACACCTGCCCCCCACATATGTAACAGTGAGGCCGCGTACACACGAGGGGATATGTCCGCTGAAAACGGTCCGATGGACCGTTTCAGCAGACATCTCCGCTCGTGTGTATGGGCTAGCGGACAGATTTCTCCACCCGACAGATTTCAAAGCAAGCTTTGAAATCTATCCGTCCCCCACCGCCGCCGCGCCGCTGCCGAATGGATTCGGCGCATGCGCGGAAGTGTTTTACTTCCTGGTGCGGTGACGTGGCGGTGACGCGGCGGCGTCAACGTCACTGCCGCGTCACCGCCACGTCACCGCGCCGTCCGGCGGCGGGGAATTTGATCCGATGGTGTGTACACGCCATCGGATCAAACTCCCGATCGGACATATCCGATGAAAATGGTCCGCGGACCGTTTTCATCGGATATGTCCGATCGTGTGTATGGGGCCTCAAATCACATGTCCCAATGATCATTTGCACACATATATCCATGATCACCTGCGCACATCTGTACATGATCATTTGCGTACATATGTCTGTGATCACACGAACCAATTATTATACACTTAACGCATTATTTTTTTTACCAAAAACATGTAGTAGAATAAATTTTCGCTTAAATGTATGACAAAATTAGATTTTATTGGATTTTTTTAAAAATAGAAAAAGACAAAAATATTATTTTTTTCCAAATTTCCGCTCTTTTTTTCGCTTATATTGCAAAAAATAAAAAACAGAGTCGTGAATAAATACCACCAAAAGAAAGCTCTATTTGTGTGAACAAAATGATAAAAATTTAGTTGGGTACAGTGTAGCATGACCGCGCAATTGTCATTAAAAATGCGTGAGCGCTGAAAGCTGAACATTGGTCTGGGAAGGAAGGGGGCGAAAGTGCCCAGTATTGATGTGGTTAATTAAGCTTTAGGAAAAAAAAAACCTGTAAGCTGATTGGTCTCTCTGCAGAATTGTGACTAATTTTGCCTAAGGGTCCTTTCACACGGAGCGGACCGTTTTTCGGTCCGCTCCGTGTGCCCGTCAGCTTAGCGGGGGGGTCTCCGCTCAGCTGTCGGCGGACGGGGCGGTCCCCGCACACAGTGCAGGGACCGCCCCGTCTCTCCTCCGCTCTCCCCTATGGGGAGTCGGATGGAAACGGACCGTCTGTCCGTTTGCATCCGATCCGTTTGGCCGGACGGAAGAAAAATAGGACATTCTTCCGTCCGCAAAAACGGATGCGGATCTAGCGGACGTTAGCAGATGCATCATCCGCTAACGGATCCGCTCCCGTAGGGAAGCATTACAAGTCCGTTAACGGACTTGTAATTAGCGGACCGTTCGTCCGCTAGTGTGAAAGGGCCCTTAAGCTTAATAAATAAATCCCTTTATTAGATACACCTGTCGATTGCTTGGTAACACAAACTGCTAATCAGCCAATCACATGGCAGCAATTCAATGCATTTAGGCATCTAGTCGTGGTGAAGACAGCTTGTTGAAGTTCAAACCAATAATGATAATGTAGAAGAAAGTGGATTTAAGTGACTTCGAAAGTGTCATGGTTTTTGATGCCAGACGGGCTGGTCGAGTATTTCAAAAACTGCTGATCTGCTTGGATTTTCACACACAACCATCTCTAGGGTATACAGAAAATGATCTTAAGAAGATAAAAAATCCAGTCAGAATTTGGCACAAAAACAACATGAAAGCATGGATCCATCCTGTCTTGTATCAACAGTTCAGGCTGGTGGTGGTGTAATGGTGTGGGGGATATTTTCTTGGCACACTTTGGGCCCTTTAGTACCAATTGAGCATTGTTTAAATGCCACGGCCTACCCGAGTATTGTTGCTGACCATGGCTATCCCTTTATGACTACAGTGCACCCATCTTCTGATGGCTACTTCCAGCAGGATAATGCATCATGTCACAAAGCTCAAATCATCTCAAACCAAACTGGTTTCTTGAACTTGACAATGAGGTCACTGTACTCCAATTGGCTCCACACTCACCCGATCTCAATCCAATAGAGCACATTTGGGATGTGGTGGAATGGAAGACTGGTATCATGGAAGTGCCGCCGACAAATCAGCAGCAACTTTGTGATGTTATCATGTCAATATGGACCAAAATCTCTGAGAAATGTTTCCAACAGCTTGTTAAATTTATGCCAGAATTAAGGCAGTTCTGAAGGCAAAAGGGGGTCCAACAGGGTACTAGCAAGATGTACCTAATAAAGTGGCCAGTGGGTGTACATTTAAAAGCAACAGTTACCATGAAGCATTTGTTGAGTTTTTTATTCATACACGGCATGGAGATGGTTAAAATGGACATTTAAAAGCATCACAGTAAACTGTGAAAGGGCAGAGGATGGGTGATGAAAATATAACAAATATTCTCAACTCTTTTCCACTTTCCATCTTAATTCCAGGGTGGTGACTTCACCAATCACAATGGGACTGGCGGTAAATCAATATACGGTGGTAAGTTTGAAGATGAAAATTTCATTTTGAAGCACAGTACCCCAGGTGTCCTCGCCATGGCCAATGCGGGGCCCAACAGCAATGGCTCTCAGTTCTTTATATCAACCATCAAGGCTGATTGGTAAGATCATTGATAGCATAGCTAATGAGATAATTCAAATATTTTCAATGAAAGAATATGGTGTTAAAGTGGATGTAAACCCTCCATACACCCAGTGAAGTGAACAGCCTTTAGATGATACACAGAGATTAACCAAATCTCCCTACATAGGTATATATGTATATCTGCTGTCTTCAGATCTATATACTGTTTAGAAAGTTGAGATCCTGTTAGGAGATTTTCTCGTCCTGGTTAACACAGAGTGTGATGTCTGGGCATGCAGCCAAGATAGCTAAAATTGCTAATTGGAGGAAAGGCACACACCCCATCTCCACATAGGCAGAGACTCTCAAGCCAGGTACACACGATCGGTCCAAACCGATCGTGTGTAGGCCCAAAACAGATGACTTGCTTTAAAATCGAACCGATGGACAGCTAACTGATCGTTAGTACGCACGAGCATCGTTTAAAAATCCACGCATTCTCAGAATCAAGTCGACGCATTCTTGGAAGCATTCTACTTCGTTTTTTTCATCATGTCATTGTGTTTTACGTCACCGTATTTTGACACGATCGGTTCATGAACCGAAGGTGTGTAGGCACATCAGTCCATCAGTCAGCCTCATCGGATGGATCGATCGTGTGTACAGGGCTTCAGAGCTGTTTTGTAATAGGAGCTGCTCTCTGCTAATCTATTTTAGCAACCTCTCGGGCTGGTAAGAGAGGAACCGTTCAGAAGAGAGCTATAAGACTTAGCTCGTTGAAAACAGATAACAAAATACTGCAGATATATGTGCTCAACTCAAATTTCATGAATCGGGTTTACATCCACTTTAAGAGTGCATCTATAGCCAAGACCTTATTTTGTTCTCGATAGAATGGAAAACTGTCCGGACAGCCAGACAGTAATTAGACACTTCCTGAAGAGGAGAGGGCTATGACGTGCAAGGAAGGAAGGGGGCTGTGCTGGGGAACTGACTCTTCCCGGAGTAGTCACATTTTCTAGCAAGTTCAAAAACACTTTAAATAGGAATAAAAATAATTTGTGGAAATCTGCATATTAACATTTTAAATACAAATTTTCTGTTTCTTACAGTATGACCCTGATAATAATTCTCACAGTTGACATTAGGCTTCTATCATCTTTTAACCAAAGATTTAAACCCTTGTATGGCTGATGTCATAGCTAGTAACAAATGCAGCACCATTGCAACTGCAGGTTTAAATAGCAGTTAAGATGGCGACATCTTCATCTGTGAAACATAAGAATGTTTAGTTCCACTTTATAGACAGGGAATAAGAGGTTATCTACCTTACAAGACATAGTAAAAAACCATTCCATTTTCTATCCAAACTATATATTTTAAAATCTTTATCTATAAACATGCTGTAACTAGGTTAATAGATCTTTTTTTTAAATCTTGTTTTTTAAAAAAAATTGAAAGCAAGAGACTTTGACTGTTTGTAGGGGTTTGCGTTCTGTAAGGCAATACATTATACATTATTTATAGAGACGTTTCATTAACCACTTCCATACCATACCAGGCACTTACACACCTTCCCGCCCAAGCCAATTTTCAGCTTTCAGCTTTCAGCGCTGTCGCAATTTAAATGACAATTGCACGGTCATGCTACACTGTACCCAAACAATTTTTTATCATTTTGTTCCCACAAATAGAGCTTTCTTTTGGTGGTATTTGATCACCTCTGCGATTTTTATTTTTTGCGCAACAACGACATTTTTTTTGTAAATAAGTAAATGAGGTGGCACTGATGGGCACCGATGAGGGGGCACTGATAGGCGGCATTGATGGGCATTTAGAGGCGGCGCTGGTATGTGGCACTGATGGGCACTAATAGGGAGCACTAATGGGCACTTATAGGCGGCACTGATGAGCACTTATGGGTGGCACTAATTGGTACATATGGGTGGCACTGATGGGTGGCACAGATGGGCACTTATAGATGGGCACTGGGCATGGTGCACCGATTTCAAAAAGTAGTTCCTGTACTACTTTTTGCGATTTCAGGACGCGATTTACATTGACATCTGACAGAACCCTGCACAGATGTCTCCTAAATCGCGCCGAAATTGGGACTGCCAGAGGGAGTGAAATCGCGCAAAATCAGCTGAAATCGCGCGATTTCACTCCCGCAGCCCAGTGTGAACCAGAGCTCAAACTGATGTTAAATAGGAGTCAGTACACACCTGCCATCGTTTAAGGTGCCTCTTATTAACCCAAAATAAAGTTCAGCTGTTCTGGTAGGTCTTTCCTGACATTTTCTTAGTCGCATCCTACAGTAAAAGCCATGGTCCGCAGAGAGCTTCCAAAGCATCAGAGGGATCTCATTGGTAAAAGGTGTCAGTTAGGAGAAGGGTACAAAAGAATTTCCAATGCATTAGATATACCATGAAACACAGTGAAGACAGTCATCATCACGTGGAGCAAATATGGCACAACAGTGACATTACCAAGAACAGGATGTCCCTCCAAAATTGATGAAAAGATAAGAAAACAGGTCAGAGAGTCTGCCAAGAGGCCTACAGCAACATTAAAGGAGCTGCAGGAATATCTGGCAAGTACTGGCTGTGTGGTACATGTGACAACCATCTCCTGTATTCTTCATGTGTCTGGGCTATGGGGTAGAGTGGCAGGACGGAAGCTTTTTCTTACGAATAAATAATAGATAATTTCAAGCCCGGCTAAATTTAGCAAAAACACATCTGAAATCTCCCAAAAGCATGTGGGAAAATGTGTTTTGGTCTCAGAAAACCAAGGTTGAACTTTTTGGCCATAATTTCAAAAGATATGTTTGGTGTAAAAACAACACTGCACATCACCAAAAGAACACCATACCCATCATGCTTTGGGGCTGTTTTTCTTTAGCTAAAACAGGGGCTTTAGTCAAGGTAAAGGGAAACATGAACAGTTCCAAATACCAGTCAATATTGGCACAAAACCTTCAGGCTTCTGCTAGAAAGCAGAACATGAAGAGGAACTTCATCTTTCAGCATAACAACGACCCGAAGCAATCATCCAAATCAACAAAGAAATGGTGTCACCAGAAGAAGATTAAAGTTTTGGACAGGCCCAGCCAGAGCCCAGACCTAAATCTCATAGAAAATCTGTGGGGGTTATTTGAAGAGGGCTATGCACAGGAGATGCCCTCGCAATCTGACAGATTTGGAGTGCTTTTGCAAAGAAGAGTGGACAAATATTGCCAAGTCAAGATGTGCCACGCTGATAGACTCATACCCAAAAAGACTGAGTGCTGTAAGAAAATCAAAATGTGCTTCAACAAAGTATTAGTTTTAGGCCGCGTACACACGATCGGTTAACCAGAGGACAACGGTCTGATGGACCGTTTTCATCGGTCAAAACCGATCGTGTGTAGGCCCCATAGGTTATTTAAACTTCGGTTAAAAAAAAGCCTACTTGCTTTAAAATGTAACCGATGGAAGCCTAACCGATAGGTCAAAACCGATCGTTAGTAGGCACGACCATCGGTTGAAAATTCATGCATGCTCAGAATCAAGTCACGCATGCTTGGAAGCATTGAACTTCATTTTTTTCAGCACATCGTTGTGTTTTACGTCACTGTGTTTGAACACTATCGTTTTTTTAACCGATGGTGTGTAGGCACATCAGACCATCAGTCAGCTTCATCGGTTAACCGATGAGAACGGTCCTTACAGGACTTTTTTTCCTGTCCCGCAAGTGCACCGCTCCAGTGTGAAAGCACTCCAGCTTTCACACTGGGGTGGCAGGGGAGGCACTTTACATGCGTTATTTTTAGCCCTTTAGTGCATGAAAAAAGTAGCCTTATGCAACCATATTATTTTATTTTTTTTATTTGTATTTTCCTCCACCTAAAAGATTTCAGTTTGTTTTTAAATTGAGTTGTACAGTTTATAGGTCACCTTAAAGGTGGACAAAGTTTTTAAATGATTTATCATTGTCTAATTTTTTTACATTAAAGAAACCTGACATTGTAACAGGGGTGTGTAGACTTTTTATATCCACTGTACTTGATCCTGCATTTCCGGGTAGGGGACGCGAGAGCGAGCCGCTAGCGGCTCGCTCTTGCTGTGATTTTACACAGCAGAAGCCGATCAGCTGGTCCCACGGACCTGATGTTCACCAGCACCCGCAGATTTTTCAGTACACAGTCTGTGTAAACTAGACAGATTGCCGCTCTGTCAGTAAGGAAGGCGTAGATCCTGTGTTCCTGCAAAGCAAGGACATGGATCCATGCTTTCCCCTAGTAAAAGCACCTCCCCGCAGTAAGAAAACACCAGCTAGGCACCCAGTCAACGCTTTGATCACCACTGATGTTAACCCTTTCCTAGCCAGTGTCATTAGTATAGTGACAGTGCATATTTTTAGCACTGATCATTGGTGTCACTGGTCCCCAAAAAAGTGTCAGTTAGTGTCCAATTTGTCCACTGCAATATTGCAGTCCCGTTATAAGTCACTGATCGCCGCCATTACTAGTAAAAATACAGACATTCTCAACCTTTTCAACATGGAGGAACCCTTGAAATACTATTTCAGTCTCAGGAAACCCCTGTTACAAATGGCTATATCTACAGTACAACTCATGATATATTAGTTGGATGGTCAGTGGAAGAGTGCTCCTGAGAGGCAAAAATTTGGCATTGCTCAAGGAACCCCTAGGGGTTCCATGGAACCCTGGTTGAGAAACCCTGAACTATAGGTTTCATGTATCCCAAGTTCTTAGGTACCTTGATACATAGGGCATTATGCCATGTAATTAAAATATAAATTGCTTCTAAAACATAAAACTAGAACGCATTGTTAAGCCCCATACACACGGTCGAACTTTTGGCCAACCAACTTCAAAATCTGCTTTTTTGTCCGACAAAAAGTTGGGTCTGCGAACGGACCAACTTTTCGGCAACAAAAGTCCGATGGTGCCTTGTGTGACCGTGTGTACAGCAAGCCAACCAACTTTTGCACAAAGTGCAAAGAACCAATGTTAAAATCAACCAATAATAGCAGAAGTTAACCAAAGGGTGGCGGTAAAGAGCAGAAAAGAGCAGAAAAAACACGTGATGATGGGAAAGTTTTAGAAAAGTTTGCAGAAAAGTCTGACTGTGTGTATGCTACGGGTGTGACCGGACAAATCAATTAGGACAAAAATCCAAGGGAAAGTTTGTTGGATGTCTGACCGTGTGTATGGGACTTTAGAAACAATCAGGAACTTGTGTGTGCATAGAAAGATTGCATACAACCGCCTCCTTCCAACCCCAAACGCCAATTCCCCACCTATCAATGTCCACCGGGTCAGTTTGGTTGCATAGAGAAACAAAACACTGAAGAAAAGTAATTACATACTTAGAATGTTGTTGTTGGTGCTACCTATTAACCACTTCGGGTCCGCGCTATTGACAGAATACGTCAACAGCGCGGACCTGAGGCGCCGGGGTCACGTCTTTGGACGTGATGTATTTGTAATTCCCTGCGCGCGCCACAGGGTGGCGCGCAGCGGGGAAAAACAGTCCCGTCGCATCACCGAGGATTCGATGCGTGTACCCGGCGGCCGCGATGTCCGTCAGGTACACGCGATCGGCGGTGACAGAGCAGGGACGTGGAGCTCTGTGTATAAACACAGAGCTCCACGTCCTGTCAGGGAAAGGAGACAGATGCTGTTTCCCTTGTACATAGGGAGACAGCATCGGTCACCTCCCCCAGTCACCCCCCTCCCCCCACACAGTTAGAACACACCCAGGCAATACATTTAACCCCTTCCTCACCCCCCAGTGTTAACCCCTTCAATGCCAGTCACATTTATACAGTAATTAGTGCATATTTATAGCACTGGTCGCTGTATAAATGTGAATGGCGCCAAAAACGTGTCAAAAGTGTCCCATGTGTCCGCCGCAATATCGCAGTCCCAATAAAAATCGCAGATCGCGGCCATTACTAGTAAAAAAAATTGGCCTTAACTGAGAAAAAAAATATTAAAAAAAAAAAAAAAAATTGGGATATTTATTATAGCAACAAGTAAAAAAAAATATATATTTTTTTTAATTGTCGCTCTTTTTTTGTTTATAACGCAAAAAATAAAAACCGTACGGGCGATCAAATACCACCAAAAGAAAGCTCTATTTGTGGGGAAAAAAGGACGCCAATTTTGTTTGGGTGCCACGTCGCAGGACCACGCAATTGTCAGTTAAAGCGACGCAGTGCCGGAAGCTGAAATTTCGCCTGGGCACGAAGGGGGTTTATGTGCCCAGTAAGCAAGTGGTTAATGTCTTTCCATAAATTCAACTTGCAATATACTCATATATTTTGTTCTTCTCTGTTGCTTTCATTAAATCAAAGGCTGAATGGGAAACACGTGGTGTTTGGTAATGTAGTGGAAGGAATGGAAGTCGTGAAGAAGATGGAAAGTTATGGCTCCAACAGTGGGAAGACCAGCAAGAAGATTGTGATCGCTGATTGTGGAGTCCTAGAGGACACACCTTCTGCTTGACAATGACACGCAAATGAAACACTATATCATGTGACCTGAACAAATACCATCATCATAGTCAATGCAGACAAGCTGACTTCAGTGACGACATGCGTTTATTTTTTGTCAACTACAAAGTCTCAGTATATATAATAGCATTATTTATTGACACAGTGTGTGACCAGATCATTTCAGCAGCTTGCCTGCGCATTTTGCATACTACTGAAATATTCTATTATACCCAATAGTTGAAATCGATGGATTCTGACTAATGGCTGGTTTATTACATGTAGTTCTCTCTCTCTCAACTGCCTTTGATGTTTTCCTACCCTCTGCTGGAGCACACTTTGCAAATCAACTGTTTACACCTGGGAAAGCTCACTCAGGATTCTTACATCAATTTAATGTTTGTATCATGTTTAAACTTATACTTAAAAATAAAATATGAAGGAAATATGGTGTTATTTATTATTATTAAATAAAAAATAGAGCCGTGTCATCTATGGTAACGCCAGACTCCGACCTTCATTTTTCAGTAATTTTCAGTTAACTGAAAGCTTGAATCTTATTGGATGCTACAGGTTACACTGTTAATATGCATTTAGACTTTTAGCTTAATCCCTTGGCACCTCCCAGCCCTTTAAGGGGTTTAGATGCCAAAAGGCAGGGTTTCTGATCATGTGACCGATGTGATTGGCTCTCACAGCAGTCACATGATCAGAAAGCTCCCTAACGTTGATATGCATTGGGAGCTTTCTGGTACCTGCCGGCTACTATGCTGGGAGCATGCTCTTAGCATGATAAGTTTTTTTTTGTAAATATTTTTTTTTATTATTTAGTTTCATAAAATACAGATTATAACAAGCCACACAACGTGGACAGCAACCGGACAAAAAAGTGCCTGCATATACAAAAAATAAATAAATAATTAAAAACAGAAAAGTCATCACAGAAACCTGCCAATCGCAATGCTTGCCCAGACAGGTACGGAAACTTGCCGACCTCCGTCCGGAGGCGGTCAAACATGATGTAAGTGTACAGTCCCACCGCTCCCCATGCCCCCCCACCGGATACTGTATTTAGAGATTACTTTCCCAGGACCCCCCCCCCCCCCCCGACAGAGAAATGGTTTAATGAATTGGAGAGTTTTCTGAATTTTAGCATAGAGGCTCTGCAAGCATTCACTCAATCAGACACTGTATCCATGGAAGCCATCCACCCCCCCCCCCCAACCTTATCGAATGAAAATAGGGCCCCCCTATTCAAGTACGAAGCCTTGTAGAAAGGCACAGCCTTATTTACCAATACTTTCCAAGACTCCATAATATGCGCTACATTGCTCTTCCATGATAAAATAATAAATTTTTTAGCATTAAATAGTAACAGGGTAAGGAGGGTCCGTATAGCTCTGGTAGTGGCCAGGGGCTCCACTATATGCAAAAGACATACTTCGATGGATATGGGGATAGAGATGGAAGTGACCTACTGTATTTGCTGGCATATAAGACTACCTTTTACACTTAAAAAAACTGGCCAAAAAGCAGGGGTCGTCTTATACGCCGGGTCAGCTGCTCGGATGCCTGCTGGATGTGCGGTAATACTGTATGTAGCTTTGCATCAGAAGCTTTGGAAGGGGGGTCGTCTTATACAGTGTGTACAGGCAAAAAAAATCTTTAAAAAAAATGTAAAATTAGGGGGTCGTCTTATACGCCCAGTCGCCTTATACGCCGGCAAATACGGTACCTGATACAGGAGGCAATAGCCTGCCAGTAGGATTTAATTAATGAGCACTTTGTGTAGAAAGTCAGCTATGGGTGCCGCACATCTCCAGCACTGCAAGTGCCGAGTCCCAAACATCCGAGCCAACCTGGCAGGAGTGAGATAGATTCTGTGCAGAAGTTTGTAATGTATCAATCTATACCTGCTAGAAACTAGATACTGAAACGCAGTCCCACACAAGTCATCCCAGTCATCCCTGTCCAACCTCCCACGTTCTCCTGCAAGGAGAGGGTATGATAAGTTGTTTTAATAGAGCCACATATATGTAACCGCTCAGCATTAAGGCCCACTCACTGAGCAACTGCATAGAAGGGACACCAGAAGGGACAGTGCCAGAGGGGATCAGTGGTGGGCATTTAGCTTGTACAGTCCGTGCTACTATGCAAGTGCTCCAGGCAACAAAAAGGGCTCACTGGCAAAGTGCAATGTAACCCAGGATTTTACCAGAAGATGGAGGGTGCTTTAGAAGAAATTGGCACAAGTCAGATCAAGAGCCACTATCATGAAATACACTGTATTCTAAAAGTTGCATATGTATAATTAGGGTTGCCACTTTTTCTTTTAAGGCAAAACCGAACACTTAAGCAGAGCACAGCAATTTAATTTACCGTATTTTTTATTTTTTTTAACAAACGCTGCAGGATTGTAACAGACCCGGGACACCTTTGGGCACTCCAAAGAGAATAGTAATGCGGCACACATAGTGCTGCCTTGCCCTCCTGTTAGGCCCTGTTCTGAGCCACATTCCTGTCTAAATAATGTGTCCCGGTTTCAGCTGAAACTTGGACACACATACCTCCTAACTTTTTGAGATGGGAATGAGGGGGGTCTATCAGCAAAAGTATGTAGGCATAGGACACTACTATTCCTTTATATTTACAATGCAGCAATTTAGAAATCAGATGAAAGGTTTAGGGCTGGAAAACACTTTGATAGATAAACTCTATGGATAAGACAAAAATGAAGGACAAGTGAGGAGGAATGAGAGACAGAGGGACATTTCTCCAAATCGGGGACAGTCCCTCGAAATCAGGGACAGTTGGGAGCTATGGATACATGATTCAAAACCCGGGCTGTCCGGGTGAATCCTGGACAGGTAGCAACCCTACATACATATAGTACATGTAATGCTAGTATTCAGTATATTAATTGATTTTTTTTTTAACCCAGACCAAGCAAAAGTGACATTAAGGGGTTAGAACAGATTACATCACTACAGGTAGGGGCTGCTTGGGAAGTTCCAGCAACAGTTTTTCTTAAAGCAGAAAAAAACACTATTTTCTATTTATTTTTTTGCCAACAGATAGGCTCATTATTGCAAAAATAATTCAGATACAGGGTATATATTTAATAACCACACAGAGATATCAGAACATAGTTTTTTGTTGTTGCAAAAAACATGAGCAAATGTCTGCCTTTAGGCCTGGGTCACAGCTATGCATTTTTTAGTGTGTTTTCAGTTTTGCAGAAAAACACTACATTCCATTTAACATGGTTTCCTATGCATCATGTTCATATCTGTGCATTGAAATGATGGGCTGTCGGCAGGGCTCTCCCTGCTACTCCAAGGCCAGGTTCCGCAATGCACCCCCTCCCCGCCAACCGAACCACCCCTCCCAAATCAACTGAGAATGGCAACCAATTAGTTCAAATATTTTTTGTTTATTTATTTTTTTTATCACTTTTTTTATTTTGTAGCTTGTCGATTACTTTTTCTTTTGTATAATTTTGTTATTTGTTTTAATATTATTTTTCTTATTCTTCACTTTTTAGTTTTATAATTTAATTATTATTTTTTTTATCATTTTTTTATCAATGTTTTTTCACTTTTTTCAATTAATTGCTATCACACAGGAGAAAGCAATTCCCTGTGTGATAGCAATTGGAGGTGACAGTTTCTCTTTATTGACCCTGTCACCTCCAAAACAGGAGTCCTAGCACTGTGCTAGAACTCCTGTCACAGCTGAGAGGGGAAGAGCACCGCTCTCACTGTGTACATCGGCGGCAGGGACAATCACAGGAAACAGACTCGGCGTCCTGGGGGGGAGGACGGAGTCCTAAAGACAGGGCCAGTAGAGAGAGGTATGTGGGGGGGGGGGGGGTGGAGGGGAGGGGAGGACGGACGACAGCACACATTTTACAAGTGATTGCCCTTGGTGGCCTTGTGGGAAATCCGGGCCTGGCTGTCGGCATCTTCAGCTATTTGCCTTTTCGTGAAGCCAGTGATCACCTGTGGCAATCACAGCTGGACATACAGTATACAAAGTTTTTTCTTGTCTCGGTGGGGGTTATTTACCAAAGGCAAATCCACTTTGCACTACAAGTGCACTGCAAGTGCATTCGAAATTGCACTTAAAGTGCATTTGGAAGTGCAGTCGCTGTAGATCCGAGGGGGACATTTTAGCTTGCACATGATTAGATGATAAAATCAGCAGAGCTTCCCCTAATTTCAGATCTTCCCATCAGATCTACAGCGACTGCCCTTCCAAGTGCACTTGTAGTGCAAAGTGGATTTACCTTTCGCAAATAACCCCCAGTGTCTCACTAGAGATACTTCCCTTCCCATCATAGCCTAGAGACTAAGCTGGAATTGACAGTTGTCACGAGAACACATGTCCTAATTAAAAGATTTCCCCTCTATTCCTGTTCTGATAAAATTATGGTTTTGCTCTCACTGTCATTCCCGGTGACACTGATGACTATTTAAATTTTTCCTAATGGGGACGTAGGAATAAAAATATGACAATGGTTCTAATCCCTCACCATTTCGTATCTAAAAAAAAATATTTTTTGGATGATTTTTTTAGATGACCAAGGATAATCATGTGTCCCTTACCACATGTAACCGCTCGATGTGCTCAAACCACAGATCTTATCAGCCTGTCATAGATATGGGCAGGCTGTCCGCAAACACTTGGGCTCTTTGGGCCACAGATATCCACAGCATACTTGCTGCACCTTGGCTATTTTGGCAATGTGAATGGAGCCTTTAAATGATTGTACAGTTAAAAGCATTTTTTTTAAAATAACAAACACGTCATATTTACATTCTCTATGAAATGGTTTTGCACAGGGCAGCCTTGATCCTCATTTCCCCGGGTCCCTCATCGGCACTCTCAGCTTCTCCTCTTCTACGTGTGCCACTATGATCTGTAAGTGGGAGAAAAAATCCTGGTCAGATCAGACTCTACTAAAGCCCTGAACACACGATTGGATATCTGATGGAATCTAATCCTATGGATTTTTTTGTCAGATATCCGATGAAGCTGACTTTCATTAGTTTTGCCTACACACCATCGGTCAAAAATCTGACCGTGTCCAAACACGGTGACGTAAAACACTACGACGTGCTGAGAAGAATTAAGTTCAATGCTTCCGAGCATGCGTCGCCTTGATTCTGAGCATGCATGGATTTTTGACTGATGGACTTCCACACAGACGATCGTTTTTTTCTATCAGTTTTTTATCCATAGGAAAATTTTAAAACATGTTCTATTTATTTTTCACCAATGGAAAACAAACCAATGGGGCCCACACACGATTGGTTTGTCCGATGAAAACGGTCCGTTTTCATCAGACAAACCAATCGTGTGTACAGGGCTTAAGAGTTTATTGAAGGTGCCACTTCATTTTCGTAATATATCCAAAGTCACCAGTAGACATCTATCTTCTAGAGTTTAGTCTTCATTACACAGAAACAAAAAAATGACAACACAAATGCTTTGGGGCTGCTATGGCTCTCTTTATCAAAGTACAGACAAAGCGAAATCTATTAAAACCACAATTTTTTTTTAAAATAAATCTTAAAGTGTATGGTTAAATAGGAAAAAATTAGGTACCGGCTCCAAAAAAATCTAGATTTTCTAAAGCTGCTCCTAAAATTAGTAATAACTAATACTACATGAAATAATACAAATAAAGGGAGCAAATGAAATGATATAGTAATATTATAAGAAATATAGTAAATCGATGCAGTAATACAATCAATAAAGTGCACATGAAATTAATACATCTAAAAAGTCGGCGGCGGCTGTCTCGGCTCCTCCTCGCAAGATCTTTCCACCTTCATGCGAGCGAGCTTGCATAGTGGAAAGCTTTTGCGGGCGCGCTACCGTGACACAGCGGCGGGCATAGCCGCCGACTGTATCACTCGGCCCCGCCCCCCGGCACGCGCATCATCGGATGTGATTGACAGCAGCGCCAGCCAATGGCTGTGCTGCTATCAATTCATCGAGCCTAGCCAATCAACGGCCAGGCTGGGAACCGAAGAGGAACACCAGGACGCGCGTAAGACTTTCGAGGGGTGAGGTAAGTAAAACGGGGGTTCGGGGGGGGGGGGGGTGATACCGTTGGATGTTTTTTCACCATAATGCATAGGATGCATTAAGGTGAAAAAACATTTACCTTTACAACCCCTTTAAATACACTCCAACCCCATGCTTCTAAAGTGCAGTGTGCTTCAAAATGCAATAGTACTTCATCCAAATTGATAATAAAATGCACTCACCAGATAGTCTTGGCCACCAAGTGACCAAGATGCATGTAATATAAGAAACTCCTTGTTTCTTATATTACATGCATACCCTGGCCGGGATTCAGAAAGAATTGCGTATTTTTCGGCGGGCGTGGCGTATCTCATATACACTACGCCGCCGTATAGTGGCAGGTACCGTATTCAGAAAGAATTTGCACCGTAAGTTACGGCGGCATAGTGTAAATGTGCTGGCGTAAGCGAGCGTAATTCAAAGTAGCCTTGTAGTGGGCGTGTTGTATTAAAATGAGCCATGACCCCATGTAAATGAGGTGCCGAATGAACGGCGCATGCGCCGTCCGTGGACGTATCCCAGTGCGCATGCTCTGAATCACGTCGCAAATACTCAATGCTTTCGATGTGAACGTAACTTACGCACAGCCCTAATCGCGTACGACTTACGCAAACGACGTAAATGACGGAAATATCGACGCTGTTCTGACGTCCATACTTAACATTGGCTGCACCTCATATAGCAGGGGTAACTTTACGCCGGTCATACGCCTTACGTAAATGACGTATATCAATACGTCGGGCGCAACTACGTTCGTGTATCGGCGTATCTTGCTCATTTGCATATTTTTAATGGGAACGCCGAATGCGCCCAGCGTAACTATGCGCCCACGAAAACGCCGGCATAGGCAAGTTACGTCGGACGACTGAAGCCATGTTTTTCGGCGTATCTTGCTTTCTGAATCGGCATACAGATGCGACGGCGCACATTTGAATTTACGGTGGCGTATCAGGAGATACGCTGGCGTACTTTGTTTCTGAATCCGGGCCCCCTGTGTGTAAAGAGTGGTTACTTTTGCCTTTCTATCAAACCAGTCTGACATCAACAAGGCATTTTCATCCACACCTGCCACGCACTGGATATGTTCTCTTTTTTGGACCAGTCTCTGTAAACCCTACAGATAGTTATAAATGAAAATGGCAGTAGATCCACAGTTTTTTAAATACTCAGATCATCCCATCTGGCACCAACAACCATGCCACGTTCAAAGTCACTTAAGGGCTGGTTCACACCTATACAGGTTGCAGTTTGCATTATCATGGCGCATTTTGCATTTTTTTTAATACACATTTTGATCCATTGAAGTCTATGGAACCAAAAAATTGAAAAAAAAATCCCTGGCCCTTTCTATAAAATGCACAAATGTGAACTACATTCATAGGAAACCGTGTTAAATGGACTGTAGTGTGTTTCTGCAAAACTGAAAATGCACTAAAAAATGCATAGGTGTGAACGAGGCCTAAATCCCCTTTCTTACCTATTCTGATGCTCGGTTTGAACTTTAGCAAGTCATGTTCACCACATCTAACAAGCCCCTCCTTCTTCTGCTACTTTCTCCAGTTCAGCAACTTTGTTTAAAAACACACCATTCCGGCAAAACTTTCAAAGGCCAATTCTCTAGTTCACCAGTAAGCTTGCTCCTGTGTACCTATTAGGCCCCGTGCACACGAGCAAATGAATCTGTTCAAATCGGTCTGACAGACTGATTTGATCAGATTTGTCTGCTGGCTGTTTTGGTTTGATCGCTGTACACACGATCAAACCAAAATCCCCGCCAGCAGATAGCGCGGTGACGTGGCGGTGACGTTGACGCCGTCACGTCACAACACCAGGAAGTAAAACACTTCCGCGCATGCGTCGAATCCATTCAACGCATGTGCGGGCAGATATGTCTGCTGGTTAGCGTACTAACCAGCAGACATATCAGTCCGACGGGTTCCCAGCAGACAGATTTTAAAGCATGCTTTAAAATCTGTCTGCTGGCCAAATCCATCTGCTCGCCCGTACACACGATCGAATCTGTCTGCTGAGACGGTCTATCAGATCGTTCCCAGCAGATAGATTTGATCGTGTGTACGCGGCCTAATGGAAAATGGTGTATATGCTTCCAAAGTTAATGTGCACTAAAATGGTGTAAAAATTCTAGAATGCCACTTCTTTATGAATAGTGTCCAATAATATTTTCTTGCTGCCTTCCTTACCTACCTTCCTAATAGGATCTGTGCTTTATTTACATTATCCATTTATTGTTGCCAAAAGCAACTGATATTCCTTTAAGTTTTTGTGTATCATTTTTCATACAACCGCCCCTAAATCTGTCTACTGAGATCACAATTCTTAGCAGTATTCAACAGATCCCTGATCATGTGGCTATCTGAAGAGAACTCTAGAGGGAGCTCTCCATGCATGGACCAATATCATTTAATCTTAGAGCACAGTCACCAGCTATCTCATTTCACTATTTCTGTGATTGAAAAGCTACCTCCTCCAAAACTGCATTATTTTTGTCCCCCAGCAACAGATTGACTGAATTTGTGTGCAAAAAAATTGAATAAGATAAATACATGGTTAACAAATACAGTAACAGCACTTACTGTATGTACATTTACTTACAGTGTATGCATAGTCGTTTTTTAACTTTGGATAAAGTAGAGAAGGGATATAAGGTCGTTTTCTTCTGTCTGTGTCCTGCTGGTGAGATTTTCCTTCACTTCTTGTCTTGGAGGTGCAACAGGAAATTAGAGAAAATTTTCCCAAAGTGAGGTAAATTCCTATTATGGGTAATTGACGCCAGGTCACTGTCACCTTATTCTTGGGTGAAAACTCAAAATTGTAATATTTCCATTCACTTTTTGTCTCTGTAACAGTAGACACTAGGACAAATAGGGACACAGACAGCAATGAAAACTTGAAAGAGGGTGTGCACCTTCCCCACACAATCCAAAGCTGAAAAAAAAAAAGTCGGGGGAAGACAGTGATAATATATGTTATAGAAGCCGCTTGCGATGATCGGAAGCAAATCCGGCAAGCTGATTGTACCCAAGTTGAACAATCAATATTAGTTTGGGCAAAAAAAACTTGCAGCTCAGGTTGGGGCCGCTGTACTAGCAATCTGTGCTGTACTGACATCTGTCATGAGTCTTCGACAGAAGCCGGCCGAATGTCAGACCAGCTACCGTACACATGGGCCGAATGTCGGACCAGCTGCCGTACACACGGGCCGAATGTCGGCCGAGTTCTATCAAACGGCCTGATGCTGCCCGACATTCGGCCCATGTGTTCTAGGCTTCAGCTTGCCCATTAATGGTTTGATCTCGGCCTGCTTAACTGACTGAATATCGAACCGTGTATGGCCGGCCTTATTATGAACCACTCCATCTCAGGCAACTTTTCTTTACTCAGCCATACGTAAAGATAACACTGTATGCACTGTGGTTTATTATCATGGTGGAAGCTGCAATTTTATTGTCCTGTATGCTTGGCTGTCTATGTTTACTTTTGTTTTGTCACCTTGACTAAATAAAGAATAAAAAAAAAATTGCTTGGGAAAATAGACGGGAAATGATACCTTCTTAACCAAACTTTTAATAAATAAAGACAAGAGACAATTTTTTATTTTGGATATTAAAGGCCGCGGGCATTTATAATTGGTTTTAAATAGAATTCAGTAAATAAATAAATAAATAGCTCAAGGTAAATAATAAATTAAAGCGGAAGTAAACCCATCGATTTAACGGTTTCAAAAAGCAGTTACATTTCCGGCATGCCGGGATTGCCAACTGTCACATTGGTTGTGCTCTCAACCAAACTGTCAAACCATCCAATGGGTGGTGTCATAACTGATCACATGTTCAGCACCACGGCAGTTGAAGATTAAACATAGGCCAAGATGGCAGCTTCCTTGGCTGAAAATGATAGAAGGGTTTACTTCCACTTTAAGATATATATTTTAAATTCAAATAAAACTTTAGCAAGCCTAACCACTACGGCTCTGGCTGCAAGCAAAATTACCCGACTACAACTCAATACTTTACTCAAAAACCACATGAGCATATATAAAAGCTATGTATATATATATATATATATTTTCTTCTCTCCTCTTTTTTTATATAATTCAAACAAAGCAACTTGTCCCCCTCTGCATAGTTGCAAAGGTGACCCTACCACATAACAACGTCCGTGACAATGATAAATTAAAAAGGGGGGGGGGTGGGGGGAACACCACAGTTCTTCTTGTCTGTTGAGGCGAATGAGTCACCCCGCTAGAGAGCGGCCTTTATATAGCCCTGGAACAGCTGATTTGCATGGGCTTTTACCCGCGCTTTCTGAAAACACCTGACTAACTGGTTCAAACCTGTCCTATTCTGAGCGGGCTTTCCACAGGTCAGCGAGAGGTCACCTCAATAGCTTACCCCTCAGACCTGTGAGCCCGCCCAAAATCCTAACTGTGACCTGACCTGACAGAAATTTAACCACTGCCCTCCCGCCATTATTCCCATGAGGAAAGGGGGCCGTATACTGTCTTACCCCTTTCCTTTCATTCCGACTCTAATGCAGTGTTTCTCAAACTTTTTTCAGTCAATGCACCCTTTAAAATTATGGACAGTCTCGAGGCACCCCATTCTAAAATGTAAAAAATTATTATAACAGCTTTGCATAATGCAGCAACATCTACATGCAGGACACCCAATCTTAGAGGTGATTTATACTTCTAAAGCAAATACACTTTTCCATACTGGCACAAAGTGTATTTGCTTGAGACGAATAAATGTTTCTCTTCTCCCTCAATCTCTCTCCATTAGTTAGCTAAGCTAATGTCACCCCAGTGCTGAGGGAAAGGGGCACGTGAGGGTCAAACAAGAATGCTGTGGAGGCAACAGACATCGCTCTTATTAACTGATGACATCATTGGTTGTTAGGACGCCAGTGTCTAGAAAGTCATTATGGCGCATATTGAAAACCAGTGGCTTTTGTGTAACTAAAAGGCAGGCTTCATCCACCTGCTGGCTTGTATACAATTTTTAAAACATTTTTAGGCATTTTGCCAAGCAAGGCACTCCCAAAGAAACCTAAAGGCACCTCAAAGTGCCTGGGCACCCTGGTTGAAAAAAGCTGCTCTAAGCCAGGTCTCAAGACACCTGCCAAAGACATTTGTAAGTTTTCTGCCACCCTAGGTAGTAAGGTCTGTACCTCCATTCCTGACCCGCTATGCATTTTAACTTCCATTGTGGCTTATTTTAGGAATCTGAACAGGGAGGGTTAAGGATATGATACAGTGGCAATGTGGGATATTGGAGGATCAGTGGACGCAGAGCGATGGAGGAAATAGCATGCTGACAGGAAGAGATATGAATGTTCTTTCTGGCACCCTGGAATGCAGCTGCTTCAGACTAGATTCTCAGTATCTCAGAGCTACCAGTAAGAGCCCCTGGGGTATGAAAGGCATGAAACTGGATTTATTCTGATTAAAACTTTCCAGATTGCCCTATAGATAGATCAGCATGTTGTTGATGTTCCTTTGGATTCTCAGTAAGCCTTTAAAAGCAAAAATGATCCTGAGCGGTTTCCCTTGAATATTTAATGGATATCAGTGCAATGCATGCCCTCATTGCAGGTGGTACAGTACACACCAGCAGTTCAGGGCTGTGTATGGTAAGACAGAGGACTAAGTACCTTGTTAAAGAATATGGAGCCTTTAGCCATAGTTAAAGGCTAGCATTAGAATCTATGGACTACTGTGGCCTACTTTGCAAAAAGAAACAGCATTGTCATTTAGGCCAGATTACAGGGGACATATCCGGTAGTGCAGAAAATTAGGAGGATGGCCCCTAGCAGGAGCCATAGTGATGGAACAGGAAGAGGATATGACAGAGCTGCAATCAGTAGCACGAGGCAGTGAAGCTAAAATATTCTAGATATTGTACATAGGCAGATTCAGATCCTGAGACCCTCTCAAAAGATTTGCTCTAGACCTGCTTCTTTCTAAAACTTCAAGTTTCACAAGTTTGAACATCAATATTTACTTAAAGTGCTATGGGATTTATAGATATCATTAACTAATGCAAATAATGCCACAATTCATAGCTACATCTACGCCTAATTTTTTTTGTTGATTTATACCTACAGGTAAGCCTATATAAATGCTTACCTGTAAGTACGGTAAATATCTCCCAAACGTGTACCGTTTAGGAGATATTTACTTAAGCAGTGCTTGTGCTTTGTGCTCTCAATGGATGGTGTGCTGTCCATGGAGAGAGCTGTGGCAAGGCCGTGACTCCCACAAGCATGCGGCTCATGGCTCGCCCAATCAGATGGCTGCTGGGGGGCTTTTTTTCCCCAGGTAAGTGTCACTTTCAGAGTGTGCTAGTATGTGATGCATACTAGCACATTATGACATTAACTTGCAGGGAGAAGATTTTTATTTTTATTAAGCGGTTCACTACCGCTTTAATGATGCAAAAACAGTGCATGTTTTAGATAAAAAAAATTATGGTTAAAGCGGAGGTTCACCCTAAATATAAGATCTCCCATGCGATCCAGCATACTGGCGTCAGCGCCAGTATGCTGGGTTTTTTTTTTTTTAATAGCACACTTACTGTATTATTGTAGAATTCCTTTTCTGTCCCCCGCGGTGGACGGCTGTAGTATAGCGCGTCACATCTTCCTAAAATACCCGATATGGACTCGGGTAATCTCGGCGAAAATGCGGCGCCTGCGCACAGACCTAGGAGCTGACTGCGCAGGCGCCGTATTTCTCCGAGTCCTATTTCGGAGGGCGTGACGCGCCATAGCCGTAGGACTCGGAGAAATACGGCGCCTGCGCAGTCAGCTCCTAGGTCTGTGCGCAGGCGCCGCATTTTCGCCGAGATTACCCGAGTCCATATCGGGTATTTTAGGAAGATGTGACGCGCTATACTGGCGCCGTCCACCACGGGGGACAGAAAAGGAATTCTACAATAATACAGTAAGTGTGCTATTAAAAAAAAAAAAAACCCAGCATACTGGCGCTGACGCCAGTATGCTGGATCGCATGGGAGATCTTATGTTTAGGGTGAAATACCGCTTTAATTAACAATTCCTGTGTGCATATTTAAAGTCCATATTTAGGCTCCAAACGCTAAAAAATGCAAAACACGAAAAACGCTGAAAAACGCCGGCGCCAGGTTTTTTTTATCCATTGAAAAAAAATAAAAAAAGCTGCTAAAAGCTACACTGAAAAACGCTGATTAAAGCTATTGCAAAAACACTAAAAAAACGTTGCAAGACTTCTTGCAAAGCTACTGGCGTTTTTTTTAATGGTTTTTATCAGCTTCAGTGTGCATGGAGCCATATTGTTTTTGCATTTGTTATTGTGTTATGAGAAATTACCCTCTCAAAACAGGATATTGCACTAAACCTGTAGGTAAATAAGATACCCAGAACCTTCCCTAAGTGGAAGTATAGATTTGATAATAAAGATGGCGCTGACCATAGAAGGACTGGGTCCCTGACTAGACCTGCTCACTAACTGAGGCCCAAACTATTTAGATTCTGCATTCAGTGGCTCTATTGGGGAGAGTGTGTTGAACCAGAGACCTCAGGAATTACAGTCCAATCACTCTTACTGGTAGGAATATCTGGCAAGACTGGTTAGACACCCCTGGGGTGGCCCCCACAACTTACCCTTACAAGATTGTTACAGCTCTAACCAGAAGAACATAGGCATGTTAAAGGGTTAGCCATGAGGTCCAAGGGCTAGTGGATAGTATGGTGGGTTGTGAACTATACTATTGATAGGTTGCTCAATCCATTATGAGTGCCTTCTTTCTCATGCTTCCAAAATGGCTGGTAGGAGGCTGAGACGCTGAGAGTCTGACACGAGTGTCAGTCCAGGCACCTGACGGATCTAGACTCCCATTGTCAGGATGACGCGGTGACTGGACTGATATCCGTAACGTCAGCAGAGAGTAGACTTCAGTTCACTCTCTGCTGAAAACTGGTCACATGAGTGCAAAATTAACTGCCATAGGAAAAGCCCAGCCAAATGAGCTTTGGCTGGACTTCTCCTTTAACTATAGATATAGACTCTGTAAGAGGTTCTCTTGGCTTTGGCCTAAAAATGCCCACATCTGCATCTTTACTTCTGTACAGGGAATGCCACACTTAGCACTGTTTCTCCAAAGTCCTCATGACACTGTTTTGCAGAATGGCCAGTGTGACCACACCTGAAACACCTTAAAGAATCCTACTCATCTGTGAAGCAACTGGTTGAGAAACCAAAGATTTTGGTGGGTAAGAACAGTGATACTCTTTTGGAACACGTTCACCTTCTCAGGAGTACTTGAAGGAAAGTACAGGGTAAAGCCTCGTACACGTGATTGAATTTTCCGACAACAAATGTGTGATGGCAGGGTTTTGTCAGAAAATCCGACAATTTGTACACTCCATCGTACAATTGTTGTTGGATTTTCCGACAACAAATGTTTTATAGCATGCTTTCAAATTTCCCAACAACAAATGTGTGCCGTTGGATTATCTGATTGTGTGCACACAAGTCCATCGTAAAAAAAATCCAAAGTACAAACACGCATTCTCCAAACCAATGCTAGCCATAAGACAACATTAGCAGAAGTTGCCCAAAGGGTGGAGCTAAAGAGCTGAAAACCCACGTCGTTTTGTGTATGTTGGCTGACAAAGTTCTGCCGTCTGTATGCAGAACAAGTTCACGGCCAACGCCCTTCGCACAAAATTCCACGGATTTGTCTGATGAAAATCAGATCGTGTGTACGAGGCTTAAGTCTACCAAAACATCTAGGTGCAGATTACGCTCTTTAGGAGCAGGCTGCAGATTCTGCAATTTTAATTGCTCCTCCACCAAACAGGCTGTCCCCACCAGCACTCCAAAAAACAGAGCTTTTTTTCTTAGAAAATAGGTGCAGGAACTAAACCACAACCCCGTTCAGATTTCAAAAACAGTAGAAGGGTCTTAAAAGGGCATTAAATACCAGGATTGCATTACATACAGAGTGCAGAGTTCAGCGGGTTACACACAGAGTGCAGAGCTGTCACTTGTAAACACAGAAACCAGACTTCTGTGTTTACAAGTGATTGTGGTGAGCAGGCACCAAAGGGTCTGAGCCAGAAGTGGTGGAACTGAGTTCCCCCAAGTTCCCCCTGAAAAAAAGCCCTGCCAAAAAAGCTGCATTATGTTGTGTGTTTTATATCTGCCTAGAGTTTAAGTTTTAGGTGTTCTATCAACTCCATTACTACTTTACTAGTGTTTTTTTTTTAGTTCATTACTTCTTTTACAGGAAATCTATACTAAGGAAGCATGAAGGTTGTTACTGTTGACCTTTGCTTCTAAATATACCAATGCTTGGGTTTAATGTTGATACAATGGCCATACTGTTAAGCATGTTTATTCTGGGTCAGTGACTTGTAAAGTGTTAAAGCCAGGGGCAGGTAGGCAAATAACATTTTCAAATGGAGGTCAACAATGGCAGCCCCCATATTTATCTTATTATTAGATATTAAATATTAAGGAAATCAGGGATGAAAGCAACTCTGTTACTAAAATAAAATAATCAACAAAGAGTAACCGAAATGCTAAAATTATTACCTATCCTGATGCTCCTCCATATTTCCTTTCTGTTCTAGCTACACAGCCAAAACCAAAAGCTACTAATCATGGGATTTCTGTTAAATGAAAGGATAAGATTTGGTTGATCATCCCCTACAGCAGAGATCCACATGACCAAATGCCTACATGTTTGGCTTATGTGGACAGTACTTAGGGCAGGGGCCACTTAACTAACTTGGCAACCAGTCGAGGGCCGCAATGAGCGGAGCGGGCAGAAGACAGGTCATGGCTATTCTATGGTCCTCCAATCCACCCAGAGGAAAGGGTACGAACTCCCTTTTGTTTTTCGGATTGGAGGTAGGTGGGCGTAAACAGACATCTGTCGCTCTATATAGGTGAATTGAGGGTCCCATTTGGTCGGGCTGATCGTGTGAAAAGGGCCTAAGACTGCTTTCAAACTGATGTGCTGCGGTTTACTCACACCGCGGGTGCAGCGTAGTGGAACTGTGTCTATCCTCGGGTTAGCTGAACTTTGCCATAGACTCCGCATGTGGCAAAAGCTGGCGCTGGAGAGGAAGCATCAGCTTATGGGGCTCTGCTCTGCAGCTGCTTACTTCCTCTACCACCAGCTTCATTCACAACACTGATGCTGTGGTATGGTGGGTCGGCAACCTGCAATCTGGGCTTTCCAACCCACCATTCCAGAGCAGGAGGTCACGGGCCACATCAGAGGGCTCCACGGGCCACTGGTTGGCCACTCCTGACTTAGGGGATGGGCAACAGCACTTTAACAAAGAAAATCGTGTTATTAGATCAATTTCTCTATCCATCTAAATAGACTGTAGGCATTTAAGAATCAGGCTGCTTTAACTGCCTAAATGAAATGTATCAGAAAATGAGTTTTCTTGCCTCTCAAGGTGTAAAGGTTAACTTACCCTTTAAAGTGAATAGGCATCCTATGGCTCACAGTGTGCAACTGTCTACAGGTCATGCTGACAAGAGGATAGGCATATGCTCTGAACTGTGGGTTGCAAGGGGCATATAAAGATCAGAACATCCAACTCAAAGCAATTATTCATCATGTTTAATATTTTGCCTAAGCACATCAGCCGTCACAAAGAGAGAGAACAGCTGTGACCGGTCTTTGTTAAAGGAAGCTCCTGAGCAAAGGCAAAGTTTCATTCTGGTTACTGCACAGATCTGGAGGCTATAGTACACCAAGATTCAAATAAGCATACACACAATTCTTGTATTTAGACAATATTTGCTTATCCAGTTCAGTTTTGAGTGAGGCAGTGTAACAATGCTTGTAGGTGTCATACTGGCCCTTTAACAGATCCACTAACATTACAACCAAAAGATATTTTGGTTGTGATATCAATAGATTTTTTTTTTATAATAAAAATATATAAAATGAGAGCAAGGTCTCCCTACTTGGTGGTTCTACCAGTCTCTATATTCATAATGGTTCAAATTTATATACCGTATATACTCGAGTATAACTTGAGTTTTTTAGCACATTTTTTGGTACTGAAAATGCCGCCCTTGGCTTATACTTGAGTCACCTTTTTGCGCCTGATCTCCCGGACTTTGGGGATCCGGTATCTGCCGGCCATAGGTTCCCTGGCACACATATAGCCCCACTTTTCCTCTACAAGTGAGCAAAGTTTTTAGTCTGGGGGACCTACGGCCGGGGAGCACCGATTTTTCAAATTCGGGCACCCCTTCCCTAGACTCCCACATTAAACAGTAATTTCTCTGGTAATTTTGGGGACCCATACCATCCGGCTGTAAGTCCCCTGGACCCAAAACTTGGCACACATGTAGTCCCAGTTCTCCTCTACAATTGTGCAAAGTTTGCTATCTGGGGGACCTACGGCCAGGGAGCACTGATTTTTCAAAGCTGGGCACCCCTTCTGTATACTCCCATGTTAAACGTAAGTCTAAGCATGGGCACAGAGGCATGGGCACAGTAAGGCATGGGCAAAGTGAGGCATGCACATGGACACAGTGAGGCATGCAGATGGACACCCTAGGCTTATACTCGAGTCAATATGTTTTCCCAGTTTGTGGTAAAATTAGGTGCCTCAGCTTATATTCAGGTTGGCTTATATTCGAGTATATACGGTAATTCATTCTAGGTGCACTTTATTATAATGTAGAGGCTGGTACTTATTTTTTTGAATTGCGTGTTTTGGGCACATACTGAAAACGTCTTCACATTCTGTTTAGCATTTCAGTAGTTATTTAAGAAAGGTTTCTGGAGGTTTTTATACCAGAACAATTTTGGATTTGGTTTGGACCAAAGTTTGCTTGTTCTGAGATTCCTCTGGCAGCAGCAGGAAGTGATACATTTAGCAGCTGTATTACTACTGATGCTAAATGTGACAGCCTTCCCTCAGGTTGGCTGTTAGGAAGCCGATAGCTACTGGCAACCTAACAACCATGACTTATCCCCATTCAGCTGTCAGCTGAGGATTGCCAGCAGACTGTAAACAAGGGATTGTGTGATATTTCAATTTTAGGAAGGGATTTGAGGACAGAGTCCTCAATCCTCTTCTTTATTGCACTCACACACTGAACAGGAAGTGCTCTGTACAAAGTGCTACCTGTTCCTTCACAAAAGAGGACATAGTAAACATGAATTGTCAATTCTTGGACATTGGATCTGCTGGCCCTCTTCTCCCTGCACAGCACACTGTCTTTGCCACCACAAGCAGGGAGAGCAGCTAGGGGATCTCTGGGAACAGCAGAGACAGTGGGCTGTGCAGTGGAAACAAAGTGTGTTGAATGATGTCACCCGTCTGTCAGTGGATCCTCCCCGCTGGACACAGGCAGTTTTCTCCGCCACTTAAAGCAGACAGAGAAGTAGGGGGGGATCAGGTGGGCACATATAGAGATTAGGCTTTGCAGGGGACATAGTATGATTTTTTTGCTGGAACTCAGCAAAGAGGATATGTATCAGTAGAGTGGTGCGTTGCAGTGGAGGGGGGAAATTATTATTATTTATTATTATTCACGATTTATATACAGTTTACGCAGCGCTTTACAATATAGAGGGGGACAGCACAATTACAGTTCAATACAGAAGGTACAGGAGGGCCCTGCTCATAGAGCTTACATTCTAAAGGGAGGGGTGGTGGTACAAAAGGTAATAGCTGCAGAGAATGATTAGATGGGGGTGGCTCAAGGACAGTTGTTAGGTGGGCGTGGGATAGGCTTCCCAGAATAAATGAATTTTCAGGGATCTCCTAAATGTGGACAGGGTATGGGCTGATCGGACATACCGGGGCAGGGAGTTCCAGAGGATGGGAGAGGCTCTGGAGAAGTCCTGAAGACAAGCATGAGAGGAAGTAACAAGGGAGCTAGAGAGCAGGAGGTCCTGGGAGGAGCGGAGGGGGGAAATTCACGTTTTTTTATTAATTGCTACAATAAGTGGCTAATCAGCCACTAATCTTGAATTTTCATTTAATCAAAAGAGTCAGGAGGACCAATCTGATATAAGTTCATGATCACTGAAGGGGATTTTATTAAAACTGGAGCAGCCAGAATCTGGAGCAGCTGTGCATGACAACCAATCAGCTTCTATTTTCACGTTTGAAGCTTGACCAAACAAACTAAAGATAGAAGCTGGTTGGTTGCCACGCAGAGCTGCTCCAGATTCTGGCTGCTCCATTTCTGATAAATTCCCCCTACTGTGTTTTCTCTTCTGATGTAAAATGTAAAATAACAATATAAAATACATTTGAACTCAATTAATAATCAGTAGCAATTAATTGCCCTAAATCGCATTCTTTAACCACTTAAGACCCGCCCAAAATGCTGTCAAATGACCTTGCCCCTTTTTGCGATACGGCACTGCGTCGCTTTAACTGACAATTGCGCGGCCGTGCGACGTGGCTCCCAAACAAAATTTGCGTCCTTTTCTTCCCACAAATAGAGCTTTCTTTTGGTGGTATTTGATCGCCTCTGCGATTTTTATTTTTTGCGCTATATACAAAAATAGAGCGACATTTTTGAAAAAAAAACAATATTTTTTACTTTGTGTTATAAGGAAAATCAAATAAACTAAATTTTAGTCAAACATTTAGGCCAAAATTTATTTAGCCACATGTCTTTAGTAAAAAAAAAAAAATTGCAATAAAAAAAAAAAAATTAGCTACCTAGCTGGAACAGCGACACTAATACAGCGATCAGAAAAATGATCGCTTAGTGACGCTGGCAATAGGGAGTGAAAGGGTTAACTAGGGCGGTGATCAAGGGGTTAAAACTTTATTAGGGGGGTAGGGGGCTACCCTGAACCTAACACTAACTGCCTGTCACACTGACACTAACTGCAGTGTGACGGGGGGGTTAAATGTTCCTATGTGTCTGTGTGTCAGTGTGCTGTTGTGTACACTTACTATGTGATGTGATCTCTCAGTGGTGGTCGAAAAAAAACGCAGAGGGAGCGATCACATCACTTCCTCCTTCCTGTGTTTACACAGGAGGAGGAAATGACACGCAGGGGGAGCGCGCGCATTGGCTGAGAGCGATCCCGAGGGGAAAAACCAACCGCCGCCCCCTCTGCACGGATTGCTCGGCCAGGTAACCGGACCGCCGCATGTACCGGGGGGGGGTCCGATCGGACCCCCGAATCCCCCCAAGGCACCAACGTATATATACGTTGATGTGCCTGTCGGTGCCATTCTGCCGACATAAATGTACATGCAGCGGTCCTTAAGTGGTTAAAGTGGTTCTAAACTCTTGTTTACAACTTTATGCTACAGGTAAGCGTATATTAAGGCTTACCTGCAGCTAACAATGATATCTCCTAAACCTGCACGGTTTAGGAGATATCCCTGTATTTGCATGTGCCGACGTCATGCGGCACATGCGCACTTATGCCAACTAAAGCAATGGCACTATGTGCCGTTGCTTCAGTTGTACTGGGCCATTCTTGCGCGAATGACATAATCGCAGCTCCGGCCAATCACAGCGATGGAGCCGCGATACCCAGAAGTCACTCCGGGACAACATGTCGGCGGCTGGCTGGGGAGACGTGGAATGCTGCGGGGCTTCGATCTGAGGTAAGTATTACATAATCAGCTAGTATGCTATGCATACTAGCTGATTATGCCTTTGTCTTGCAGGGTTTATTTTTTTTTCTTTTGCTTTCTGAGGGTTTACTTCCTCTTTAAACGACTTACAACTGGTCAGTCTCCTTGTGTCCTATATTTAGCATAAAAAGATGGCATTTTTTAAACTCCAAACAGAAGGTTTAGGGTCATTCCATGTGTGAATAGTGGTATGTGCCTGTGGTTTCCATGACTACAGCACACATCATCAGCCTACCACAGCCTACCCAGTAATCTGGCTTCCTGCTTGTTGACTAAACTAAGCAAAGCTGTCACAAACACCCTAATTTACCAAGGGAGGGAGCAATCTGATTTCACATCGAGCTTGCATTGTCATGCTTCCATTCTGCATGTTAATCTCAAATCACCAAGAGACGCCTGTTACAAAACATTAGGCTCCTTAGAAGATTGTGATCATACGCATAGAAATATATATACTAGAGCTATAATAAAAGGATGTGCAAGCAGATTTCATTGTCATGAAGATTGAAGAACGTTAAGTGTATATTAGCTAGTGCCATGCTTCATTTATACCCCAACTCACCACTCACAATTGTGAGCCTGAAGCTAGCCATACACCAGTAAAATTAAATTCAAACATTTTCTTTAAGATTTTTTTTTAAATTTTCTAAATTATTAATGGGGTCAAATCATCATTCAATTTCAAACATAGTAACAAAAAAATTAAAGGAGCAAGATGGAAACCTTTTCTCAAAAGAAAAGAAGTTTCTAACAGTAAGTGCGTTTTTTGCACAGAAAATCCCGAAAATGTTTAAATACTTTTGACGGACATTCATCAAGTCATCAAATATCCTAAAGAAAATTGTATGAAATGAAGGTCCTTGCTTAGGCATTTTTTTATAGGATTACAATGCCTTGTTACTGTGCTGTAATCCTGTCACATGCTTTTCCAGTGAAGGCCATAAGTGATCATGCTGATGCTCTTCACGCAATTGTCACTGGCAGAAAGCCCACTATGAGAAGTGCCATACTGGAGGGCATACCTTTGGACAGGCTGCAGAGCAGTTGCAGGAGATCAGCAGCTATAAGATATGGTTATGATACACCGTGTTTTAGGAAACAAAATATTGGGGGGTTAGGGGTTTAACCACTTAAGGACCGCCGCATGTACATTTACGTCGGCAGAATGGCACCGACAGGCACATCAACGTATATATACGTTGGTGCCTTGGGGGGGATCGGGGGCCCCCGTACATGCGGCGGTCCACGCGGCTGCAGGAGTGATCCGACAAGAGGGGGCGGCTATTCGTTTTTGTCCGCCCCCTACGGATCGCTCTCAGCCAATGCGCACACCCGCCCGCCCTGTCACTTCCTCCTCCTGTGTAAACACAGGAAGGAGGAAGCGACGTGATCTCTCCCTCGGCGGTTTTTTCAACCACCGCTGAGGAGAGATCACCACACAGTAAGTCCTGCACCAACACTACACTACACACAGGCACATTTAACCCCCCCCCCCCGATCGCCCCCCCTCCCCCCTGTCACAGTGTCACTGAATGCAGTAATCATACATGTATGATTACTGTATTTAGTGTCAGTGTGACAGGCAGTGTAAAAGTCAGTTAGAGTTAGGTTCAGGGTAGCCCTGTACCCCCCCCTAATAAATTTTTAACCCCTTGATCACTGCCCTAGTTAACCCTTTCACTCCCTATTGCCAGCGTCACTAAGCAATCATTTTTCTGATCGCTGTATTAGTGTCGCTGTTCCCGCTAGGTAGCTAATTTTTTTTTATTGCGATTTTTTTTTACTAAAGACATGTGGCTAAATAAATTTTGGCCTAAATGTTTGACTAAAATTTGGTTTATTGATTTTTCTTATAACAAAAAGTAAAAAATATTGTTTTTTTTAAAAAATGTCGCTCTATTTTTGTATATAGCACAAAAAATAAAAATCGCAGAGGCGATCAAATACCACCAAAAGAAAGCTCTATTTGTGGGAAGAAAAGGACGTGAATTTTGTTTGGAAGCCACGTCGCACATCCGCACAATTGTCTGTTAAAGCGACCCAGTGCCGAATCGCAAAAACCCCTTTGGTCATTTGGCAGCATATTGGACCGGGTCTTAAGTGGTTAAAGCATATCTAAACCTAAAAACAAAAATGTAATAAATCACAGCTTACCAGTTCTTAGATGTGATGACTGCAATTTTTTTTTTCAGGCTTTGTTCCTTTTATTTTGATCTGGTGATCCTGCTAATAAAATACTTCTCCACTTAGGGTGGCTACGCTCCCCCAACCCACTGTAACTATGGAGAAGCTGTGTTGTCATTTTGGGCTGATCTCCAAATATGGACTACAAATATGTCTTCCTCTCCTCATCCGCCTCTTCATTACTTGGGGGACAAGGTAGTTCATACAAGATAGCTTGGAACAACATAGAGAAATATGGTCAGAATGGGAACAACGCTTACCAGAGATGGAATAATATAAGGAGCTGCAGAAATTCTAGATGAAATGCTCATAGGGGAGAGAGGGAGAGGGGGGGGGGGGGGATGTGGAGACTATCTTAACTGTTTTTTTTGTTTTGTTTTTAGTTCTTAATATGAATGCTCGTGTGGCTCTGCCCCTAACCCCCACCTGTATAGGTATAAGAGGAGGGGGGCACTGAGGGAGGGGTGGGGGTATTTTCACTTGTTTTTTTTTTAAACAGGAAAGGGAAGAGGGGAAGGGTGATAAAAGGGGGGGGGGGGTAAGTTATAAATGGGTTTTTAAATGGCTTTTTAGATGCCTCAGATATTTATTTTTTTATTTATTTTTGTAGGGAAGTGTGGCGGGGTAATAGGAGTGATGAGTGATAAGTTATAAAGGGGTAAATGGCTTTTTAGAAGCCTCCTATATAATGTTTTTTTTTTCGTTTTTTTTTATAGGGGGGTGGGAGAGAGCCACAGGGAATAAGTGTGGGCGAGGGAGATAATTTCCTTTGTCCCTTTTTTTTTTCTTCTTCTCTCGTTTTCTTCTTTCTTTTCTTTTCGGGAGGGGGGTGTATAGGATATAGATAATGATCTTTACGTGATTAAAATTGTTTTTAAAGTGTGATATATTGTTAAATGGAATTGTTGTTGAAAAATTAATAAAAATTTTGATAAGAAAAAAAAAGAAAAAAAAAAAAGATAGCTTGGAACGATAGTATTGCTTGTAATTTTAGTTCAGCTTACAGAAAGTCACATGGCTACTACTTTTCTTGCATGATATAGGCAAGTGCAGTTTTTTTTCCCCTATAGGTGGCGCTGTGTTGCTAACTGCCTTATAGAGGGGATGGAGGAGGAGAGGAGCCTTCTTTTTCTGTAGCCACTATAGGTGCCATCTCCATAGGTGTCCGATTGGACATTGCAACTCTGGATGACCTCAGTGGCCATCTTTAGGGTGGGCAATAGTTATAAATAGCAGTGCCCTACTGTGGTTTCTGCTCAGTTGCGTAATAGACAGAGTAGGGACAAAATCCATATTGCATAGGGATAGCATACATCGGTTAAATTAAGTATTGAAGACATCAATAGTTTTCTAGGTAAATATATTTCTAAAGGTGCTATTGACATTAAAATATTCACCACATGTCGGTAACAATCCTTATACCGCGTACACATGATCGTTTTTCATGTCATGGAAAAAACAATGTTTTTCTCGACATGATTCCTCTCAAGCCTGCCATATCAATGATATGAAGTTGGCTAGTAGTGTATTCTGATAAACAGCCCCACACAATGATGTTCCCACCTCCAAACTTCACTGCTGGTATGGGGGTGTTTTTGGGGTAATGTGCAGTACCATTTGACCTCCAAACATGATGTGTATTATGGCACCCAAAGAGTTAGATTTCGGTCCCATCTGACCAGACTATATTCTCCCAGTATTTCACAGGCTTGTCTAAATGTTTAGCAGCAAACTTTAAACAAGCTTTAACATGCTTTTTCTTTAGCAATGGGGTCTTGCGTGGTGAGCGTGCATACAGGCCATGGTGGTTGAGTGCATTACTTATAGTTTTCTTTGAAAATATTGTACCTGCTAATTCCAGGTCTTTCTGAAGCTCCCCAGAAGTGGACCTTGGTCTTGGACAACTCTTCTGATAATTCTTTTCATTCCTCTTCCAGAAATCTTGTGAGGAGCACCTGCTCGTGACTGGTTTATCGTGAATATATGATTTTTCCACTTCCCAATTATGGCTCCAATAGTGCTCACTTGATCATTCAGAAGTTTAGAAATACTTCTGTAACCTATGACATTAGTATGTTTTGCAACAGTAAGGTTGAGAATATCTTGAGAGAGCCCTTTGCTTTTACCCATCATGAGATGTTTCTTGTGTGACACCTTGGTAATGAGACACCTTTTTATAGGCCATTAGTTGAGACTGAACTAGTTCATATGAATTTGCACTGACAAGGGGCAGGATTGCTTTCTAATTACTGATATATTTCAGCTGGTGTCTTGGCTTTCCATGCCTTTTTTCACCTCCCTTTTTTCAATACTTTTTCCTGGTGTCATTCCATTTTTTTTTTACACAGAACTTAATTTCTGATCTTATTTGTTTTGGTTTCTTTGTATGTGTGGATTGAATGGGTGTTACCGACATGTGGTAATAATTTCATGTCAACAGCACCTTTAGAAATATATTTACCTAGAAAAATGGTGACATGTTCAATACATATTTTTCTGCTGTATATAGCCCTAGGGAAAGGTTCCTGCCAAGGAGGGACAGACAAGGGACCCCATGGCCCACTTTTCTGGATTTACAGACCACAGTACTGTGATCAAGGCTTGCACCAGTCTTTTGTGCGGTTTGCACCACATCTTGCCTATCAGCCAATCCCTTCTCAGGTAATGTAAGATTTTAAGGAGTGGGTACCTTGCTGCTGGAAATTTGTCTCATCAATCTTGTATAATTTTCTACAATTGGGTTGTCTGGGTACTACTGCCACGGTTTACATACTGTCTGGAACTCTCTCAAGCAAGTAGTAGGCACTGATATCAGACTTTATATCAAGGGCTTGTGTGCAGAGGATTGCTTCAGTTATCTGTTACCTTCCATTAACCAACTAATACATTCAAAACCCAATACATTTCTTCTCATTGGGGTACCCACCACACACTTTAATAACTTTTAAGTCTCTGGCCTGTCAGACTTGTTAAGTCACTGAAGTCAGAATTTCTGATCTGCATACTTGTTCTGGGCAGGAACAGAAAGTACTGAAGGCAATGGGTCAGCATGCCAGCCAGGCAGCTAGCATTTTTAGAAAGAGACATGAGCCATGGCAGCCTCAATCTCTTACAACAAATTCCTTTTAAAACAACCCAAACAAATCAGAGATCATGAAAAAGTAGGTTTATACCTACCTTGCTGATGCCTGATTTGCTAAAACGTTGCTTTTTTCCGGAGCTTAGTGCCCCGATACTCTCCAATGCCTCTGGAGTGTTGAACGGGGAGGGGGGGTCCCCCGCTGTCCACTCTGGTTCCTCCTGTCATCACTGCAGGACAAAGTAGGGATGGTGCAAAATTAAAGCTAATCATACACCACTATAGAAAAAGAAAAAAGGAAACTGATTCCTCCATCCATGCTATGCTATACCGTGCAGATAGACAAAGCCACTCACCGATCAAAATTTGGGCTCCACCATGTATGGCCAGTATGGCTACAAAGTGGTGCTATTCAAAGTGTATGGCACAGCACTACTACTGTCAATTCCTCTCATGCTGTTCCTATGCCATTCAGTCATACACATAAATCAGGGAACACAATTTGCCTGCCAGCATGTTATTCATTTCTAACAAATCCTTTGTCAAACATATCAATGTTAATTTCAGATTTATTTACAATGCATTTCCATAGATGTGTCTGAACCATAAAGCAATGTATTTTAATTGCTCTGTGTATTTCTTGTGCTTGCTGAAAAAAAAAAAAAGTATAAGGAAAAAAATAAACACAAAGAAACCACAATTACATGTACATGCTGTCATATTTGCGTAGAGTATTTCTAGTTAGCCAACAATAAACACTTTTATTTGAAAAGATGGATTTTAAATCTGCTAAAGGCAATAAT
The DNA here is from genome assembly GCA_029574335.1 of Rana kukunoris. Lineage (NCBI taxonomy): Eukaryota > Metazoa > Chordata > Amphibia > Anura > Ranidae > Rana > Rana kukunoris. The sequence continues at coordinate 466,627,967 of CM056051.1, read as the reverse complement.
GAAGCCGATGAATTTACTGCATGTTAGCACTCCAGAAACTAAAGATGGTGGATGCAATTTTTTCTGCTCTTAAAAATGCTAGTTGTCTGGCTGTTATGCTGCTCTTAGCATTTTATTACTTTGAGTAATAGAACACCAGGACCAAAAACGCACCTTCCCACGTTATTGACAGAATTAATTTCCACCTATACCTTAAACATCAAACATTTCCTGCTACTTGGGGATTTCAACCTCTGGGCCAACTCCTCACAGGACCCCGTCGCTGACGCCTGCATTGACCACTTGGAAGGATTAGGTCTGCAGCAACTGGTATGTGGAACCCACACATATTTCAGGCCACAAGCTCAATCTGATCTTCAGACAAGATTTGGAAATTAACATATTGGGAAATCAGCCCTTACAATGGACAGATCACCATGCAATAAAATTCAAAGTCACTACAAATGCCCCCTTAAAAACAATAAACCCGTTGACAACACACTGGACAAGATCCAAGAAGAAGCTCCATTCGGAACTCTTCAAAACTACATTGCACAACAAAATAAAAAACAATTGATCAACATCAAACAGCGACAGAAACACTCAATTCCATCAACAAGGCCCTACTACAGACAGCTGACATAGTAGCGCCAAATGCAGAACGCGCATCCGGAAAAACAACTCCAGCTGGTTTAACGACCAGTTGTCGTTGTTGAAGCAGGAGCGCAGAAGACCGAAAGCAGCTTGGAGAAGAAGCTCTACAGAGGAAAACCACATTATTTACAAGGTAATAACTAAGAAATATCACAAAGAAATCTTTAAGGACAAAAAATATCATTTTTCTAATATCATCGCAAATGCCCTGAACCACCCCCCACTCTTTAATTTAGTGGCTCAGTCCATGAACCCAGCCTGCCTAGAGTCTCAGAATTTTGAATCACAAGAATTTTGCAATGAATTATCGGATTACTTCATTAACAAAATTGAAAAAATCCATGAAATTATTCAGCAAAATAGATCCCCCATCGACTCCCCTTTAATCCAAGAAACTAATATCCACACAAATATGCCGCAATCAACTAAATTCACTCTTAACCCCATCTCCATCAACACCACTAAAAAAATCATTAATACTCTGTGAGACAGCACAGCGCCTAATGATATTATCCCCACCAAACTGCTGAAAGAATGTGCCGATATTGTGGCACCGGCGATCAAGTACCTCATAAACCAGTCATTCAAGGAAGGCATGGTGCCAAACTTGCTGAAACCAGGCATAATTAAACCAATTAATAAAAAAACATTCATCCGATATTATTATTGTGTGTACGAGGCTTTTGTCACATTACTTACCCATGTCATGCAGGCAGTTGGAACCTGTAGAAGACTTTTGTGCAGGGTGCCCCGCTTTTCCTGTCACCTAACGACTAGCACTGCGATGGTTAATATATATATTTTCTTTAATCAGCATGTTACAGTATCTCTCAAAGTGATATTATATCAGCACCTCTAAGGCCGCGTACACACAATCGAATTTATCTGCTGAAACCGGTCCAACGGACCGTTTCAGCAGACAAATCCGATCGTGTGTACGGGCGAGCAGACAGGTTTGTCCATCGGACAAATTTCAAAGCATGCTTTAGAAATTTGTCCGCTACAAACCTGTCCGTCGGATCTGTCCGCTGGTTAGTACACTAACCAGCGGACAGAACTGTTCGCGCATGCATCAAATGGATTCGACGCATGCGCGGAAGCATTTTATTTCCGGGTTTGGTGACGTGGCGGTGTCAACGTCACCGCCACGTCACCGCGTTCCCTGGCCGAGGGGATTTTCATCCGATGGTGTGTACACACCGTCGGACGAAAATCCGGAGGAGACATGTCCGCTGGAAACGGTCCGTCGGACCTTACCTGCTCTTCTCACTACATCTGTGTGACAGGACGCTCTCTACGTGTTAGAGACTTCAAGGAGGTGTGAATTACTGGGCGTGCCGCAATTCATACTGGGAAATATAGTTCATACATAAACAAGTGATGCAAACCAGGAAGTGAATGAAAGAACAGAAACTAGAACGCCGGAGGTGATATAGATGAAGGAATTTAATAGTTATTTACTTGTTTGTTAACAGAATCATTACACTATTCAGTCTGTCTACCTTGCAGACATTAATTTTAGGGAAAAAAAAAATCCTTTACAACTCCTTTAACCCCCCTTGCGGTATTCCCGAGTCTGACTCGGGGTTACATTTTTGTGCTGCGATCGGTAACCCCCGAGTCAGACTCAGGCTCGCCTCGCAGCATCCACAGGCAAGGTTTACTTACCTTGTTCCTGGATCCAGCGATGCATCCGCGCTGTGTGAGCGAGTGCGTCTTCGCTCGATTCACACAGTGCCTCTGTGTGCCGTCGATCTCCGTTCCCTGCGATGTTATGACGCACGGGAGCGGAGAACGGCGATAGCGATTTGTGGGGGAATTCGTCATAAAAAAATAAAAGTAATGACAGTGACAATTCTGCAACTGAGCAAATTTCAGTGATTTTGAGTTGATTACATTATTGAATAATTTTTATTATAATTATATTATTATTTGTTATAATTATTTATAATTATTTATTATATTATAATTTAAGTGAGTTATTCCTAAGAATTACGAGCCTACAGTATAAAACGCCAAATTTCCTTGCAAATAATGGTACCGCTTTCAGCACCTAAAATCAGAAAGAATCATACCACCAGGGAGGTTAAAGTAGAAAGAAGAAAATATATATTTTTTCCAAATTTCTGCCCTTTTTTTGCATATATCACAAAAAATACAGAGTTGTGAATAAATACCACCAAAAGAAAGCTCTATTTGTGTGAAGAAAATGATAAGAATGTCATTTGGGTACAGTGTAGCACAACCACGCAATTGTGATTAAAAGTGCAAGAGCGTTGAAAGCTTAAAATTGGTCTGGGAAGGAAGGGGGGGGGAGTGGCCAGTATTGATGTGGTTAAATATTAAATAACTGATGTCTTCAGGCTGACATTAGCTTGTCTGACTTATGAACTATGGGGTAGATTCAGAAAGCACTTACGCCGACGTATCTACAGATACACCGCGTAAGTGCATGGATGCGCTGTCGTATCTATGCGCCTGAGTCTGTAAGCAAGATACACCTGAAATTTGGCTTCATACGACCGACGTAAGTGTCCTACGCCGTCGTATCTTGGGCGCATATGTACGCTGGCCACAAGGGGCGCTTCCATTGATTTACACGTCGAATATGTAAATGACCGAGATACGCTGATTCACGAACTTACTTGCGCCGTAGCTGTAAAATACGCTGTTTACGTAAGGCATACGTCCGGCGTAAAGTTATTCCACCTAAAGGTGGCGCAACCCATGCAAAGGTATGGATGTCGAAACAGCCGTCGTATTTTACGTCGTTTACGTAGTACTACGTGAATAGGGCTGTGCGTAGGTTACGTTCAGTGATTCGACATATCTTAGGCGTTTGTCCCGACGTGATTCTGCGCATGCGTACTGGGAAGCGTCCACGGGACGGCGCATGCACTGTTCGTTCGGCCGTTCATTTGCATGGGTCATGCTTCATTTAAATGGATCACGCTCACTTCCTTCCTACTTTGAATTAGGCGGGCCTACGCCGACCAATTTATGCTACGCGTAACGCAGGGAGCAAGTGCTTTGTGAATACTGTTCTTGCCTCTCTGTGTTACGTTGGCGTAGCACATATGAGATGCGCTACGCACGCATAAATATACGCCGCTCTACGTGAATCCAGCCTATGTGTCTATTGAGAAGAGCAGGTAAGGGAGCTGTTAGAGGAGCTGATATAATATAACTTTGAGAGATACTGTAACATGCTTATTAAATAAAATATATATATTAACCATCGCAGTGCTAGTCGTTAGATGACAGGAAAAGCGGGGCACCCTGCACAAAAGGCTTCTAAAGGTTCCAACTGCCTGCATGACATGGGTAAGTAATGTGACAAAAGCCTCGTACACACAATAATAATATCGGATGAATAATTGTCCATTTTATTTGCATGCTAGTCTTATGTCGAAAGCCCAAAAAAACCGTGTGATGTTCCCCACCATTATTCCATTTGTCCCTATGTTGATGAGGACAAGAGTCTCTTCCCAAATAACCCTGGTCTGTTGGTAAATGATGTCCCAGGTTCCCCTCATCCTTTTTTTTTTTTGTTTCAACTGTTATCCACCAGTTATAATTTAGCTGAAGTAGAGCAACAGTAAGACCCCGTTCACAGCGCTATTGCGCTAAAAATAGCGCATGCATACTGACCTGAAACAGCGGCTGTTTCTGGAGTGTAAAAGCTATGAGGGCTTTCACACTGGAGTGGCGCGCTAGCAGGTCCACTCCAAAAGTCCTGCTAGCCGCATCTTTGGAGCGGTGAAGGAGCGGGGTGTATACCGCTCCTTCACCGCTCCTGCCCATTGAAATCAATGGGACAGAGTGGCTATACCGTCGGCAATGCGTCTCTGCAGAAGCACATTGCGGGCAGTTCTAACCCTTTTTTCGGCCGCTAGCGGGGGTAAAACTGCCCCGCTAGCGGCCGAATAGTGTGAAAGGGGCCTAAAAGACTTTTGTTGCCTTTTTTTTTGTTTTGGCACTTTCTGATTTCAGCAGGCATTGGGCATCATGATGGATCTCCATCGTTGGACAACATGAGTCCAGGGTTTTGGGATAGAGGTCCTTGTCAACAAAGGACCACTGGCAAGGTATCGCCTCCATGTTGAGGGCATGTGGTCTGGGATGGTTTAGTAGGTGTATCCCCCCCCCTTTCCTGATCTGTCAGGTTGCATGCGCAGGTAAGGGTCTTGTGTGGATTCTTGATGAGACCTTACACTTTTTTCTTCTGGATTTATTTATGGGATTCCTCTTAAAATCTATACCAGACGCTAAGGATCTGGTATAGAATTTAGGGAGGACTCCACACCGGCACCCCCACAGCCATGTAAGTGAGTGAAGCTGGTGACATCATTGGTTGACATGGACATGCCATAGACATGGCAGGAGGCTCTCATGTACAGTGCGGAAAATAAGTATTTAAACACCCTGCTATTTTGCAAGTTCTCCCACTTGGATATCATGGAGGGGTCCGAAATTGTCATCGTAGGTGCATGTCCACTGTGAGAGACAAAAAAAAAAAATCCAGAAATCACAATGTATGATTTTTTTAACTATTTATTTGTATGATACAGCTGCAAAGAAGTATTTGAACACCTGAGAAAATCAATGTTAATATTTGGTACAGTAGCCTTTGTTTGCAATTACAGAGGTCAAACGTTTCTTGTAGTTTTTCACCAGGTTTGCACACACTGGAGGAGGGATTTTGGCCCACTCCTCCACACAGATCTTCTCTAGATCAGTCAGGTTTCTGGGCTGTCGCTGAGAAACACAGAGTTTGAGCTCCCTCCAAAGATTCTCTATTGGGTTTAGGTCTGGAGACTGGCTAGGCCAAGCCAGAACCTTGATATGCTTCTTACAGAGCCACTCCTTGGTTATCCTGGCTGTGTGCTTTGGGTCATTGTCATGTTGGAAGACCCAACCTCGACCCATCTTCAAAGCTCTAACTGAGGGAAGGAGGTTGTTGCCCAAAATCTCGCAATACATGGCCCCGGTCATCCTCTCCTTAATACAGTGCAGTCGCCCTGTCCCATGTGCAGAAAAACACCCCCAAAGCATGATGCTACCACCCCCATGCTTCACAGTAGGGATGGTGTTCTTGGGATGGTACTCATCATTCTTCTTCCTCCAAACACGGTTAGTGGAATTATGACCAAAAAGTTATATTTTGGTCTCATCTGACCACATGACTTTCTCCCATGACTCCTCTGGATCATCCAAATGGTCATTGGCAAACTTAAGACGGGCCTTGACATGTGCTGGTTTAAGCAGGGGAACCTTCCGTGCCATGCATGATTTCAAACCATGACGTCTTGGTGTATTACCAACAGTAACCTTGGAAACGGTGGTCCCAGCTCTTTTCAGGTCATTGACCAGCTCCTCCCGTGTAGTCCTGGGCTGATTTCTCACCTTTCTTAGGATCATTGAGACCCCACGAGGTGAGATTTTGCATGGAGCCCCAGTCCGAGGGAGATTGACAGTCATGTTTAGCTTCTTCCATTTTCTAATGATTGCTCCAACAGTGGACCTTTTTTCACCAAGCTGCTTGGCAATTTCCCCGTAGCCCTTTCCAGCCTTGTGGAGGTGTACAATTTTGTCTCTAGTGTCTTTGGACAGCTCTTTGGTCTTGGCCATGTTAGTAGTTGGATTCTTACTGATTGTATGGGGTGGACAGGTGTCTTTATGCAGCGAATGACCTCAAACAGGTGCATCTAATTTAAGATAATAAATGGAGTAGAGGTGGACATTTTAAAGGCAGACTAACAGGTCTTTGAGGGTCAGAATTCTAGCTGATAGACAGGTGTTCAAATACTTCTTTGCAGCTGTATCATACAAATAAATAGTTAAAAATTCATAAATTGTGATTTCTGGAATTTTTTTTTTTGATTATGTCTCTCACAGTGGACATGCACCTACGATGACAATTTCAGACCCCTCCATGATTTCCAAGTGGGAGAACTTGCAAAATAGCAGGGTGTTCAAATACTTATTTTCCGCACTGTATAATAGCAGTAATACCGTTATTTCAGGTTACTTTCTACTCACGTCAAATGGGTAAGGCTGGGTTCACACCAGTCCGGTGCGAATTTCAGCTCCGTTCTCTGTACGAAGAGAAGAAGAAGCTGTTCAGCGCTTCCTTTGCGTTTTAGCTGCGGATCAGATTAGCAGGGAGAGGGGAGGTGTAGTGAGCAGGGGGAGAGAATGCCTGTTCACAACGAAATGCATCTGCGAATCAGATGCGTGTCCCTAGTGCGCAGTGCGAATGCCCCGCAGATATGTGAACCAGCCTTGTTAAAATGAAGGAATTTTAAAATGTCATGCGAATTGGATGTGGTGTAAGTCGTATCCAATTGGCATAGGTGTGAACTGAGCCTAAATGTTTGGGCTTTATTCTAAACACCGGAACAGAAGACTCAGTCCTAACTTGTGTTTGGGCCAAACCATAAGCTCATCACTAATATGTATAGTATAGAAGGATTCATCAAGCAACAATGTATATATATATACTCCTATTAATTTTCAGCACCATTAGGAAGGTCAGAGTTTTCCTCTTTTGTAATTTCCACTTTTGACATCCTGCGCAGGGGAGACCAACTAGGGCTTTCTCTGCAGCAGCTTAAAGTCGTCAGGAAGGAAAGGAGAAGAAGCTAGCTTTTAGCTGCTGCAGAGAGAGACACACATGGGATAGGTTCCATTAATTGCCCCCTCCCACTGTGCTGATCATCCTCCCTGCCCACATCCAATTCACCCAGCTGCTTGGGCCATCCTGCTGGCTTGGGGCCCGTACAGAAGCCCTAGTGGTAACCCCTTATCCACGGCCCTACCTGCTACTATGCAATTGAAACTTTAAATGTAATAACAGCCACTGGAAGTACTTTGTGTCATTTATGGTGTCCTTAATGGTGGGCCAATGGCAGCCTGCGCTCACAGGAAGTGAAATGAATGACGCTTGCCACCAGTCATAGAGGAGACAAGACACAAATTTGTAAAACCATTTTACCTTTGTTTTTTTTTCTAGCAAGATGAACCTTATGGAAATAAATATAATGTTCCTGCTACAGTCCCAACATTTTATGGAAATTAAGCCTGTATTTCACAATGTCATATTTCTGTGATAAGCTGACATTATAAGAAAGTGCAATCTAATCGAGCAATGCATCCTCCCCAATCCATGAACACACAACTTGATTATTAAATACACTAACCGGTGAATTGAATCCTAGAATTTCTCCATAAAGTAAACCTGAGGTTCAAGGGTGCTGCTATTGCTGACCTCCTAATGGAAAGGATAGTTTCTTGGGTATAATGCTGATCTACTCCTGGCCTTCATAAATTATTATGTTTATGTTACGAATCTTTCCCAAGGACAACTGTTGCTCTGGATGAGTGGAAAAACAAAGCAAACAGTCGGATATATTATGGCAGCCAGGCTACTAAAATTTTAAAAAGGAAAGCTTCACAATGGCGGCTTCTATCATATGTCTTATGACAGCTGAACTGGCAAATCAAGGAAACATCAGAACTTTTCAAAAAAAGTCTGCTCTAGCAAAACCTTCAACAGCTGTTTTTATTATTAATATTGTGGGTCTGTATTGATAGGAGCACAAATAGAAGTATAGCAATTGCCCGTTGCATTCAGTCTGATTTACCCAGTAAAAGTAGATTAAGGACAAGAATGAATGTGATTGCTTGCATGCTTTTTGCAGCATTAAAAAGGTAGAATGACCTTTAGTTGGTATCTCTGCAGTTGTCCTGTTAAAGGTCAGCCTCAGCTGTCACTGTAAGGGTAAAGCTATTTTAGGTCATCTCTCCCCCCTCTCTACTGCTGCCATTGGACACCTGTTGCTGCAGCTTGATTGGATACTGGCATAGTTGTCCTCTGGATATATAAGACTGATATACCAAGTGTGACTAGGGGCCATTTCAGGGACCAGGACATCCGACTACTCCACATTCAAGCCACAACGTACATTTAGTGGATATTAGCCCCTTGTGATAAAAGCTGTACGCAGTTTATCTATACATTAGTTATACATTTAGGTTCAACATCTACAATGCCTCACCGTCTAGTAATTGTAAGACATGGAGAAAGCTCCTGGAACCAAGAAAACCGGTTCTGTGGTTGGCATGATGCCGATTTGAGTGAGAAGGGAAGAGATGAGGCTAAAAGGGGGGCTGAGGCAATTAAACAAGCAAAAATGGAGTTTGACGTGTGCCACACATCAGTTCTGAAGAGGGCAGTGCACACCCTGTGGTATATACTGGAGGGCACAGACCAGATGTGGCTGCCAGTGTACAGATCCTGGAGGCTTAATGAACGTCATTATGGAGGCCTGACAGGACTCAACAAAGCAGAAACAGCTGAAAAGCACGGAGAAGAACAGGTGAAGATCTGGAGGCGATCCTTTGATGTCCCTCCACCACCAATGGGAGAAGACCACCCATACTACAAGCTCATCAGTAAGGTAAGAAACTGCAGTAACTTATGTCTGCTTACTAATAGCACTCTTCACTTCTGATGCGTTCTCCATTAGACACATAAAATTGTTCTTACCCCTAAGTGATAACTAAACATTAAGGATTTTCACTGTATGTCAGTGGCATTATACAGTATATGCTGTGAGTACACATAAGGACGTTTCATATTGCATTGTAAGATTTTCACATTAGACTTTATCTAAAAAAACACCTCTCATTATGGCAGCAAAAAATCGGCCCTGAGACCAATAATATTCTGTGAGATATGATACGTTTTTAGATGATTTAAAGATGAACTCTAATGCAGCCTTAACAGTGTTGAAGTGATTGTAAAGGTTACATTTTTTTTTTTATATATAACAAACATGTTATACTTACCTCCTCTGTGCAAGGGTTTTGCACAGAGCAGCCCGATCCTCTTTTTCTGGGGTGCCCCGATGGCGCTTCTGGCATCTCCTCTTCATTTGGGTACCCCCACGGAGAACCACTTTCCACAGGGCACCTGTGTGGGGGCGCGCTCACGAGTCCCGCTGCTGCATCCATTGGCACTGACAGTAGGATTTGGCCCCGATCGCTGCTCCCGCATCACTAGATTTGTCTGGGGGGCAGCTGAAACAGAAGTTTTTTTCACTTTAAAAAAACACACATTATGAAATACTTGCCTTAGCAGGGGCGCGCGGTGACCACTGACAGAGCTTACATCCTAACCCAGTCTTCACATGCTCGGGCCATCTGATTGGCCAAGCCGTAATGACGTCAGTGTGAATGTCTCCTAAATGGTGCAGGTTTAGAAGATATTCACTGTACCTACAGGTAAGCCTTATTTTAGGCTTACCTGTAGGTACAAGTAAAAAAAAAAGAGTTTACTACCACTTTAAGCAAGCCATAGACTATGCAATTTTCTTTACCAGGAGTTGAAGGAAAGAAAATCGAACAATGTTCTTTCCTTCAATCCCTCCCATATGAGCTATTGTATTCTGACAAGCTGGTTGTACTGACAAACCGACAGGTTGGTCGTACTGAAGTTGGTCAATAGAGAGACTTACAGTAAGTAAAAATAGCCTGCCCATAGATGGATCAAAATGTGCCCAATTCAGCAGGAATTTTAATCTTAGACTAAAATGATTCACCTACCAACATAGGGGTTGCCTGAAGAATTCGAGAACCTATAGGTTCAATGGCCTGATACCCCAGGTCTCAGTCCATTAGATTTAGTTACTGGCAGGATGCTGACTTGGACTTGGAACGCAGTATACTTCAAGTGGTTTTAAAGGCTGAAGTATTTTAACTTTAAGACATTCTCTGCATTAAGGTAACTTTTTGGTGCAACTCCCTCCCCCAGCCTCAACTTTTACTTACCTGAACCCGATCTCAATCCAGTGATGTGCATGAGAGCAGTGGCTCTTTCATCTTTCTCCCTCCTCACAGACTCAGAGATAATTCCATTGGCTCCCGCTGCTGTCAATCACAGCCAATGAGGAGGGAGCAGGGGGCGAGGCTGAGCAGTGCTCAGCATACAGAGCCTGCTCGGGAGCGGGCCTGCATGAGTGCCCTGATATCAAGCGGGTTGCTATGGTAATGTCATGAGAGGAATTCCATAAGCTGCACACCAGAAAGCAAACCCATGAGCATGAAGTGAGATGAATGCCAGCCTCAGCCCAGGTTCCAGCCAGGCCTCACTTGGCATCTTGGAGCTTAATCATAATTACGCTCCAGGGGTGGAGTGAAACATACTGGGGGCGCGGCCTGGCTGGAGTCCAGGCTAAGGCTACCATTCATCTCACTTTATGCATATGGGTTTGCTTTCTGATGTGTGGCTTATGGATTACCTCTCTTGACATTGCTGCAGCTTTGAGCTAGGATGAGCTCCCTGTCCCTGCATGCACTCACATCGCTCTAGTTGGACTTCATCTCTCTACCTGTCTGAGTGGCAAATAATTTTGTCTTTTTGGCTTGGTGGGCACAGAAGGACCTGAGAGAGGGTGGCTCTGGGCTGTTCTGTGCAAAACCATTACACATAGCAGGTACAGTGAAGGAAAAAAGTATTTAATCACCTGCTGATATTGTTTGTCCACTGACAAAAAAATGATCGGTCTATAATTTTAATGGTGGGTTTATTTTAACAGTAAGAGACAGAATAACAATAAAAATATCCAGAAAAACACTTTTTAACAAGTGAAAAAAGTATTTGATCCCCTATCAATCAGCAAGATTTCTGGCTCCCAGGTGTCTTCTATACAGTTTAACAAGCTGAGATTACGAGCACTCTTAGGGCCCTTTCACACGGGGCGGATCCGCCTCCCTGTGTCCGTAAGCTCATCGGGGATCACTCCGTAAATTCCTGCTGAGCCGTCGGATGACAGGGCGATCTCCGCACACTGTGCAGGGACCGCCCTGTCTTTTCTCCGCTCTCCCCTATGGGAAATCGGATGAACATGGACCTTGTGTTCGTGTTCATCCGATCCGCAGACGGAAGAAAAAATAGGACATTCTTCCATCTGCAAAATCAGATCTTTGAGGAGGCGGGTGATTACGGGTGTCAGCGGATGTTTATCCGCTGACACCCGCAATCACATAGGGATCAATGTATGTCCCTTTTTCATCCGCAAACGGATGGATGAAAAAGCGGACATACGGTCCGCATGTGTGAAAGGGCCCTTAAAGGGAGTGCTCCTAATCTCAGCTTGTTACCTGTATAAAAGACACCTGACCACAGAAGCAATCAATCAGATCCAAGCTCTCCACCATGGCCAAAACCAAAGAGCTGTCCAAGAATGTCAGGGAGTGAGATGTTTACTGAATAAGAATATATGAATACTGTGCAAGTCCACATCTTAAAAGCCCATTAGAATATTAGGAAGACGCTCAATCTAAGCAACTTTGACTGTGGAATAATAATTGTTTGTGCCAGATGTGATGGCTGCAGCATCTCAGAAACTGCTGACCGCATCATAATCGCTTGAGCTTACAGAAACTGATGCAAAAAAAATCTCGAGTGAGTGGCACAAATATGAGTGGGCAAAATATCTTTGTGATAAACAGGGTTAAAAAACAGTGGTCAAAGTTGCTTATTAGTAGATCTAAAACAAATGTGTAAATATGCAGCTTCCATTAAAGTGCACCTGTGGCCAGACTGTGAACATCAAAACATGAACATATTCTTAACAAGTCCTAAAAGAGCTTTACAAACAATCTCTAAGGGCCTATTCACAACCAAATGAAGTACATTCATGTGTATTGCACCAATCTGCATTAAAATAGTGTAACCCATCCACTTAAAATGGACCACTCTATTAAAATACATTTACTATTTTCAGTAAATGCATTACATTACAAGTACATTACATATAAATATTTAAAGCCTTTCTATGGTCAAAATGTAAGATCATATATTAAAAAAGTATTAAGAAAGTTGCGAGGGGCTGATAACTTTATCTGGTTGCACAGCCCTTTTCTCATTGCTCGTCGAACCCCTTCCCCTTTTTTTAAGGTTTAAAGTACAAGGCTTAGGCCTACTCTTCATTTTTGACTGGCTGGTCTATTTCAGTGGACTTACTGTATATGTTATCCAAGTTTACCTTTAGGGCAGGGGTGCCCAACCTTTTGAAGTGCGAGGGCCACTTAAGCGACTTGGTAACTGGTCGCGGGCCACAATCAGCAGATGGCAGGGACACAGTCACAGCCAGATCAGATTGGAAGTAGGACACAAGTCTGTTTACATCTGCTATTCCTTGGAGGTGAATGGAGGGTCCAATTGGGTTGGACTGACCGTGTGAAAGGGGCCTATGGCTGCTTTTACACTGATTCGCTGCGGTTTACCCGCACCATGAGTGCAAAGCAGTGTACCTTTGGCTTTTCTGCACTTTGCAATAGACTTCTATTATATTTTGCTGGTTTGGTGCACTTTCAGAAAGCTCATCAAACTTGCAAGTAATAACAGAAGTCTAGGACTCAGTGCAGGTTACCCCCGCAGGTAAACTGCTCTGCATCTGTGGATTTGTTTGAAAGCAGCCCAGTAACCACTGCAGAACAGATATGTCCATATATACACTGATTTTTAATAACAGTATTCTATTCCATCCCAGAGCAGGAGGTCGCGGACCACATGTGGCCCCTGGGCCACAGGTTGGGCACCCCTGCTTTAGGGATCTGTTTTTATCCTGGGTGTGGAGCAAGTGAATTGTTTTATGTTCTATTAATGTAATGGTTTTTGTTCTACTCATTTTTGGTAAGATATTGAATTCCACCAGTTTTTTGGTGGATTGCTGGTTGGCTCTCCAGTTTCACTGTCAGGAGTAGGGTTGCCACTTTTTCTTCAAGCAAATGCTGAACACTGTAGCCACGCACAGAACATTGTTTTTGTTTTAGTTTACACTATAGGATTGTAAGACCTGGGACACCTTTGAGCACCCAAAAAAGAAAAGTAATGTGGCGCACATAGTGCCCCCTCACCATCCAGTCAAGCCCTGTTCCGAGCCACATTCCTGTCTGAATGTATATGGGTTTCAGGTGGACTGTCCTGGTGAATCCCGGTCAGGAGCCCATTGTTGCTTCAGTCAGAAGTGTACCTCAAAAGGTGCTCGATTGGAGCACCGGATACAGACAGAGTCTGAAGTTTTAATACAAGTTTGCCACTCGTGGATGTTTTACTCTACTTCACTACTAGTGTTGCTCACGAATATTCGCATTGCGAATATTCGCTACGAATATTGCATATTCGAGTATTCGCGAATAACTCGAATATCGCGGCGAATATTCGCTATTTCGAATATTCGTATTTTTTCAAATTTCGCAATCAATTTCGCATTCGCACTAGCGAAATTTCGCATTAGCGAAAATTCGCAATTTTTTTTATATATATATATAAAAAAATATATATATAAAAAAAATATATATAAAAAAAAAATAGCGAAATTTCGCAATTTTTTTTTTTTTTATAAAATATCACGAATATTCGATATTAACGAATATTCGCGAATATTCTTCGAAATATTCGCGAAATATCGCGAAATCGAATATGGCGTATTCCGCTCATCACTATCAGGGACAAGATTGTAGACCTACACAAGGCTGTAATGGGCTACAATACCATCCCCAAGCAGCTTGGTGCGATTCTTTGCAAATGAAAGAAACACAAAATAACTGTCCCTCAGTCTGGGGCTCCATGTAAGTTCTCACCTCGTGGAGTTTCAATGATCATGAGAATTGTGATGAATCAGTCCAGAACTATATGGGAGAATCTTGTTAATGATCTCAAGGCAACTGGACCCATAGTCACCAAGAAAACAATTGGTAACATACTATGCTGTGAAGGACTGAAATTCTGGTTTGCTAATGAACATTTGAATGATTCAGGGGAGAACTGGGTGAAAGTGTTGTGGTCAGATGAGACCAAAATTTAGTTCTTTGGCATCAACTCAACTTCCCGTGTTTGGAGGAGGAGGAAAACTGCCTATGATCCCAAGAACATCATTAGACATGTGTAATTTGTTTCAGTCCGAATACCAATTTTGTTATTCAGAGATTTGAATGTATCCGAATCTCCAGATAAAATAGTAATGAATATTTTCATTAAAATCTGTTAAAACTTGTTACGTTTAATCGTTTTCTAATGAGTTCCAACTTTTCAGAACAATTCGAATTTGGATTGGTCGAAAAATGATCGACCAATTCGAATTCTGTGTGAATTCTGTGCTTGCGTCATTACCAATCATGAGTCATTATCTGTCAGCTAGCTTCCCCACTGACAGATGAATGTTAAAGAAAAGAATGCTGGCTATTGCCCAGTAATAGAAAAAAAAAAAAAAAACGGCCTAGGGTTCCCACCCCAGTCTATACTAGGCCCTTTGGGTCTGGTATACATTTTAATAACCACAGCCTCTGGTAACAGAAGTGGTTGTCCCATGTGGCAACTGCTTCCCCCTCACCTCTGGTAACAATGCAGTTCCCTGTCCGCTGGAACCTCTGCAACTTGGTTGGGCTTCCAACCCTGCGGTGCTTCTCTCAAATCTAGATAGGTCTCAGAGAGCCTTGCAGCCTGGTGATCCCGGAATAAGCCTCAGGTTTTCTGGCTAGCAACCTGGAGCCTCTTAACACACGTCCACCTAGACAGCGGGTCAGGTGGCACAGAACCTTCAGTCACCTGACTCTTCCCAAATAAATAGGCGCTCTCAGCAGGCTCGCCCCCTCAGTAGGGGGAGGGGGCGAGCAGGAGGGTCAGGATGCTATCTACTTTGCAGATAGAGAAAGGAGCTGTGTGTTAGTGGGCGTCCTGATACTCCAGCTCACCCCTTCCCCCCTCAAGAGGCTTTCTCCACACCAGGGAGAAAGTGTCGCATTACTGTGTGGAGTTACAGACAGAAGAACAGGAAGTGAGGATTTCTCAGAAGAAATAAGGACATTTAAAAGCAAAATCGAAGGATGAGGTAAGCGAAGGAGGAATGCACTAAGGTAAAGGAAGCTTTTTAGGGATTTTTTTTTACCTTTACAACTCCTTTAAGGAAACAGCAAGTGAATTCCCTATCAATTAGTCATTCTAGTTACCACCTAGCAAGCTAAATTTGTTAGCAACCCTGCCTACTATCGGGGTGCTACAGGTTTTTTTGATTACATAGACAACACTTAAGAGATAAAGACAGTGGTATAGGAAGAGTATGTTTCAAAGACAAATTACGTGGTAAAACATTTACTCAAAATACATCAATCAAAAGTTCTGTAGAAACCAATCAAATATTTTCTGACATTAAAGGAGCAATTAGTCTACATTACAACTGCTTAGGCAGTTCATAAGCATTTGGACATTTTCCCATTAGGCAACAGCCCCCTCATTTACCCTTTGGGAGTGATAAGGGCTTCTGTGAGCATGAAGAGGCTGTTAAAAGCACAGAAGAACCATTGACTGCTGCAAAATTATTACGTTTAGCACATAAATGCAAAGCCAATTAAAATATGCATCTCCTCATAATGGAATCTGAGTCATAAATAAAAAGGCCATTACCAAGCATATACAGTATTCAAGTTAATTCCTCTGCACCACAAAGTTACACCAGGAGGCTCATTTAGATATAATTATTAAATGCTATTTAGATCTTGTGATTTCTGCTATGCTGCTTCGAGAAAGGCACATTTCAGCAGATTTTTTTCTGAAATACCATTGAGCAGTGGATACACTAATCAATGTTCCAAAATCATCTGAGAGCATTAAGACCACCTTTCATACTGGAAACGTTTTTCAGGCGCTTTAGCGCTAAAAATAGTGCCTGAAAAATGAATCTGCAGTCCCAGTGTGAAAGCCTGAGTGCTTTCAAACTGGGGCACTGCGCTGGCAGGACGTTAAGACCCCTTTTACACTGAGGCGCTTTACAGGCGCTATAGCGCTAAAAATAGCACCTACGAAGCGCCTCTTCTTTTACTTCAATGTGAAAGCCTGAGGGCACTGGCAGGACGTTCAAAAAAGTCATGCAAGTAGCATCTTTAAAGGCGCTGTGGGAGCCCTTGCCCATTGAAATCAAGGAGAATTTAACCCTTTTTCGGCCGTTAGCGGGGGTTAAAAATGCCAAGCTAGCTACCAAACAGAGCCTCTAAATCTACAGTATAATCGTGCAGTATAATGACGGCGGCTGGTCAGCAAGCAGTTAAACTTCTATAACATTGTATTTATTTTAACCCTATAATGTTGCCCTTAGGGGAAATTGCGTCTGGGTAATGTTCCAGTGAAGTTTCAAACCATTAAAATCATAGGAAGCTTGTGTAGCGCCCCCTTGCGTGTAACACGGGTATTGCGCTCAAAAAGAATAGTTAATTGGCAGTTATTTTTGCTCCTAGTTGTGATTGCTGCATCTGTGACCTGTGTCGTTCTGGAGAGGTCCACTGGCTCGGACTGCATTCTGGGGATGCGAGTCGTCCTTGGCCGGCAGTGGGAGCTGGAGGGATTTCCGGCGGATTGATCTTTCCTCGGCAGCCAATTCGAGAGTTTCCCCTCCCGCTGGGCATGCTGGGGAGGGGTATATCTGGGACAGGGTCAGGTGTTCAGGGCGGTTTGGTGTCTCCTGCGAGGGGTCCCGGAGTCGGGGTGTGGCATCCACCGTTAGGGTGTGCACACCCGGGGACCCTGCCGGTGTGGCCCGCCTGGCCAGTTCCAGACCATGCTGAGTCTCCGTGGGAGACAAATCTGAAGGGACTCCGGTGGTTGACTGGAGTCCCGAGCGTTGCCAAGAAGATCCGGCACCCAATTCTGTTCGAACTTCAGAAAGTTAACCAAATTCACATTGGCCTGTGGCAGAGGCTTAGAGACGGGTCAGTGAGGAAGACCCATTCCTCCTAGTGGGCATTAGACCGGCGGCGAGTGCAAATTGGCGCTATTAACGACTGAGTTTCGCTGTGCATTTATCCAGGCCTGACATTAAGAATCTCTCCTTCTTCATCAACCTGTCCTTCATTCATCGAGTTGATGTTAGGCTGTGTTGGCCTGGAAAATGAAAAATCTTTATTGCCTGTCTGGACATTCAATTTACTGCTGAGTGTTTTCTGGTGCATCCCTAGACAAGTAAGGGTAACTTCAACATGCCGATCCCATCATCAAACCATGATGATCAGAGAAATATATTGAGTACAATAAATATGCTGGTAGTCCTAAAATACAAACTTTAGTGCCTTTAAATTATTACACAAGGAAGGAGCACTGTTCCCATTCATTACATTTTTTTTACGTTTGCTAACTTGCATTTAAATAATTTAAAGAGAACCTGAAAGATTGTTATATATCATAAAATAATCTTACAAGTTGTTCATTCCCCATATCTACATTTGGATATAACTGTTTATGCAAATAAAAACCAAATTTTCATTTTTTTTGTTCCCCTTAGGACAGGCGCTATGCTGGCCTCAGTGCATCTGAATTGCCATCATGTGAGAGTCTGAAGGACACAATTGCTCGAGCCCTTCCCTACTGGAATGATGTGATCGCCCCACAGATCCGTGCTGGAAAACGAGTGCTAATTGCAGCTCATGGTAACAGCTTGAGAGGTATCGTCAAGCACCTGGAAGGTGAGAAGTATATGTAATATTTTGTCTTTTTTTAGTTATCGTTAAATTAGGCCTGAATTTTAAAAACCATCTGTTAAAGAATATTTCAGTGCTGTATTACTGGACTGCACACATGCCTAAATTTTAATCCTAATTATGTTTATTCCCTGGACTAGAATTATTATTTCACAGGAAAGCATACTAAACGTGTTGCAGATAGAATTCCGTCTTCCATCAAATCATCATACCGACATTACGAGGACATTTGAAGATAATAATGCTGTTTACCTTGAATATTATAGACCTGTGGCTGGGTGACAACACAGTGGAGAGTAGGGATAAGCTTTGAGTTCGCTGTTTGCCGAACAGGCGAACAGGCAATGTTCGAGTCGAACATGAGTTTGACTCAAACATTGCCTGTTCGCCTGTTTGACGAACAGCGAACAATTTGGGGTGTTCGCGGCCAATTCGAAAAGCTTATATGCAAGTTATTGTCATGAAAAGTGTTTGGATGTATCAATGCAAATTTTTTTTTCTAAATAGAAGTTTTTTCGAGTGATTTTAATAATGCTTAAAGTGAAACAATAAAAGTGAAATATTCCTTTAAATTCCATACCTGGGGTGTGTGTATAGTATGACTGTAAAGCAGCGCTTGTTTCCCGTGCTTAGAACTGTCCCTGCACAAAGTGTCATTTCTGAAGGAAAAAAAGTCATTTAAAATCACTCGCGGCTATAATGATTTGTCGGCTCCCAGCAATACAGAGAAAAGTCATTCATAAAAAAAAAAAAATACGTGGGGGTCCCCCCAAATTCAATTACCAGGCCCTTCACGTGACCCATCCCCCTTTGACAGAAAGAAAAACACAGGCTTTCCCAGTGACATGCAGGTGACCACGCCCCCTCTGATGTAACACATTTTTTTTTATTTGACGCAGGGTTCTTCTTATATCCTTACCAGACCTGAAGGGCCTGGTAATAATTTTTTTTTTTTATGAATGACTTTTCTCTGTATTGCCGGGAGCCGACAATTCGTTATAGCCACGAGTGGTTTTAAATGACTTTTTTTCCTTCAAAAATTACATTTTGTGCAGGGACAGTTCTAAGCATGGGAAACAAGCGCTACTTCACAGGCATACTATACATCCCCCCCACAGGTATGAAATTTATTAAAATCACTGCTCCCCAAAAAAAAACAGCCCAGGGTGGAGATGTTGGCTTCCACCCTGGGTGGGTTGGAACGGAGGTTAGCAACAATGATTGCTGCCTCATTACCAAAGAGAATGCGGGCTAGGTCCTCTTCTCCTAGGTTTGGGTCCCCAAATGCAGAAATTTTCTCCCCAGAGGAATAAGAATTTCCGGAGGACCAAGCAGAGGAAGGCTTAGAGGGTTCAGATTCCGAGGAATCTACCATTGAGGAACCCTTCTCAGCCTCCCAGGAAAAAAGCTGTGGGTCCAGTCCCTATCGTATATGGTACGGTCTGCGTTTAAATTGCCTTGCTGGTAACCGCAGGTTTTGGAGGTATCCTTCTTAGGCTCCTTGAAGGCACCACAGACCAACTCTGTGTTTCCGGTCCATCCTCTATTAGAGGACCTGATATTTCAGGACTGGATACGACCGGATAGAATCTTTATTCCTCCAAAGAGATTCTCGGTTTTATACCCAATGGAGGAGAGGTTCTCTAAAAAAATGGGCCGTCCCTACAGTGGACGCAGCTATCTCATGCGTTAACAAATCCTTAACTTGTCCTGTCGATTATATTCAAATGTTCAAAGATCCTGTCGATAAACTACTAGAGACTTTGCTAAAGGGGTCCTTTGCCACAGCGGGGGCGGTAGTACAGCCGGCTGTGGCTGCCATTGGTGATTGCTAGGCATTAAAGGAACAAGCAAAACAGGTGTTAAAGGATATTCCGGCCCAACAGGCTCGAGAATTGGCCGATCTTCCGAGAGGCTTGTGTTTTGCGGTGGATGCCATCAAAGACTCCATCCAGCAGGCTTCCCGTCTCTCGCTGTTTTTAGTACATATGCGGAGACTCTTATGGTTGAAGAATTGATCCGCAGAAGCTCCCTGCAAGAAGCTTCTAGCAGGGTTTCCCTTTCATGGAGATAGGTTGTTTGGAGAGGATCTAGATAGATATATACAAAGGATTTCTAGTGGAAAGAGTACTCTTTTGCCTGTTAAAAAGAGGTTTCGAGGCCCCACCTTTAAGCGGTCAGCATCTCCAGCCCCAGGATCCACGGCCTCTAGGCAGTATCGACGGCCTCCTGGCCGATCAGGCATGGGCAGTAAGCCACAGGGGCAAACTCTGGGTAAATAAAGACCCTGGACCCACAAGCCAACCAAGGCCGCCCCCGAGTTGGCCTTATGAAGGGGCGCCCCCACTCTCTTGGGTGGGGGGAAGGCTTAGGTTTTTCTCAGAGCTTTGGGAAGCCAGAGTTCCCGACAAATGGGTACTCTCCTCGGTCACTCTGGGTTACAAGCTGGAGTTTCGGGATTTCCCCCCTCCTCGCTTCCTCATATGAAACCTGCCAGGCGACCTGGCAAAGAGGCAATCCCTCCTAACAGCCTTAGATCGCCTCTTGTCTCAGGGGGTAATTGTGGAGGTACCAGTCCCAGGAACGCAAGTTGGGGTTCTATTTAAATCTCTTCATCATTTCAAAGCCAAATGGTGACGTCAGGCCAATATTGGACCTAAAGGGCTTGAACCGTTACCTAAAGATCCGATCCTTTCGAATGGAGTCTATCCGTTTGGTTGGCGCCACCTTACAAGGAGAAGATTTCCTAGCGTCAATCGATATAAAGGACACATACCTCCACGTTTCCATATTTCCAGGACATTACAAATATCTTCGGTAGTGCAGAGCAAGGAGAAACCAACCATTCGCCTCTGTATGCGACTGTTGGGCAAGCTGGTGGCCGCCTTCGAAGAGGTACCATACGCTCAATTTCACTCACGGAAATTGAAAAATGCCATCCTGTCAGCCTGGAACAAGAATGCCCAGGCCTTAGACCTTCCCATGACTCTCTCTCCATCAGTTCGACAAAGTTTGTGCTGATGGTTAACGCCCCAGAACCTGCGGAAGGGAAAATCCTTCAGTCCAGTCTCTTGGAGAGTAGTGACTTATGGACGCCAGCCTGCAGGGCTGGGGTGCAGTCCTGGGCGAACGGTCACAGCAGGGAAGGTGGTCTTGGTAAGAGAGGGCCTTGCCCATCAACCTGTTGGAGATCAGGGCGGCTCGCTTGGCTTTGGAAGCATGGTCGACCGAGTTACGAGGGTCTCCAGTGAGAATTCAATCCAACAATGCCACGGCGGTGGCCTATATAAACCACCAGTGGGACACCAGGAGTCAGGCAGCCCAGAAGTAGGTGGACCACATCCTCACTTGGGCAAAATCGCATGTTCCGTGCATCTTGGCAGTTTTTATTCCCGGGATGATGAATTGGCAGGCGGACTTCCTCAGTAACCAGCAGCTGTCTCCGGGGGGAGTGGTCCCTCCATCCCGACGTCTTCCAAGACATTTTGCCAGAGATGGGGATCTCCGGATGTGGACATCATGGCATCGAGTTTCATCAGAAAGCTGAGCAAGTTTGTATCCTGGACAAGGGATCCGTTGGCCTGCGGGGCAGATGCTCTAGTATGCCCGTGGCATCAGTTTACTCTAATGTATGCCTTCCCTCCGGTCCAGATGTTATCCCGCTTCCTTCGCAGAATCCGGGTAGAGCGCAAGCTGGTAATTCTGGTTGCCCCGGCGTGGCCTTGAAGGTCATGGTATTCCCTGATCATAACAATGTCGGTGGAAGAACCCTGGACTCTCCCGCTCTGCCCAGACCTGCTCTCGCAAGGGCCGATCTTCCACCCTGCTTTACAGTCGTTAAGTTTGACGGCCTGGCGGCTGAATCCCTTATCCTAAAGGGGAGGGGGCTTTCCAGCTCAGTAGTCTCCGCTCTAGTTAATGCCAGAAAACCGGTTTCTAGGCTAATCTATTATAGAGTGTGGAGAGCATACATAACCTGGTACGAGGCTAATGGTTGGCATCCCCGCAAGTATGTCATTGGTAGGATTCTGGAATTTTTACAGCTCGGCGTAGACATGAATCTAGCCGTTAGCACGATCAAGGGGCAGGTTTCTGCTTTGTCTGTCCTGTTCCAGAGACCATTGGCTACCCCCTCCCTTGTCAAGTCTTTCTTACAGGGAGTCTTATGAGTTAACCTGCCAGTCAGGGCCCCCCTTTGCCCCTGTGACCCGAACCTGGTTCTGTCGGCACTACAGAGACAACCCTTTGAACCTCTGGCCGAGATCCCATTGGTGCTGCTAACTAGAAAGTTGGTGTTTCTGGTCGCCATTTTGTCTGCCAAAAGAGTGTCAGAGTTGGCAGCCCTGTCATGTAGGGGATCTTACTTGGTTCTGCATAAGGACAGGGTCGTGTTGCAACCTCATCTGTCCTTTCTCCCGAAAGTAGTGTCAAGCTTTCACGTGAACCAGGATCTAATTCTTCCTTCCTTTTTTCCAAAGCCTACTTCAGCGAAGGAAAGATTGCTGCATGCCTTGGATGTGGTGAGGGCCGTTAAGATTTATCTAGAAGCTAAGGCCCAGACCAGAAGACAGACGTCTTGTTTGTTCTACTGGAGGGACCCAAGAAGGGTCAGGCAGCATCTAAGTCCACTATTTCCAGGTCAATTAGACAAGTAATTTTCTAGGCCTATGGCTTGAATGGAAGATCTCCTCCTTTTACGGTAAAGGCTCATTCTACTAGAGCTGTGGGCACCTCTTGGGCAGCGCATCGCCAGGTCTCCATGGCTCAGGTCTGCAGGGCAGCGACCTGGTCGTCTGTCCACACATTTACTAAGTTTTATCAACTGGATGTTAGGAGGAGGGCCGACGCAGCCTTGGGCCGTGCGGTTCTGCAAGCTGCAGTATAAGATTCTCGCGTCCGGTGGCACCTTTTCTTGCTGGAGTGTCTCCCTCCCCTCATTAAGCATTGCTTTGGAACATCCCACATAGTAATTACTATGCTGATCTGTGTCCCATGATGTACGATAAAGAAAAGGGGATTTTTATATACAGCTTACCTGTAAAATCCTTTTCTTGGAGTACATCACGGGACACCGAGCTCCCACCCCTCTTATGGGGAATTTTGGGATGCATACTGCTTGCTACAAAACTGAGGTACTCCGGTCATGGGAGGGGGTTATATAGGGATGGAACTTCCTGCCTGAGTGCCAGTGTCCATCACCTGAAGGTAGACTCTATAACCCACATAGTAATTACTATGCTGCTCTGTGTCCCGTGATGTAATCCAAGAAAAGGATTTTACAGGTAAGCTGTATATAAAAATCCCCTTTTTGCTCTGCTTGGAGATAATAAAGAAATAGACTCTTGATTTAGTAAGGCTTGGTTCACACCTATGTGCTTTTTAGTTCTTTTTGCAAAAAATGCACTGCAGCCTATTTAACATGGTTTCCTATGGGACACGTCGATGCTTTTTCAGCCGCTGCATTTTTAGAAAGGGCCAGGGACGTTTTTGGTTCAACAGTATATGTAAAAAAAAGTGCTGCGTAAATTTATAGCGCTATACAAGTACCTGAAATAAAGAATAGACTTCAATGGAAATGCCGCAGAAAGCGTATAGTGAATTTTTTAAGTGTGAAGTGTTTTTTAATCTACCCAACAACAAATTGGCCAAAAAAAGCATAAAAACGCAATACGCATCAAAAAATGCTAAATGCACATCAAAAGCCACTGCAGAAACTGATCAAATACAAACTACATAGGTGTGAACCAGACCTAGGGGAAGAAGCTATTCAATTATCTTAGTGAATAAGGAAAAGTTGTGTTCAACCTGAAAATCCAATCATGTGCAAAAAAAAAAAAAAAAAAAACAGGAGTTTTTTCTGGAACATGATTGGAGGATTCAAATTACTACATTTAAGCTAAGTTAACAGTGTGCACATCTTTTAGTAAATATAACCTTCTGTGCCTCACTTGAATAGCTCCTAACTGTCCCTGATTTTGAGGGGCTGTCCCTGATTTGGACCAAAGTCCCTCTGTCCCTCTTTCCTCCTCATGTGTCCCTCATTTTGGCCTGATCATTTATAGTTGTATATAAAATTGCACTTATTATCTATCAAAAAGTGTTTCCCGGTGCTAAATCTTGTGAAGTTTCTAAATTGCTACATTTGTAAATTCCAAAAGCCAGTATAAAAGGAATAGCAGTGGTAAAAAAGCGCTTGTGGGTTTAATTAATATATTTTTTTTTTAAATCTCCTTTAATTGGGGCATGGCAGGGGATCTGTCCTAAGCCTGCATACTTTTGCTAATAGATGTACCTCATTCCCATCCCAGAAATATGGGAGGTATGGACTTGGCAACTAAGTTATCATAGCATTGTGCACAGAAGCCAACCATATTGCTTGATGTACAGATTAAGAGTAGAGTAATACTGAATATTAATTACTATCGTGAACACATGAATGAATAAACATGTTAACAAACAGTACAACAATATACACCTAAATGTACACTACCGGTTCCCTTGAATGTGTAAAACATATATGTTAATGCAAACAAACACACCATGGACATGAAATAGCCATACAAAGAAACCAGCAAGATCCACTTTTAGCATCTGAAAATAAATAAATGTATAAATGACTGAGTCTCCCAATGTACGTGCAAAGCGCTTGTAACTAAAATATAAAGTAAATTTTTGCTTTGAAGGACACATATAAATAGTGCACATTGTTGGGCTGTGAGCACCTCTACCATGCCAGTTTTAGGTGTCTTGTTAGGTCAGACCCTGTACCCCCCTCCCCCTCCTTATCTGGCTGGTTCAGTTACTCTGACCTTTTCACAATGACCTTACAGCGACATTTCTGAAATGACCCTATTTTTGGAATGCCATTAGGGTTAGAATTAAGTATATCTAACCTTCTGCCATGCTGAATTTAGTCCTCTTCTATCCAGCTACTGCAAAACCTTGCAACAGCCTTTACATAACTTTTTACAATTTACAATTTTCTATTTAAACTAGAGATTGGCAACACATAGTGTTTCATATACAGTATGACAGGTTTCCACATTCTGGTCTGCCACGTCAATGCAATATGTTTATTTTGTAAAAAAAAATTGAGAATCATTTATCGTTTTCTTTCCACTTCACAATTATGTGCCACTTTTTACATTTTTGGTTGTAACATGACAAAATGTGGAACATTTCAAGGGGTATGAATACTTTAAGGCAGAGAGAAATCACAAATACTTATGTACAGTACATACTGGATTTAGATCAGTGTTTCAGAAAGCAGTGAAGTCATTGTATTGGCATGAAAACCAGGCAAACAGCAAATTCAAATAGAGATCAGCAGTGGCAGCCACCATACTGTACGTCTGTTAGCATAAGTTTGCTTCAATCCTTTCGTTGCTACGGCTGTTTTTGGTGTGTGTGTGGGGGGGGGGGTTACACATAGCTTAAATGCACATTTAGGCCTGAAGATTACCTAAAACCTTATGTATTTTCTAAAATGAGAGAACGTGGAGAATAAATATATGGTAGTTCCAATTTTTTCACAATGTCACAATGTATTAGTGCACCAGTTTATCAAATGCAAATTTTCACGAAAAAAAAATTGGTTAAAATTCATTTTAGTGCACAAGCGCAATACAATACCCAATTTTGGCAAAATATTAATAAGAAGGTTGAGCTGCATAAATAGATACCAAACATGTAAGTTCCTAAAATTATGTGCGCCTGTGAAATGGCAACAATTTCCGTACTCATTTTAAAGGTAATTTTTAATCGTGAATATTGGACTGAAATGTATTGCTCTTAAGCCCTGTACACACGATCGGATATCTGATGGAATCTAATCCGATGGATTTTTTTGTTGGATATCCAATGAGGCTGACTTTCATCAGTCTTGCCTACACACCATCGGTCAAAAATCCGACCGTGTCCAAACGCTGTGACGTAAAACACTATGACGTGCTGAGAAAAATGAACTTCAATGCTTCCGAGCATGCGCCGACTTGATTCTGAGCATGCGTGGATTTTTGACCGATGGACTTCCAAACAGAAGATCGTTTTTTTTCTAACGTTTTTTTATCCATAGGAAAAAAAAAATCACCAATGGAAAACAAACCGATGGGGCCCACACACAATCGGTTTGACCGATGAAAACAGTCCATCGGTCTGTTTTCATCGGACAAACCAATCGTATCTACAGGGCTTAACTCTGACGTGTTCAGCAATACATGACATGTGCAGCACAATCATCGCGTTCCGATATAGCCAAATCTTATCACATGCGTTTATGTATGTATGTATGTATGTGTGTGTGTGTTTGTGTGTGTGTGTGTGTGTATATATGAGGACAGAGACAGTTTAAAAAAAAATATTTTATGTCACTTAAATTTTTTTTTAACTTTTTTTCCATGTTATCACATAGGGAACCAATAGTGTCCTATGTGATAGTAAATATATACTGTAGCGACCGGTTCACTTTAGCTAGTGGCGCGCAGTTTATGCTCCACTAGCTGCGATCCTGGTCAGCATACTCAGGAAATGACAGCTGTCAACCAGGAAGTGACATAATACACATTCATTGGTTCATTCACCAGAGGTTAATCAGCAAACTGATGTTTGCTGAGCTTCCTCCACCCTATCCAGTGGCACCCACTATGCCAGGCCCCAGGCGCAGGCCTTCAGGTGGGACAGCGGAGCACAGGATACATGGCAGGGGGTCGTGTAGGGAGGCAGTGTGTTCTGGTTGCCTGTGGTGATTGGGTCTTCAAATCACTTAGAGGAGAAAGTTGACATTTGGCTTGTAAAGCACACACACTTTTTCAGTGTGTGTATAAGGAAGGCCATAGACGGTTGGAATCTCAGCCCATTCAGCAGGAACCGAGATTTGAATTGTGTGTGGGCAGCGTCTATGGCAGGGGTGTGCAATTAGCGAACCTCCAGCTGTTGCAAAACTACAAGTCTCATCATGCCTGTGCCTCTGGGTGTCATGCTTGTGTCTGGCAGAATCTTGCTATGCCTCATGGGACTTGTAGTTCTGCAACAGCTGGAGGTATGCTAATTGCATATCCCTGGTCTATGGCCTGCCTAAAAAAATTGCACCAATGTAAGGGTTAAAGCATGTGTAAATTTAACCACTAAAATCTCCCGTTTTTTAATATGTTAATATTGAAAATACATTTTCAATATTTTTAAATCTGAAGCTATTTCTAAAATATAACTGGGAATACCTACTATGAAAGTCCTTGTAACTAGGATGTAGAAACTACAGCCAGCCCCTTGGTATCCATTCGTCATTGTGATTATTTTGTACAAAACCGTAAAACTGCCCCCATAGAGATAATAGTGTCAACATGCAGCACAGGGCTGTTACCCAAAAAACTGTCTGTATTCACTATTTGTGCTTATTTTTGTTTTAGTCCTATTGATGAATTTTGCCCACATTGAATCACTAACAGCTGTAGACCAGGTGTAGGCAGTTTTTAGGACAACAGCTGAAAAACAACTTACTCGATAGAAGGTTTCATACTCTCACACAACCAGCTGAACAGCTGCTTAAAATCTGCTTAGGGTGAGCTCACATGGGTTCTGATTTTTCAGCATTCCTAATTGCTACCGGGAAGAAAATCGCCATTTCACATCTGTTTACGGAGAACGGTGGACAGCTGTTTCCACTAAAATCTTCCTACAAAGAAGCTCAAAAACAAGCTGTTTCAGTAAAAAGTGCGAAGACAATGTGTGAAACGCAGAACTCATGGTCATCTTGTTCTGTTCTACCTGATAATTTGCTATGGATTAATGCACTATGATTATTACTAAAAAATGCACTGAAGAAGACACTTTGCCCAGCTCTTTATTAGATATAAGAAAGAAAAAGCACATTCCGTTTATTGTCCTATCTAGCTGTATCTTATATATAGTATGAAATGGCCAACATGATTAATTTGCAGGGGGTTCTGGGTACAGAACAAGAGGTTTTTACAGTTTAGGTGACATTCACTCAGTTTCTTACTTACCTTACTTACACGCCATACTCATGGAATACTCACAATGTAGAGTAGGTCAAATAGGCATTGGCTGTAGGGATGAGCTCCGGTGTGTTCGCACACCCCACATGCAGAGCCCGCCAGGAAGTCGACATGGCGCTGCGCTAATCACAGGCAGGGAGACATTGACCTGATGCTCAGCTGCAGAGATCGGGAAATGTCTCACTACCTGTGATTAGCACAGCGCAGTGCCGACTTCCTGACGGGCTCTGCACGTGGAGTGTGCGAACACACCGGAGCTTATCCCTAATTGGCTGCAAATGCTGATTGGAAGCTGATCGCCAGCTGTTTTTCCAGCATGCCCATTCAACAACAGCAGCCTGGCCAACTTCTGTCGGACAGGCTGCTGTACACACAGGCCAAATCCCGGCCAGTTTCTGATGAACTGGCCGACGTTAACCCCGTTGACGGTATCCCCAAGCGTGACTCGGGGTTGTTTTTTTTCTGCTGAGATCGGTATCCCCGAGTCACGCTCTGGGTGGATGTGCAGAGCCTGCAGCGGCGTTCCAGCGATGATCTCCCATTGCTGTGATCGCCGCTGAGATCCCCGCCGCGACGTCCACCGGTCATCTGACTTCCTGGTTCCGTTCCCTGCACCGCAATGGTGCATGGGAGCGCAACTGGGAGGGAAATTCAAATGTATGCACAAACACAAACACATAAAAAGGAGGTGATACAATGTAATCTGAGAGGATTACACTGTATCACCTTGGAATCTGACACAGTGCCCTTTCAGTGCCCCTTGCCATTGTCATTTGTGACAAATAAAACCTTTGAAAACCCTTTGAAAATGGCATCTAAAAAGCGCTTTCCTACGAATGCGCTTTTTGATCAGCTGAGCGACAGCGAAACGGAGTTGATCGCAGAACAGAGCGACAGTGAGTTATGGGGCGATTTGTCATCTGGCTCTGACACCAACACTGATGCAGAAAGTGACAACGCCGATGATCCCGCACCTGACCTAAGTGATGTGCGCACTTGTTGCGCTATAGACAGCGATGCGGACCAGGCAGCGCCCCCCAGGTTTCCGATTCACTGGATCTCCTGGGATGAAGGTTGATGTGGAGAGGGACAACCCTCTGGCGTACCTGAAACTTTTTCCTTCTGAGGAGGTAATTTTAAAAATTGTGACAGAGACCAATCGATACCACGATCAGCAATCTGCTACTCTGCATGCCAGATTTTCGAGATCCAGGAAATGGGAACCTGTCACTAAAGAGGACATCTGGAAGTTTCTAGGACTCATCATCCTTCAAGGGGTGGTGGGCAAACCGCTCCAGAAATGGTACTGGACCACCAACAAGATGCTGGCCACGCCATTTGTTGGGACTGTGATGTCTGAGTATCGTTTTTCACTCATTATGAAAAACTTACACTTCGCCAACAACGAAGAATTTGATGAGGCCACGCATCCTGCGCCCAAGCTAAAAAAAATCTGGGAGGTGTGCCAGATGATTGTTGCCAACTTCCAGCGGACCTACGTGCCAGAAAGGGATGTCAGTGTGGACGAAAGTCTGATGGCCTACAAGGGACGTCTGAGCTGGATCCAATTTATTGGGTCCAAAAGAGCGCGCTTTGGCATAAAATGTTATATGCTATGTGAATCTTCCACCGGATATATCTGGAATGCGGTAATTTACAACGGGAAAGGTACCAAATTCAATCCCAGGTACAACCGCTATGGGATGGCCACATCGTCAGTCCTTTCACTGCTGGACCCATTACTGAACCAGGGATATTGCGTGACAACAGACAATTTTTATACATCACCGGAACTTTATGAGGTTCTGCTCCTCAACAAAACGGATGGGTATGGTACAGTGAGGCCAAACCGGCGTGACTTGCCATCTACGTTTGGCAAGAAAAAACTAAAAAAAGGAGAGATGGTTGCCTTCCAAAAGGGAAAAATTATGGCAATGAGATGGAGAGACAAAAAGGACGTGTGTCTCATGAGCACCGTGCACAGCACCTCCACTACCATGGTTCGCACAAAACACGGAAAAGATGTGCTGAAGCCACAAGTCGTGATCGACTACAATCACACGATGGGAGATGTCGACCGAGCCGATCAGGCAATGACATTTTACCCGGCGATGCGCAAACAACAGAAAAAGTACTACAAAAAGATTTTCAGGCATCTCCTTGAACAATGTCTTTGGAACGCCTATATTCTTTATAAGGCAAACACGAACACACCTCTTATTCATTGCAACTTTATATGGAAGGTGGCTGAGCAGATTTTTATCAACCACCCGACGCCATCAGTGTCTGCTAACAGACCCGGATGACGCTCTGTTGACGTTGGCAATCCAGAGCGCCTGACAGGTCGTCATTTTGTAGACTTTGTCTCGCCAACCGCACGAAAGTTAGCGCCTACCAGGATGTGCGTCGTTTGCTGTTCCAACAAGGATGGAAATGGAAAAAAAGTCCGAAAGGAAACCAGGTACTATTGCCCAGATTGCAACGTCGGACTTTGTCTAGTTCCATGTTTCAAACTTTTTCACACCCAGGATGTGTATTGAATTTCTTTGTTTGACTAATTTCTTTATTTTTCTTTGCATTATTGAATAAAATTATATTATTTATTAGATTATAATTCATGTGTTTGTGGTTCAAATTTATCACATCTGGAATGTCTACTAGAGTCTTGTTTTGGTCAGGATTAGGTAAGTAATTACTAAGAATTGCAGGCCTATAATACATATCACCAAATTTCCATGCAAAAAATTGTACCGCTTTTGGTACGTAATTCCAGACAGAATCATCCCGCCAGGGAGGTTAATATCAGGCTTTAGATTAATCAGTTTGTAGAACAAGTTGCTGTACCACAGTGAACTGGATCAGGACATGATTGCTACTTAGTTAATATGCCAAGTATGCAAGAAAGCTTGGCTTTGGCTTAGGTTAAAGCAGAGGTTCACCCTCAAAATGAACACTCTATCTGAACTTCAGCCTTAATACATGTCTAAACCACTATGTTTTGTTTCCAGGTCTCTACCATTACCTTAATTCAGTTGCATTTAGCCACACTTCCGGGTCTTGTTCCCCGCGGGAGTGGGCGTGTCGATTCTTTTCCCCGACGCCTCAAGGCGTTATGGGAGCTGTGTGCAATGTTTCCTGGGAGTGACGTTTCCAGACTCACAGGAGACCATCAGAAATAGCCAGGCATGTATTCTCGTGCTAGCTTGAGTTTCAAGTGACACAGAATGCAGGAAGTCTTTGCTTGTGGGCTTCACAGTGCCCACAAGCAAGATGGAAAAGACCAGGATTCGTTTTTAAAAGTTCTTATTTCTGACGGAAAACGAATGGATAGACGTACAAGCGGCTAGCAGGTGAGTGGTAGATTGCAATTTATATTACTAAGCATTGCACATATTAAGAACCTCCACTTTAAGAACATCATAAAAGAGTAGTAGTCTCTATCTCTCTCTACCATCTTCTAAAAGGTGACAACAGTCTCTAGTAGTGTACAGTATCTTTTTAAACATGACGGCACTCTCTTAAAATCTTTTGTACCATGCATAATCTTTTATAATATGCGTGTATAAAAGGGTAAAACTGAATCTTGGGTTGGAGATGTGTGTAGAACACAGTGGGGTTATTTACTAAAACTGGAGAGTGCATCTGGTGCAGCTCTGCATAGTAACCAATCAGCTTCCAGGTTTTATTGTCAAAGCCTAATTGAACAAGCTAAAGTCAGAAGGTGTTTGGCTACCATGCACAGCTGCACCATATTTTGCACTTTCCAGTTTTTGTAGAGCCGGCCAGAGGTGTATTTAGGTTTTGTGCTGCCCTAGGCCTGATTAAACTCATGCACCCCCCTAATTTAAAAATGACCCACCCTTCCTGTCAAGGCCACACCCTTTTCTGTTTAAGTCCCACCCTAAACCCTAGACCCGCCCCACTTTTCGAGTGGGGACACTAGTTCTGAGGGCCTGGGGGGGCAATGGATTGCCTTAATTTGCAGGGATTTCCTCTCACTTCCTGTTTAGCTATGGGGCAGGAAGTGAGGGGAAATCTCTGCAATTGGAATGAACTGGAAGCTCTGTACAGAGCTTATCCTATCTATTTATTCTGTGCAGCTTAGGCTGCAGAGGAGAAGATTGAGGGCCATGTCCTCAATCTCCTTTCTCTGTCTCAAAGGTGGAACATCAGAGGTCTGTTTGGACCCCTGATATCTCACCAAAGCCCCCCAACGAGGCTCCTAAAAAATTGTAAATAATAATTTAAAAAAAATTTCATAAAGGTCACACTTGCAACCGGGCCCTGGCGTTTCACCCCCGGGCTTGGAGAAAAGGGGGGACCTTTGTCGTTTCTTGCCCTGGGGCCTTGAAGGTTCTAGTTATGCCACTGCAATGATAATTTGCTTATTTTTAGCAATATTATGCCTTATCCCCTTTAGTACTAAGTCTGGCCATACACTAGTAGAATTTTGTTTGAAAATTTTGTTTTTAACCACTCTGGCAGTATTCCCGAGTATGGCTCGGGGTGGAAATCCAGTACCATAGGCGGTATCCCCGAGCCAGACTCGGGATTGCATCGCAGTATCCAGGCGGAGATTACTTATCTTGTCCCCTGGATCCTGCAATGTCTCCTGCTGTGTGATCGAGCTGTCTCCTCGCTCGATTCACACAGTGCCCGTGTGCCGCCGAGCTCCGTTCCCTTCGATGTTACGACGCACGAGGCGGAGATCGGTGCCAAATTCAACATTTTTTAAACACAGTACACATACAGTATAGTGTAATCTTACAGATTACAGTACTGTATAAAATAATTACACACCCCCTTTGTCCCTAGTGGTCTGTCCAGTGACCTGCATGTACTTTTATATAATAAAGACTGTTTTTTCTGCCTGGAAACTGTAGATTGTCCATAGCAAACAAAAAGTGTCCCTGTATGTCAAAAGTGGATTTAGACAAGCTAAAAAACAACGATAATAAATTAGAATCACTTGCAGAATTAAGCGATAGTGATTTGTGGGGGAATTTGTCATCAAACACTGAAAGTAATAATTTTTACTATTATTTGTTATAATTATTTATAATTATTTATTATATTATAATTTATGATGTTGTGTTTTAAACTTTATCATACCCAGGATGCAAAATAATGGTACCGCTTTCAGCACCTAAAATCTGAAAGAATCATACCGCCAGGGAGGTTAAGAACGGTCAGTTGATATTCTAATGGCTGGTGTGGTCAAATCAACATTAGTTTTCAACCACAGTGACAACAAATTTAAAGGAGCAGGATGAAAACATTTTCTCTAATGAACACATTTTTAAAAGTGAATGTGATTTGTGCTCGGGAAAGTCCATTCACTCCAAAATCAAGTTTTAGGAAAAAGGTCATTTTAAAGTACTTTTGAACATTTGAAAATCTACTAATGTATGTCCAGCTTAAGCCCAAGCCTTGCCACTCAACTGTCATATGTCAAAACCTATATTGTCTACTAAAAATGTGGCATTTAAAGTGGAACTGCAGCCTGTAAATACAGGCAGGATTTTTAATGCAGAAGGGACATCTTCTCAATGTCTCAAGGACAAGGTCTCTTCTGCATTAAAGTTACTTAACTGCCTGCCCGCCTATGAACAGTGAGTCATGCACGCACAGTTCACTGTACAAATTCGGCAATACTGAACCTGAGTGAACTCCCACGCATGCGTAGGAGTGACGTTATCCCCTGGCTAGCTAATGACAGTGGCCGGCTATCAAGACCCAGATCCAGCTGCCTGAAGATGTCAGCAGCCAGACGGGAAGCTTAAGGACTCCACTTCGAGTAATGGTCCACTCTTTTTTTTTTAAACATACTCTTTATTAAGTATTTTGAAGTTAAGGTACAAAACAAAGCCTATTGGGCTTACCCAGGATTATAAGGTAAAACAAGAAGACATAAAAAACAAAACTATCAACTATTCACTTGGCAACCAAGATGTCGGATTTGAATACAGATTATTAGTATAGGCATAAACAAAAAAGGCACCACCTAATCTGTACTACCCTAAAGATGGCTTCAATATGTAAGTAGAATTAAATCAGAGATGGGGGGTGGATCTGGGGGGGGGGGGCATCCCCAGGAGAATTTGTCCCCATGGAGGTAACACAGATATCCCATGTTTTGGTGAATTTCCCAGGACAACCCCTGAACTCATGAGTGAACTTATACAGCGGTATTGCTGAGTTAACCAGAGCTATAAAAAACGCAAGAGTAGGTGCCAATGGGGATTTTCATTTCAGTAGCATAGCCTTGCGGGCGTAAAACAATAGCAACCTTATCAGTGTTCTCATCGTTCTGGACATTGCTGTCAGTTGTATCGAGATCAAAGTGCACTTTTTAATGCACTCAGTAACATCTTTCCAAAAGGATTGGACCATCGGGCATAACCAGAATACATGTATATACATTGCTGGGTTTTCTGGGCAACATCAGCATTTAGCTGGAATGTTTGGGTAAATCCGATGCAGGTTTGCAGGGTGATATATACCCTGTGGAGTATTTTAAATTGGATTAGTCTGTGTCTTGCTGAGACTAGTTGTTGCATAGGCTATTCCTAGACATCCCCCCAATCCATATCCGAGACCTCCATGCACCAGCTGACCAGCAGTTTGTCAAGGCTATTGTGAATAGATGGAAGAAGAGCATTGTATATTGTGGATATAGGTTTTGAGTATTGTTCCACCTTAAATTTTCATAATAGAGGAGGGCTTACTTTTTTTTCTTGTAAGGTTGCTTTAACTGACATCATGCAGATGAAGTTGAAATGGATGAAAATAATGATACAAAAGTAACAATATGTTATATTGTATCTTTCTGTAGTCTGAGCAAGTATTATTTAGAAACACTGTCAGGCTGCTTTTTTAACAGTTGAAGATGCCAACTTTCTCTGTGCACACAACCATTCCGGCTTTGATGAAACAATCATTGGCTAGTTGTTTACTGGAAGGGAGGGGGGCTCCTGGCAAACAGGCAGAGAGACTGGAAGTTTTTTGGGAGTGTGTAGCACAACCAAAGTCTGCAATTAGGTTAACAAATGTAATATTTACATTATATACTTATAATGCCTGTAGCCTATAAAATACTCCTGGGACATCAGGACATCGTCAGTGAAAAACTGACTGACTATGACCTTTATGAGCTGTTCAGCCTCTGGTTAATTTTCACAATTTATTCCATTATTATAACAGGAAATTATGGAAGAGTTCGGAGGAAGCAGCTTTGTTTTTATGCAGGACAGTTCATGGTTATAGCTGTTGCCTCTCCTGAAAAAAACACATTGACATTCGTCAAATAATAAGAGCCAGTTATATCATGCCTTTTTTTTTATTATTCGTAGAATGCTTAATAAAATGATTTTAGTGAGCTTTTCTCTCTGGCTCAAATGTCTTGTTCATGACCTTTTTCTTGCAAAGCTTTCAATTATGGCTAAAATCAATTTTTTTTCCTATGCAGCAATTCATGCTGGACAAAGGCACAATATTATCCCGTCTTGTTTCACTGCAGATCAATGATGTTTTAAACTTGATTTAGTACACTAAAATATTACATCTTGGTCAGGAATATGTACCCAAGTGGGAGCATCTGATGGGTTTGCAGTGTTGTTTTGTTTCTACAGTAAATTCAACATAACAATTTGTATTATTTATTACATTTTAAAACAATGTGAAAAAAATGTAATGTCAAGAGGTAGTTGAGAATAGGTGGACCAAAATGGGGGAACTCTGCATGCTTTGGCCTTGGTCAGCAGATTAACAAAGTTGGAAAACACAGCACTAAAACAGGCTATAAAAGGCTACTTTCATACTGAGGCGCTTTACAGGCGCTATAGCGCTAAAAATAGCGCCTGCAAAGTGCCTTAAAGCGCCTCTCCTCTCACTCCAGTGTGAAAGCCCAAGTGCTTTCACACTGGAGCGGTGCGCTGGCAGGATGTTCAAAAAAGTCCTGCAAGCAGCATCTTTGAGGCGCTGTAGGAGCGGTGTATACACTGCTCCTACAGCGCCCCTGCCCCTGAAATCAATGGGCAGCGCTGCCCCTGCAGCAGCACTTTGCAGGCACTTTTTAGCAGAGGTTAAAAACATTAGTTGCTAGTGCCCGAAAAGCACTGCAAAAACTACGATAAATCGCCGCCAAATTTAGCGGAGCTTTACCGCCGATGCCCACCCGCCCCAGTATGAAAGTGCCCTAAATATTCATTTTGTAATTATTATGATTGGAAACACTTGGATCGAGCCCAACTCTAGAATTCATTCCAACATTTTCTTAAGACTAATGGCACACGTTTTTAATTAATGTCACACATTTAGTTTGCTGCATACATTCGGAAGATTCAAAGCTAAAGGGTAGTATTTGGAGCACCCTGTACTCTTAGCTAAAGTGAGGCCCATATATGTATTGGGGCTTGGGTCAAACTGGCCTGCTGCTCTCCATCTCATAGGGTCGGCTACTTTCCCTTTGCTTGCTTGCCTACTCATGATGCAGTAAATATGGCTATTGCCACACCTAGGACATGCATCCAATTTCTGACTTTATACATGAACAAGAACATTGTTGCCTGCTAGGCTTTTCTGCCCTCCACTGCCTCCCGGAACTTGCTTAACTACATGCTCATTGTTTCAATGATGCGATCTATCCATCTTTTTTCCTTCCATGTTTTCCAGCATCAGGGTCTTTTCCAAATCCTCTGCAGCAATGCTGGCAGCACTCATACATCTATTTCCAAAAGACAACCTCTAGATATGATGCCGAGCACGTGTACTCAACTTTTTTGGTCGACCATGGCGAGGCCTGTTCTGAGTGGAACCTGTTAAACCGCTGTTTGGTCTTGGCCACCATGCTGCAGCTCGGTTTCAGGGTCTTGGCAATCTTCTCACAGCCTAGGCCAGTGATGGCGAACCTTGGCACCCCAGATGTTTTGGAACTACATTTCCCATGATGCTCCACTACACTGCAGAATGCATGAGCATCATGGGAAATGTAGTTCCAAAACATCTGGGGTGCCAAGGTTCGCCATCACTGGCCTAGGCCATTCTTATGAAGAGCAACAATTTTTTTTTCAGATTCTCAGAGAGTTCTTTGCCATGAGGTGCCATGTTGAACTTTCAGTGACCAGTATGAGACGTTGAGAGTGATAACAGCAGATTTAAACACACCTGCTCCCTAGTCACACCTGAGAACTAGTAACACTAAGAAGTCACATGACACCGGGGAGGGAAAATGGTTAATCGGGCTCAATTTCTCTTAGGCCTCGTACACACGATCAAATCTGTCTGCTGGAAACGGTCTGCTAGACCGTCCCAGCAGACAGATTCGATCGTGTGTACGGGCGAGCCGATGGATTTGGCCACCCGACAGATTTCAAAGCATGCTTTGAAATCTATCGGGTGGGAACCCATCCGCCCGACATGTCTGCTGGTTAGTACACTTACCAGCAGACATGTCGTCTCGCACCGGCGCCGAATGGATTCGGCACATGCGCGGAAGTGTTTTACTTCCTGGTTCGGTGACGTGGCGGCGTCAACGTCACCGCCACGTCACCGACACGTCAGCGCGCCGTCTGCTGGCGGGGATTTTGGTTTGCTCGTGTGTACACGCGAGCAAACCAAAATCCAAAGAGACAGATTTGTTCAAATCGGTCGGTCCGACCGATTTGAACAAATGAATTGCCTCCTGTGTACGAGGCCTTAGGCCTTGTACACACAATCAGACAGGTCCGATGAAACTGGTCAGACGGACCGTTTTATATCGGACCAGGTTAAAGTGGTCTGATGGTCTGATGTGCGTACACACAATCGGACCACAAATCCGATCAGACCAGAACGCGGTTATGTAGAACACAACGACGTGCTGAAAAAACAAAGTTTAATGCTTCCAAGCATGCAAGCATGATTCTGAGAATGCACTGGTTTTTGGTCCGATGCTTTTGTGTACTAACCATCGAATCTGTCCGACGGACTGGTGTCCGTCGGACAGATTTTAAAGCAAGTTTTAAAACTTTGGTCCGACCGATAGGCCGTACACACCATCGAATTGGTCCGATGAAACTGGTCTTAAGACCAATTTCATCGGACTGGTCTGATCGTGTGTACGCGGCTTTAGGGGTTTACTCACTTTTGTTGCCATGTGTGTAAATTATTTTTGCATTTCTTACATTGTAGCAAAGTGTAATTTCTTTAGTGTTGTCACATGAAAAGATATAATAAAATATCTACAAAAATTTGAGGGGTGTACTCACTTTTGTGAGATATTGTACATCCTTCTCGCACTTCTTTCTCAATTTTGTACCAGTTAGTTGAACAAGAACATACTTACACAAATAAATATTCATTGTTGTAAAACAAATTAACTACATGATTTTTGTGTTCTTAAGTCACACATCAAATGTAACCTATTTTTTTCTGTCGAGTATTATTTTAAGTCACTTAAATTATATATTTGTTTCTAATTGCAGAATCAAAAACACTTTTTTTTTCAAATGCTCATACTTCTTTCACTCTGGCCTGACCTCCGCACTGTCTTCCAACATTCTGAAGGTCATTCTGTTACTATTCTTAAATCACACCAATTCTAGAGGTCCATCTGGTTATAAATATCCTCAGCTGCTTTTTCTGGATTCTCTCTGTTTACCCTGCCACCTTGTGGTTTGCTAGGGTACTGCAGATTACAACTGCAATATGACAATGCGTAATCACTAAGGATGCAACAGAGTGACACAACTAAACTTCATTATATTGAATAAAATAATACCTTCATGGCTATGGAGTATTGCACTCCCAGCAAAATGTCTTCTTAAATGTGTTTTCCACTGTAGTCCACAAGCAAATCTCTGTCTCAGAGCTTTTACATGTCTCAAGGCATATTCATTCATTAATTATTTATATATTATATATATATATAAATATATATATCTATATATGAAATCTTCACATAGAATTAACATCAGTCAAAGAAAGGCTTAGGGCAATTATGGGGCAAACATGGGGCAAACCTTAATCTATGACTGCTCCCTATCTAGCCATATATTACCACTAGAAAGGGTTTAAGACATTTACAAAAAATAAATAAAAATACCAAGCCTCACTGTTGCTGACTAATCTGAAACATTTAGGCATTTCATGTAGGTGACAGCAGAGGTGGCCATATGATAACCACATAAATAGGCAGCTACTGTCATTGTAGAAATTCATTTTTACTAGATATTCATATCTGATTATTGAGTTTTCTGGTTCTAAACCAGTTCTAAAATTCCCATATCTGTCAAATAATCAATCTGCGTTTGAACTACTTTAATGCATACTTGCTGAAACAATTTCAGATAAATATACTTTACAGACTCTTTTTTATATTGATAGCAAAAAATAAAACAGTTAATCTAGAGGTATTAAAAAATGATATGATCATATGGAAGAGCATGTGGTTAGATGTCACACATACACATCACAGTTTGAAATAACCATATATGGATGGTGTGGTAATAAAATACTGGATTTTATGTTATGAAAAGTCATATTTTTTATTTTCTGGGATTTGATCTTTTCAACATGGCTTTCTACATTATTCTGCTTTTTGGGCATTTCTTTTGATGGGACTTAAGGCCCTGTGGTACTTGGTAATTACGTGGTTTCAAATGTATAGTCTTTCTACATATGGTTTATATTTTAAGAAAAATATATATTTTATGTAAATTTAAGCCATTGCTCTCATTGACACACAAATATTTCCTTGTGTGCTCTCTTTTATATTGTTAATTCAAAGATTTGTCACTTGCTGAGACTTGATCTTATGTACAGACACTTGAACATAGGTTGCATAGTTAATCTTTTTTTTTTTTTTAATCCATAAAAAAGATTTATTAATATTAATGATTCCACATTTTTCATCAAGCGTATTACATGTCATACAATGAATATTGTACATCAGGGTTAAAAACCCTCATCTCAGATTGTAATAAAATGGAAAAAGTAATAACATATTATAGAGCAACAACTGGTTGGAGTGTCATATAAGAGCTCAAAAAACACTCAGAATGCCAATAGTTAGCTAGAAAGGAGTAATCCTTTAGTGCATATTCAACTTTACAGGACAAAAGTACAGTCATCAACAGTTAGAACCATAAAACATCAGTGGCACTTAAATGTATATATTATTATATAATAATCTGTCCAAAATAAGCTGTGGAGAAGCCAAGCCAACATTGTCATATCGACGGGAATTTCTTGGGTGAGCGTTTATGCTTGTTTTTCTTCCCTAATGAGAATTTATTTTACCTGCTCAATCCATTGTGTAAGTTAACCTCTTTTTATATGAAAGTGATATGACTATATGCAATGCACACAAGCAGCTGCCATCTTAGTTCAACACATTGCCGCATACATTATATCAGTCATCTGCATCAAGAATACAACTTATTGCAGTTGGCCAGCTTAACATATGTTGCAAAAAGGGAGTATGCTGCCAATGGATGTATAGATATCTCTCCAATAATAGTGGGTGGCTACATATCTTCACATTCATAAGTGAGTTGTTGAACCGCTGGGACCCGTCATAATATTTGACCAATGAGGTGTTTTGATTTTTTCCTGTTTCCTAAAGCAGTTTGTTTTATGAATATTGTTAAAAAAAAATGCTGGAAAGTTTTGGAGTAAACTAAGGCCGCGTACACACGATCAAATATATCTGCTGAAGCTGGTCCGCAGACCAGTTTCAGCGGACAGATTTGGTCGTGTGTACAAGCTAGCAGACAGGTTTCCAGCAGACAAAAGTTTTAAAGCATGCTTTAAAACTTGTCTGCTGGAAAGCCGTCTGTCGGATATGTCCGCTGGTTAGTACGCCTAACCAGTGGACCGAAATCTCCCGCATGCGCCGAATGGATTCGATGCATGCGTGGAAGTATTTTACTTCCTGGTTTGATGACCTGGCGGCGCCAACGTCACCGCCACGTCACCGCGCTGTCTGTCCGCAGGGATTTTGGTTTGATCGTGTGTACACACATCAGACCAAAATCTCCCAGGAGACATGTCCAATGAAAACAGTCCGTCGGACCGTTTTCATTGGATATATCTCCTCGTGTGTACGTGGCCTAAGAGAGTATTTGAACCCCTGCTGATTTTATACGTTTGCCCACTGACAAAGAAATGATCAGTCTATAATTTTATGGTAGGTTTATTTTAACAGTGAGACAGAATAACAACAAAAAAATCCAGAAAAACGCATTTAAAAAAAGTTATAAATCAATTTGCATATTAATGAGTGAAATAAGTATTTGACCCCTTCGCAAAACATGATTTAGTACTTGGTGGCAAAACCCTTGTTGGCAATCACAGAGGTCAGACGTTTCTTGTAGTTGGTCACCAGGTTTGCTCACATCTCAGGAGGGATTTTGTCCCACTCCTCTTTGCTGAAGTCATTAAGGTTTCAAGGCAAAGGTTTGGTAACTCGAACCTTCAGCTCCCTCCACACATTTTCTATGGGATTGTGGTCTGGAGACTGGCTAGGCCACTCTAGGACCTTAATATGCTTTTTCTTGAGCCACTCCTCTGTTCCCATTTTCATGTGTTTTGGGTCACTATCATGCTGGAATACCCATCCACGAGCCATTTTCAATGCACTTGCTAAGGGAAGGAGTTTCTCATCCAAGATTTGAAAGTACATTGCCAATCTTTCCTTTGATGCAGTAAAAATGTCCTGTCCCCTTTGCAGAAAAGCACCCCGAAAGCATAATGTTTCCACCTCCATGTTT
This sequence comes from Rana kukunoris, assembly GCA_029574335.1. Lineage (NCBI taxonomy): Eukaryota > Metazoa > Chordata > Amphibia > Anura > Ranidae > Rana > Rana kukunoris. The sequence continues at coordinate 466,586,035 of CM056051.1, read as the reverse complement.
GACGGTGGGGATGGTGTTCTTGGGGTCCTAGGCAGCATTCCTCCTCATCCATACATGGCGAGTTGAGTTGATGCCAAAGAGCTTGATTTTGGTCTCTTCGGACCACAACACTTTCACCCAGTTCTCCTCTGAATCATTCAGGTGTTCATTAGCAAACTTCAGATTGGCCTGTATATGTGCTTTCTTGAGCAGGGGGACCTTGAGGGCGCTGCAGGATTTCACTCTTTCACGGTATAGTGTATTACCAATTGTTCTCTTGTCTCTATGGTCTCAGCTGCCTTGAGATCATTGCCAAGATTCTTCTGTGTATTTCTGAGCCGATTTCTCACCGTTCTCATGATCATTGAAACTCCACGAGTTTCTTGCATGGAGCCCCAGACAGAGGGAGATTGACAGTTATTTTCTGTTTCATCTATTTGCGAATAATCGCACCAACTGCTGTCACCCTGGTCTTGGCCATGGTGGAGAGATTGGAATCTAACTGATTGATTGCTTCTGTGAACAGCTGTCTTTTACACAGGTAACACGCTGAGAAGCACTCCCTTTAAGAGAATGCTCCTAATCTCAGCTTGTTACCTGTATAGAAGACACATGGGAGCCAGAAATTTGCTGATTGATAGGGGATCAAATACTTATTTCACTCATTAAAATGCAAATCAAATTATAACTTTTTTTAAATGCATTTTTCTGGATTTTTTTGTTATTCTGTCTCTCACTGTTAAAATAAACCTACAATTAAAATGATAGACGGATCATTTCTTCTCAGTGGGCAAATGTACAAAATCAGTAGGGGATCAAGTACTTTTTCCCCTCAATGTATATAGGGTTATAAATGATCCTTGAATCATGAGTCACTGTATGATCAACTTAAAGCGGAGGTTCATCCTAAAACAAGTATATACCATTCAATCCAGCATACTGCCGACATGTACAGTATGCTGTTTTTTTTTTTTTTTTCGGTTTACATACCGTAGTATAGGTATTTCCACCCCCCGGCTTCCGGGTAGTTAATCCCATTCCTATTCGGCACTAAGTGATTGACGTATGACAAAAGCTTCCCCCCCGGCGTATAATGCGCGTCACCAGTTTACGAAAGAAGCCGAAGTGCGAGTCGGCGCTATACGGCGCCTGCGCACTGAGTTTCGGAAACTGGTGACGCGCATTATGCGCCGGAGGGAAGCTTTTATCATACGTCAATCACATATGTCGCGTACACATGATCACATTTCGGCATGAAAAAAAACAACGTTTTTAAAAACGTCATTTAAAATGATCGTGTGTGGGCTTCACATCGTTTTTCATCTTCTGAACAACGACAAAAAAAAAAAATCGAGCATGCTGCATTATCGTTTTTTTTGGATTGTAAAAAATTATCGTGTGTGGGCTAAAACTACGTTAAAAACAACGTTTTAAACCCGCGCATGCTCAGAAGCAAGTTATGAGACAGGAGCTTGAATGGAACTTCCCCTTTAGAGTGCTGTCGTACGTGTTCTACGTAACCGCGCTTTGCTCATCATTTTTTTTAAACGATTGTGTGTGGGCAACATCGTTTTTAATGATGAAGTTGGAAAAACATCGTTTTTTCTACGTGCTGAAAAACTACAGTTTTTTTAATGCCGAAAAGTGATCGTGTGTACGCGGCATTAGTCTCGAATAGGAACGCCCAGTCCCGCGGGATTCACTACCCGGAAGCCGGGGGGGGGGGGGGGGATACCTATACTACGGCATGTAAACCGGAAAAAAATAAAAAACAGCATACTGTACATGTCGGCAGTATGCTGAATTTCATGGTATACTGTTTTAGGGTGAACCCCCACATTAAGCTAGATGTCTGTAGACACGTGAGAGGGTTACTGATATAGCATATAGATCATTCTAAACCGTATACTATCCAGAACAATATTAATCAACTTTCTAATATATTTTTCCTGTAATGTACCCCTTTGGCAAGGCTATACTGTACTGTATATCTCAGGCCCCGTCGACCTCATAAAACTCAAATAAAAATTGCCCCCACTCTCTTCATTTGTATATGATTCCAGACAAATCCTAATGGTTTTAAAATAACATGGCAATACCAGTTCTGCTATAATGTGTACTCCGCATTAGCAGAACTCCTTGCACCTGTCAGCTGCCCCCATGGTGGTATCCAAAGACCACCTTCAAAAAAGCAAAAAAGCACATCAAGTTCTGTAACTGATTATACAGTATCTCACAAATATGAGTAAACCCCTCACATTTTTGTAAATATTTTATTCACCCAAATAGATGTATGGGTGCTGCCAGCATTGCTGCATTGGTTGAAGGGGTGGGGGGGTCAGCCTGTTAGTGCTCAGACCATACGCCGCACACTGCATCAAATTGGTCTGCATGGCTGTTGTCCCAGAAGGAAGCCTCTTCTAAAGATGATGCACAAGAAAGGCCGCAAACAGTTTACTGAACACAAGCAGACTAAGGCCATGGATTACTGGAACCATTTCCTGTGGTCTGATGAGACCAAGATAAACTTATTTGGTTCAGGTGGTGTCAAGCATGTGTGGCAGCAACCAGGTGAGGAGTACAAAGACAAGTGTGTCTTGCCTACAGTCAAGCATGGTGGTGGGAGTGTCATGGTCTGGGGCTGCATGAGTGCTGCCGGCACTGGGGAGCTACAGTTCATTGAGGTAACCATGAACGCCAACATGTACTGTGACATACCGAAGCAGAGCATGATCCCCCCTTATCAGGGACTGGGCTGCAGGGCAGTATTCCAACATGATAACGACTCCAAACACATCTCCAAGACGATCACTGCCTTTCGAAAGAAGCTAAGCCTCTATTGAGCATCTGTGGGGCATCCTCAAACAGAAGGTGGAGGAGGTCTCTAACATCCACCAGCTCCGTGATGTAGTCATGGAGAAGTGGAAGAGAACTCCAGTGGAACCTGTGCAGCTCTGGTGAACTCCCATGCCCAAGAGTGTTAAAGCGGAGCTCCAGCCGCAATTCTTTTTTTTTTTTAAAGTCAGCAGCTACTAACAGTGTAGCTGCTGACTTTAAATAAGGACACTTACCTTGTCCTACTTGCCCGCGCTGATGGGCCCCCCGATGCCGGTCCCACGATCGCTCCGGGTCCCGAGCCGCCATTCACACTATGGGAAACAGGCAGTGAAGCCGTACGGCTTCACTGCCCATTTCCTACTGCGCCTGCGTGAGTCTCACGCTGGCTTGTGAATGGGCACGCTGCTCTCTGAGAACACACACAGTTCCCAGAAAGCAGCGCGCCCCATTCACAAGGAGAAGGACAAGAAGAAAAGGCACCGCGGAGTGGAAGAGGCAGATTACGGACTTCCGCATAGCAACAGGTATTTCGGGTGAGTATTTTTTTTTTTCAGGTTTTTATTTTTTTATTTTTTTAAACAACATGGGAAAATGTTGTTTTCCTGGGTGGAGCTCCGCTTTAAGGCAGTGCTGGAAAATAATAGTGGCCACACAAAATATTGACACTTTGGGCCCAATTTGGAAATTTTCACTTAGGGGTGTACTCACTTTTGTTGCCAGTGGTTTAGACATTAATGGCTGTGTGTTGAGTTATTTTGAGGGGACAGCAAATTTGCACTGTTCTAAAAGCTGTATACTCACCACTTTACACTGTAGCAAAGTGTGATTTCTTCAGTGTTGTCACTTCAAAAATGTGAGGGGTGTACTCACTTTTGTGAGATACTGTAAGTGCAATTGTTTGCCTAATTGATTCTGGGCACACTGGAGTTATAATGTAAAATTATTGTTGTTAAACAGAATAATGCTGTTTGCTTTAAGGTTAGAGCAGACAGCTAATCTATGCAAAGAGACAAACTCTTTTCATAAAATGTCAGACATGCACACTAACCTAAAATTATTTTTGTAGATAACATTTATGCAAAAACACTTTGCACAAGAGACACCACCTTCTGAAACACTTCAACACTAGTTATGAGATGGCTAAGCCTGAATTACATTTTTAATTACTGCTTGAACTGTCATCATTCCAGACTAACAATATTCCTCAAACTGCAGTCCACGTCTGTCCAAATTACATACCACAGTTTGAAATTCTAAGTTTTTTGCTATCTGTAACCTCTCTGGTGATAAAGTTGATAATATTTTTCCAATGGACCTTCAAAACTCCAGTAAAACATTTCAAATCAATTGCTTTGTTTCTCTTACAATGAAAACCAGTGTGTCAGGGTGTAACAGGTTTTGACTGTGATGCGCCGTACACACGGCAGAGAACCTCGACGGGCAGAACACATCGTTCCGCCCGTCGAGGTTCTCTCCCGGCCGTCGAATTCGGCGACCCGCCCGTCGGGAATGGCAACCAGCCATTCTTCCAGGCGGGCCGTCGAGGAAATAGAGAGCGTGCTCTCTATTTCGGCTCGACGGGCTTCCCGACGGGAAGCTCGCTGAGACCGTACACACGGCCGAGGTCCTCGCTGGAATGTGCATTCCAGCGAGGTTCTCGCTGATTTTCAGCGAGAACCTCGGCCGTGTGTACGGCGCCTGACAGAAAGTGATGAAAAATATCCCCAGAGGACAAAAAAACAACATTGTGGCTATTATACTATTTTTGAGTACTACTGGTGGTGGTTCAAACAGTTATTCTTCAATATTTGTAGAAACAGATCACACACTTTGGGCCAGATTCAGGTAGCCCGGTTTAAAATGACACGGACGAGTTACGCAAACGACGTGAAATCTGAAAAATTTTACGCGGTCCCGACGTCCATACTTAACATAGGATGCGCCATCTTTTTGGTGGTTAATCTTTACGCCGGAAAACGCCTTACGTAAATGGCGTAAATTCACTGCGTCTGCCGGGGGCGTACGTTTGTGAATAGGCGTATCTCGCTGATTTACATATTCTAGGCGTAAATCAGTGGGAACGCCCCTAGCGGCCATCTTAAAAATGCATTTAAGATACGACGGCGTAATACAATTACGACGCTCGTATCTTAACCTCTCTGGCGGTATTCCCGAGTGTGGCTCGGGGTGAGAATTTCAAGCTACGATCGGTAACCCCGAAGCCAAACTCGGGCTTGCCTCGCTGGATGCAGAAAGAGGTTTCTTACCTTTTCTCTGCGCTCCAGCGACGAATCCCCGCAGTACACAGCGGCCGGATGTTCCGCCTGATGCTGTGTGTACCTCCGATTCCCTTCCCTGCGAGCGTCGTGACGCAGGGGGGTGGAACGGGGGGGGGGGGACGTCGCCAAATTCAAACGTATAAGTAGAAACACAGTAAAACACAGTAAAAACACACTGATACAATTGGATAAAAAAAAATACAGTGACCTTTGATTGCCCCCCCAGTGTTTTCTCAAGTGACCTGTCTGCAGATTACAGTACCAGTGTCTGTATACTGAGCAGCAATAATGGCAAAGCGTGCCTCTACTTCCAAATCGCTATGCGACCTGCTGCCAAACAGCGACAGCGATGCAGAATCCCTTGCGGAGGAGCTGAGTGACAGCGACGCGTGGGAAAGCTCGTCATCAGATGAAGAAAGTGATGCGAGTGACGATCCTGCACCTGTGCCCAGCGATGTGCGGACTTGGTGCGCAATTGATTGCGCTACGGAGCACGTAGCGCCCCCAAGGTTTCCATTCACAGGATCACCTGGGATAAAAGTGGACATAGAGGGTGACAATCCGTTGGAATACCTCCGGCTTTTTGTGACGGATGAGGTGATCGATAAAATAGTGTTGGAGACAAACAGATATCAAGATCAGCAAGCTGCTACCCATCAGCTATTTTCTCTGCGCAGAAAATGGGAGCCTGTGACCAGTGATGATATCTGGAAATTCCTTGGCCTCCTAATTTTACAGGGAGTGGTGGGGAAACCACTCCAAAAGTGGTACTGGACCACAAATAAATTATTGGCCACACCTTTTTTTGGAACTGTAATGTCCGAATATCGATTTTCTTTGATTATGAAGTATTTGCACTTCACAAATAACAAGGAATTTGACGAACAATCTCATCCAGCTCCAAAGCTAAAAAAAAATTGGGATATAATCATACTGCAGAACTTCCAGCAGACCTATGTTCCTGAGCGGGACATCACCATAGACGAAAGTCTGATGGCCTATAAAGGTAGGCTCAGTTGGATTCAATTTATTGCGTCTAAGCGCGCTCGCTTTGGGATAAAATCCTTTATGCTGTGTGAATCCAGCTCTGGATATATTTGGAACACAGTACTTTACACTGGCAAAGGGACCAAATTCTCCCCGAGATTCAGTTTTTTTGGGATGGCAAGCGCTTCAGTCCTTTCATTGATAGAGCCCTTGCTCAACCAGGGCTACTGTCTCACTACAGACAACTTCTATACTTCCCCAGAACTGTACGAGTTCCTTCTTATGAACAAGACGGACGCTTATGGAACCGTGAGGCCTAACCGGCGTGAGATGCCGTCAGGTTTTTCAAATAAAAAGCTTGGGAAAGGAGAAGTTGCTGCATGGCAAAAAGGGAAAATGTTGGCACTAAAGTGGCGGGACAAAAAGGACATTTCCCTTATGAGCACAGTGCATAATACCTCGACCGTCATGGTCCATACCAGAGGTGGAAAAGATGTAAGAAAGCCACAAGTTGTATTGGACTACAACCACACGATGGGAGATGTGGACAGGGCGGACCAAGCCATGACTTTTTACCCTGCTATGCGAAAGCAGCAGAAAAAATATTATAAAAAAAATTTCCGAACATCTTTTGGAGCAATGTCTGTGGAATTCATTCATCCTGCTGAAAAAAAAAATGCCAGGTCTATGGTCCATGCAGACTTTATGTGGAAGGTGGCAGAACAAATTTTTCTAAAACACCAAACGCCAACGGCGGTAAACCGTTCTGGACGACGGGCTTCTGATGTTGTAAATCCTGAGCGCCTGACTGGTCGTCATTTTTTGGAATATGTACCACCCACTGCAAAAAAAACAGCACCCACACGGATGTGTGTGGTTTGCTGCTCCAAGTGCGACAACAGCAGAAGAAAAATACGCAAAGAAACGTGCTTCTGTTGTCTCGACTGCGACATTGGACTTTGCGCCATTCCTTGCTTCAAAGATTTTCATACCCGAGACATTTACTAAATAATGATTTTGCACCCTTGTTTGACCCCCCAAAAAATCAGAGTTTATGAATATATTATTTGTTAAAATGTATTGAATAAAAAGTATTGTTATTATTAAATTATTATTTGTTATTTTTTATTATATTATAGTTTATGATTTTGTGTTTTAAACTTTGTCATAGTCTACTAGAGACTCTGGTTTGGACAGATTTAGGTAAGTTATTCCTAAGAATTGCAAGCCTGCAATCTAAAACGCCAAATTTCCATGCAAAATAATGGTACCGCTTTCAGCACCTAAAATCTGAAAGAATCATAGCGCCAGGGAGGTTAACTCAATCCCAGCGTATCTTGTTTTCTGAATACAGAAAAAAGATACGCCGGAGCATCTAAGAAGTTACGCGGCTTATCTAGAGAATCTGGCCCTATGTCTTGCAGTATGCCAAACCCTGTCTCAACACGTAGATCCTCACATTTAGAAAACTCCAAATACTGTAATACTATGAGGCTTAAATCCCCATAATTTTTGCCATACAAATAAACACTCCTCTAGGTGGGCCTTTAAGAAGAAATATTTTGGATGATCTCGAAACTGATGAGCTACATAGCTTCCTGGCTCAATAGGTGCTTTTCAACCTAAAACCACCAGGCCTCTTCAAGAATCATTTTAAACTACTATTCTACTTCTTGACTGCAGCCAAGCAAAAAACTGCTGACTTTGGCTGAAACTAAAAGTAGAATTCACATAGTCATGCTCTATGAGAAAACAGACACTCAGCTCAACGACACAGTAGACAAATATTAGGCAATGTGATACCCATGGACCTTGCATTATCTATCAGCAGGATCTGAGCTGGACCTTTTGAACTTCTGAATAAGGGCACATCTGTGGGGTGCACCTTTCCCATCCCCCCCCCCTCTGCTCCCCTTTTTTTTCTTTACCTCTACTCTTTGCCGCTGCCTTTCCTCTACTCTACTTCTGCCATTCACATACCTGTTATATTGGTAGATTTAGGATCCTGGTATCCTCCCATTCCCAAAAATGTGGCAACGTTTTTACTCATCTATAACTTGTATTTTAGTTGAGATGGGCTTATCATAGAAAAGTGTTCACTGCTGGCCTTTATGACACGTACCACCTCGGTATGGAGATCTAACCACTTTATTCAGTCTTCAATCACCGAGAGCACAGGGGTAGATATACAAATTATAATGCTGCATTTATTAGTGCGTACTGCACTAATGAAAAACACCTGTTTGTGCTGGCACTTAATATTCACTAAACATGCAAATGAGGTGAAACAAATCTCAACGTAAATTTTTTTAAATCTCCTAAATATTAGCATTGTGAAATGACCAACAAAAAACACCCATATATAATGAAACGTGTCCATGTGGTATATCCCAAAAATATATATGCTCCAAAATATGCAAATCAATATGGTAACAAAGTCCAACTTAAAGTGATGAAAAGATAGTGAAACGAAATCTCATTGATTCACCAAAGTGATGTGTTCCAATTCCACTCCCTTAAGAAAAAAACTCACCAGATGCTGTTGCCATTCACTCTCGTGTCTGGCAAATATCGCTTTATTAGATGTGTTTGAATAGCGGCTTGTACACGCCAATCTTAATCCAGTTTGATAAAAACACCTTAAGGTGATTGGTTTATTCAAAAAAATTCACTTAAATCATAAAGAATTCAAAATCGCCTTGTTAAAATTGCAAAAATGCTAGGTGTCTCAGTGTTGCAATTGCCTCAAAGCTTCCTTTGTACACTTGGAGTCACCGTCTCAGTGTTGCCGTGTAGCCATGCTCTGATGCCTTTCATCCACTTACCTTAAGGTGTTTTTACACTATTGGAGGCTCTGGCCGGGATTCAGAAAGCATTTACGTTGGCGTATCTCCAGATACGCCGCCGTAATTTCAAATGTGCGCCGTTGCATCTTTGCGCCGATTCACAAAGCGAGATACGTCCAAAAACATGGCTTCAGCCGTCCGATGTAACTTGCCCACGCCGGCATATCGTGGGCGCATAGTTACGCTGGACGCATTCGGCGTTCCCATTATAAATATACAAATGAGTAAGATACGCTGATTCACGAACGTAGATGCGCCCGGCCGCTTCATATACGCGATTTGCGTAAGGCTTACGTCCGGCGTAAAGTTTCCCCTGCTATAACAGGCGGGGCTAATGCAAAGGTATGGGCCAAGGAACGACGCCGTCGAATTTTACTTTGCGTACGCCATTTATGTAGTACTACGTGAATAGGGCTGTGCGTAAGTGACGTTCACGTCGTAGGCATTACGCCGACGTCTCTTAGGGAGTATATGGGACGTGATTCTGAGCATGCACGCGCATTCATTAGCATGGGGGTCACGCTTAATTTAAATAGATGACGCCCACCTCCTTCCTACTTTGAATTACGCAGACTTACGCCGGCCAATTTACGCCGCAACTTACGGAGCAAGTGCTTTGTGAATACTGTACTTGCCTCTCTAAGTTGCGACGGCGTAGCGTAAAGAAGATACGCTACCCCCGCACAAAGATATGCCTCTCTACGTGAATCCGGGCCTCTGTCTCGATTTCTATCTGCACAAGTGGAGAGTGTCTGGATGGAGATTGGCGTGTACAAGCGGCTCTTCAATAGTACATATATACGCAAGAGTGAATGGTATCTGGTGAGCTTTATTCTTCGAGATTTAACGAGATTTAGTTTCACTATCTTTTCATCACTTTAAGTTGGACTGTATTACCATATTGATTTACATATGTATGTATGTATGTATGGGTGTTGCATGTTGATCATTTCACAATGCTAATATTTAGGAGATTTGTAGATTAATTGAATGCGCTACTGTTGAATTATTTGGAATTGGAATTATTTGTCTCTCTCTCTTTTTTACATTGACATTTGTTTCATCTCATTTGCATATAATGCTGCATTCACACAATTTTTGGCCACAATCTTTGTCGCGTTTGTCACGCCACACTAAAACATTTAGGCTGGGTTCACACCTATGCGAATTGAGTGTGGCTTAAACCGCATCCAATACGCAGAACATTTCTAAATACATTGTTTTCAATAAGGCTGGTTCACATATGTGCGATTCATTCGCACTGCACATTGCCGAAAAAACGTGTGCGTATTTTATGACTTGCGGTGCGGCTCAGGTGCGAATTCAGGCCCATTATCTTTTATGGGTACGCAGCTGATTCGCAGATGTGTTCATTTCTCTTCAGGATTTGTCTCATTCAGCTCAATACACTTCCCCCCTCCCCCTCCCCTCTCCCAGGTCTCCAAATTCGCAGCTAATCTGCAGTTAAAACGCAATGGATCTGCTGAACAGTTGTCTTATCTCTCTGCAGAGATAAGAGAGCTGAAATTCGCACCGCACTAGTGTGAATCCAGCCTTAGGTGTGAATGTGGCCCAATTCCTACTGCTACTTAATTCATACATATGTTTTGATCATGCAGTATTTTGTACCCATTGTGTCATTTCGGTAAACAAAAAAGAAAAGTTGGAAAATAATTTTGACTGATATACCCAATTCGTTCAGTGTCCTGTAAGCACTTTTGTGCTGGGAATTCTAAGATGCAGTTCACTTTTTTCAATACTGAATGAATATTTGTCAAATATTCTGACCTGTCAATGGCCAGGCTAACTGGACATTCACCGGCCCTGTATCTGCTGGAAGCGAGGGAGGGAGGGAGGGAAGGAGGGAGCATGGCCCCCTTATAAGTTAGGTAACTGTGTGTGTAAGATTTGATCTATTCAGGTCTAGCCACAACACAATCATTCAGTAGCCATAAAAGTGCCACCTACTGGATGACAATTAAAAATATATTAAATATCTATATGTGATATTTGATATGTAACACTATAAATAAAAGATATATACTAAAAGGCACAGCACCCTCTTTTTAAAAGGAAAACCGCAATATAAACAATACAGTAACCCAAAGCAACCAATCAGAGTTCAGGCTTCACTAAATTCTACAACAAACCTGGTAAGTAGGCAGTCTGGTAGAGGCAGAAAATGCAGCAGGTATGGAATAACAAAATAAATGCTATAAAATAAGTTTGGTGAAAGAGGTCCTTGGGATATAGTATTACCATACATGATTTTGTCAACTGGTAAAAAGTGAAATGTGATTGGCTGCAAGAGTCACATCATTAACCCTGAAGAAGGAAGTAAACCATGTCTTTAAGGCTGGGTTCACACTTGTCCGACAAACGCTCCGACATTAGGAGCTCATGTCGCATGACGTGTGAAAATCAATGTTTCCCTATGAGAGCCGTCTTAACTGATCCGACACAAGTCTGTCCGACTTTGAAAACGCTCCCTGTACTACTTTTGTCCGACATTGATCCTACTATCATTGAAGTCAGACCAAAGTAGGAGCCTTGTCCTTATCAGACATCCGACATGTGATTACAGCAGCAGTAAAAGGAATTTATCTCACTCTGGGATTGTTTTGATTGGTCAAAGAACAAGTCAGACTATCACAAAGTCGGTTCAAAGTAGTATCCTGTTTATGAAAGTCGGATTGATGTAGGACCAATGTAGGATGAATGTAGGACAAATGTAGGACAAATGTCGCAGAGCAAAGTAGGATGAAAGTTGTACTGCTGTCATGTAGTATAGTGTGAACCCAGCCGTACTGTTGTATAGTTATAGTAGACACACCTCTGTGCCTGATGTAGCTTATCAAAAACCTGTTTCTATGTGAAAATATTTTTGGTGATCCCTGTTAAAAAATCTTCATCACATTTTCATATCTCTTTACAGGAATGTCTGATGCTGCCATCATGGAGCTGAATCTCCCCACTGGAATCCCCATTGTATATGAGCTGGATGACAATTTAAAACCTCTCAAACCCATGGCCTTCCTTGGAGACGAGGAGACAGTGAAGAAGGCTATGGAGGCAGTGGCTGCCCAGGGCAAGGCTAAGAAATAGAGGCAATGTAAAGCCCGTCAACAATGTGGACTGTTTTTGTGAAAAAAACCAACTCTTCTACTGATTGTAAAATGTTATTCATTCAATCCTGTTGTAACTAATGCTCACTCTTATCACACACGGTCTTATTTTTACTGATGTCAGCCTTGTCATAACACCCTGTTTTGGTGACCACTCTGTCTAAAACAGAGATGCATAAGTCACGGCTGGGGTCCCCAGCATACAAGATACTGTATATCATTCATTTTTCTGTCATCAATTGGAGACCACATTTGCCTCTTCCAAAATGTTTTAATGTCTCTAGTCTACATGACAACAGAGGATAGACCCACGGAGATGTATACTCTAAACTCAAGGTCTCCACATACAACATATATGTCCAAAATATATTGGACACAACAGAGCCTGGCAACTCTTTACAACCCTGCGATTTCCAATCTCTTCTGAAATTAATCATCATTTGGTTGTCCACCCTTTCACACACACAGGTCCTCATGATCAAAAACATCTAAAAAAAAACTGTTATCATTACCTGTAGGAAACAATCAGATTCTTTTCATTCTCATCGTCTCTAGTGAAAAAAGACCATCTAAACAATAGTTTAATAATAAATAAATAATAATAATAAACAATAGCGCAGACTTTTCTGATCCATTCACCACTCATACCATCACCTTCACCTGTATCTATATAGGTTATTCTCATTACCTCACACATGTGTTTTTCTATTAAAAAAATGTTTTGCTTGTGATCTGTAAGGCTGGGTTCACACTACGATTTTCCCGTCCGTCAGCCGCATACGATTTCAGTTTTGAAAACGTACGGGCCCGTACGGGAAAACGCATACATAGACAATGCATTGCAAATCGTATGCACTCAGATGCATCCGGGTGCGTACGATTTGCTGGCAAAACGTTTTTTAACAGTACACAAAACCGTGTTCGACCACGGTTTTGAGTCAGTTTTTGAAACCGTATGGCAAACGCATACGTTTTTTTTTAACATTAAAGTCAATGGAAAACGCACATATGTGCGGTTCCATACGTATAAACCGTATGCGTTTTTCGTCTGCGCATGCGCATTTTCAAAACAAGAAAATCTTTTTTTATTAAATGACACTAATTCCAAAAACTTATGCGTTTTTTTAATCAAAACCGGATGGAACCGTACGCACTTTTTGAAACCATATACGTTTTATAAACGCATACGTTTACGTACGGTTCAATCCGTTTCAGCCGCATACGTTTTTTCATATAAATCGTATGCGGCTGACGGATGGGAAAATCGTAGTGTGAACCCAGCCTGTAGTGTTCTAAAGGTCATTTTTAATAGCCAGGCCCTGAAAATCCATGAAACATAAGTGCCCAAAATATTTTGCTTTCAGAACATTTTGTCATACTATTGTGTAATGTCCTTGACAAATCTGCAAACATGTTCTTATACCCAAATAAACAAATGCTACACCTGTATCTATTGTGTATTGTGCTACAGTTGTACATAGCAGTATATTCAGAACTGGATTCAGTGATCTGTTGATGCTAACCAGTCTGACGAACATTAGGCAAATTTGAATGACATATGAAGAGCTATGGAGACTTATGCCGCGTACACACGATCATTTTTTGGCATGAAAAAAAAACGTTGTTTTTCAGCATGTCCAAAAAACGAAGTTTTTTCCAACTTCATCATTAAAAACATTGTTGCCCACACACCATTATTTAAAATTTTTTTTGAACAAAGCTCGGTGACGTACAGCACGTAAAGGGGAAGTTCTATTCGCCTTTGGGCTGCTTTTAGCTGATTCCTTGGTAGTAAAAGATGATTTTTGTCTGTTACATCGTGATGAATGTGCTTATTACCCCATTATGAATGGTAGTTTTACCAGAACAAGCGCTCCCGTCCCATAACTGGCTTCTGAGCATGCGTGGGTTTAAAAACATCGTTTTAGCCCACACACGATCATTTTTTACAACCCGAAAAAACATGTTCCAATTAATTTTTTTTTCGTTTTTCAGAACATGAAAAACGATGTGATGCCCACACACGATCATTTTAAATGACCTTTTTGAGAAACTATGTTTTTTTCATGCCGAAAAATTATCGCGTGTACGCAGCATTAGGCATTTAATGTATGTGATAGAATAGGATTAGTGCTGACTAGACAAGGATGTCAGATGAAACATATAGACCAATATATTACTTCATACATTATCTAGAGAAATATCAACTCCTTAAGTTGCTTAAGGACATCAACCTATCCCCTTTCCATACATTTAAAATCTGATTTTGGAGTGTCCGTGTGCCTGAAGGCCCTTCCAGGTTGTAGCAGACATTTTTTGTCAGCTCTTTTGGAGAAAGAGTTGATCGTTTGGACTGGATTTTTTCAAGCAATTTGCTACTATTTACACCTAAGAAAGGCCAGCAGCACGGATGTCTATATCATGTGGGCAAAAAGTATGCACATTTCCCCAATGCAAACATGCATGTTTGTACAACAATCTTTTGCATCATTAATGTCTGCAGTTAACTTTAGGTTTGACTATTCTACCACAACGACCAAGGAATATGATATTTGCTTGTATGGAAATCTAGCTTTGATTTGTCCTACTAATATCCAACACACGAGAGACAAGGTCACGGTGGATTCCAGTGCAGTAGCTATATGTGCAAAATCTGGTGCAGCTGTGCATAGAAACCAAATCAGCTTCCATTTTTTTTTTTTTTTTTGTCAAGGCCTAATTGAACAAGCTGAAGTTAGAAGCTGATTGACAACCATGCACAGTCAGGGCCGTCTTTTCGATTGGGCACGTTGGGCAGTTGCCCGGGGGCCCCACTTGGCTGGGGGCCCATCTGGCCAGTGAACCACCAGTCAACTTGCTAACCGCGGGCACCCGGCAGCCTCCCGCCTAATGCACGGGATGGATGGACATGTCATGCCCGCCAGCCAATAGACATCACCGCCGTCGCAGCATCACTTCCATTGTCCGCGGGGGGGGATTTGGATGTAAAAGCTCCTGCCTGAGTCTGACCACCGAAGAGATGAGGGCGCCGGGCTGCTCCCCCCCCTCTGCTCCCAAAATTTGGATGCCTCCACTCCACCTCCTCTCTGCTCCAGGAAGCGTCCGTGCACCGTGTGGCCCAGGGGACAGCTGGCTGTGAAGGAAGAACATGCCGAAGGTGGAGGCTGCCAAGGAGCCAATGGAAGGAGCAGAGCAGCGAGCACCCCAGCGAGCACCCCCCGGATCTAGAGGGAGACTCAGCGCTGCCACGCTGTTGCCCATCAGGTACCTGGCATCCTGTACACACATGCCAGCACACTGAGAGGGGGCAGGGTGAGCAGAGGAGGGACAGCGCTATGTGGTCTGTCTCAGCCAGATCCCCCTCTTCTGCCTCTGAGCCCCCCCTCCTCTGCCTCTGAGCCCCCCCTCCTCTGCCTCTGAGCCCCCCTTCCTCTGCCTCTGAGCCCCCCTTCCTCTGCCTCTGAGCCCCCCTTCCTCTGCCTCTGAGCCCCCTGCCTCTCAGATCTCCCTCCTCTGCCTCTGAGCCCCCCCTCCTCTGCCTCTCAGATCCCCCTCTTCTGCCTCTGAGCCCCCCCTCCTCTGCCTCTCAGATCCCCCTCTTCTGCCTCTCAGATCCCCCTCCTCTGCCTCTCAGATCCCCCTCCTCTGCCTCTCAGATCCCCCTCCTCTGCCTCTCAGATCCCCCTCTTCTGCTTCTGAGCTCCCCCTCCTCTGCCTCTCAGATCCCCCTCCTCTGCCTCTGAGCCCCCCCTCCTCTGCCTCTCAGATCCCCCTCCTCTGCCTCTCAGATCCCCCTCCTCTGCCTCTCAGATCCCCCTCCTCTGCCTCTGAGCCCTCCCTCCTCTGCCTCTCAGATCCCCTCTTCTGCTTCTGAGCCCCCCCTCCTCTGCCTCTCAACCCCCTGCCTCTCAGATCCCCCTCTTCTGCCTCTGAGCCCCCCCTCCTCTGCCTCTCAGATCCCCCTCTTCTGCCTCTCAGATCCCCCTCTTCTGCCTCTGAGCCCCCCTCCTCTGCCTCTCAGATCCCCCTCCTCTGCCTCTGAGCCCCCCCTCCTCTGCCTCTCAGATCCCCCTCTTTTGCTTCTGAGCCCCCCCTCCTCTGCCTCTCAACCCCCTGCCTCTCAGATCCCCCTCTTCTGCCTCTGAGCCCCCCCTCCTCTGCCTCTCAGATCCCCCTCTTCTGCCTCTGAGCCCCCCTCCTCTGCCTCTCAGATCCCCCTCCTCTGCCTCTCAGATCCCCCTCCTCTGCCTCTCAGATCCCCCTTCTCTGCCTCTCAGATCCCCCTCCTCTGCCTCTCAGATCCCCCTCCTCTGCCTCTGAGCCCCCCCTCCTCTGCCTCTCAGATCCCCCTCTTCTGCTTCTGAGCCCCCCCTCCTCTGCCTCTCAACCCCCTGCCTCTCAGATCCCCCTCTTCTGCCTTTGAGCCCCCCCTCTTCTGCCTCTGAGCCCCCCCTCCTCTGCCTCTCAGATCCCCCTCTTCTGCCTCTGAGCCCCCCCTCCTCTGCCTCTTAGTCCCCCCTCCTCTGCCTCTGAGTCCCCCCTCTTCTGCCTCTGAGCCCCCCTCCTCTGCCTCTGAGTCCCCCCTCCTCTGCCTCTCAGATCCCCCTCCTCTGCCTCTCAGATCCCCCTCCTCTGCCTCTCAGATCCCCCTCTTCTGCCTCTGAGCCCCCCTCCTCTGCCTCTGAGCCCCCCTCCTCTGCCTTTGAGTCCCCCCTCCTCTGCCTCTGAGTCCCCCCTCCTCTGCCTCTGAGTCCCCCCTCCTCTGCCTCTCAGATCCCCCTCCTCTGCCTCTCAGATCCCCCTCCTCTGCCTCTGAGCCCTCCCTCCTCTGCCTCTCAGATCCCCCTCTTCTGCTTCTGAGCCCCCCCTCCTCTGCCTCTCAACCCCCTGCCTCTCAGATCCCCCTCTTCTGCCTCTGAGCCCCCCCTCCTCTGCCTCTCAGATCCCCCTCTTCTGCCTCTCAGATCCCCCTCTTCTGCCTCTGAGCCCCCCTCCTATGCCTCTGAGTCCCCCCTCCTCTGCCTCTCAGATCCCCCTCCTCTGCCTCTGAGCCCCCCCTCCTCTGCCTCTCAGATCCCCCTCTTCTGCTTCTGAGCCCCCCCTCCTCTGCCTCTCAACCCCCTGCCTCTCAGATCCCCCTCCTCTGCCTCTGAGCCCCCCCTCCTCTGCCTCTCAGATCCCCCTCTTCTGCCTCTGAGCCCCCCTCATCTGCCTCTCAGATCCCCCTCCTCTGCCTCTCAGATCCCCCTCCTCTGCCTCTCAGATCCCCCTTCTCTGCCTCTCAGATCCCCCTCCTCTGCCTCTCAGATCCCACTCCTCTGCCTCTGAGCCCCCCCTCCTCTGCCTCTCAGATCCCCCTCTTCTGCTTCTGAGCCCCCCCTCCTCTGCCTCTCAACCCCCTGCCTCTCAGATCCCCCTCTTCTGCCTCTGAGCCCCCCCTCTTCTGCCTCTGAGCCCCCCCTCCTCTGCCTCTCAGATCTGCCTCTGAGCCCCCCTCCTCTGCCTCTTAGTCCCCCCTCCTCTGCCTCTGAGTCCCCCCTCCTCTGCCTCTCAGATCCCCCTCCTGTGCCTCTCAGATCCCCCTCTTCTGCCTCTGAGCCCCCCCTCTTCTGCCTCTCAGATCCCCCTCTTCTGCCTCTGAGCCCCCCTCCTCTGCCTCTCAGATCCCCCTCCTCTGCCTCTCAGATCCCCCTCCTCTGCCTCTCAGCTCCCCCTCCTCTGCCTCTCAGATCCCCCTCTTCTGCCTCTGAGCCCCCCCTCCTCTGCCTCTCAGATCCCCCTCTTCTGCCTCTGAGCCCCCCCTCCTCTGCCTCTGAGCCCCCCCTCCTCTGCCTCTGAGCCCCCCGTCTTCTGCCTCTGAGTCCCCCCTCCTCTGCCTCTCAGATCCCCCTCCTCTGCCTCTCAGATCCCCCTCCTCTGCCTCTGAGCCCCCCCTCCTCTGCCTCTGAGCCCCCCCTCCTCTGCCTCTGAGCCCCCCCTCGTCTGCCTCTCAGATCCCCCTCCTCTGCCTCTCAGATCCCCCTTCTCTGCCTCTCAGACAGGGGACGGGTGCCAATTGATACGCTGAATCTGAAGACAGGTGACGATGGCAGTTGACATGCTGAATCTGGTGGCAGGTGACAGTGGCAAGTGACACGCTGACACAAGTGACACGCTGTAAAATAGGTGCGTAAATTGGGGCTTGTAGGGGCCCCATAGCATTACTTTGCCCAGGGGCCCATGATGCTATTAAGATGGCCCTGTGCACAGTTGAACCAGATTTTGCACTTTGGGTTTAGTTAATCAATCTCTATATGTCTAAGTTTACAGCAACCCTGCCACTATAGAAAACATTTTAAAGCAAGCAATAGAAGGGAAAATATATATATATACACCAGTGGCGGGTGGTGCTCAAAATTTTTGGGGGGGCGCAAACGAAAAAAAAAAATATTGCAGCCTCACTGTGCCCATCACATGCAGCCACTGTGCCATGCCACCAAATGCAGCCACTGTGCCACCAAATGCAGCCACTGTGCCATGCCACCAAATGCAGCCACTGTGCCATCAATTGTCACCACTGTGCCATGCCATCAAACACAGAAACTGTGCCATCAATTGTCACCACTGTGCCATGCCATCAAATGCAGCCACTGTGCCATCAATTGTCACCACTGTGCCATGCCACCAAATGCAGCCACTGTGCCATCAATTGTCACCACTGTGCCATGCCATCAAACACAGCAACTGTGCCATCAATTGTCACCACTGTGCCATGCCATCAAATGCAGCCACTGTGCCATCAATTGTCACCACTGTGCCATGCAACACAGCAACTGTGCCATCAATTGTCACCACTGTGCCATGCCATCATATGCAGTCACTGTGCCATCAATTGTCACCACTGTGCCATGCCATCAAACGCCACCACTGTGCCATCAATTGTCACCACTGTGCCATGCCATCAAACGCCACCACTGTGCCATCAATTGTCACCAATGTGCCATGCCATCAAACGCAGCTACTGTGCCCATCAATTGTCACCAATGTGCCATGCCATCATATGCAGTCACTGTGCCATCAATTGTCACCACTGTGCCATGCCATCAAATGCAGTCACTGTGCCATCAATTGTCACCACTGTGCCATGCCATCAAATGCAGTCACTGTGCCATCAATTGTCACCACTGTGCCATGCCATCAAACGCCACCACTGTGCCATCAATTGTCACCACTGTGCCAGGCCATCATATGCAGTCACTGTGCCATCAATTGTCACCACTGTGCCATGCCATCATATTCAGTCACTGTGCCATCAATTGTCACCAATGTGCCATGCCATCAAACGCAGCTACTGTGCCCATCAACTGTCACCAATGTGCCATGCCATCATATGCAGTCACTGTGCCATCAATTGTCACCACTGTGCTATGCCATCATATGCAGTCACTGTGCCATCAATTGTCACCACTGTGCCATGCCATCAAACGCAGTCACTGTGCCATCAATTGTCACCTCTGTGCCATGCCATCAAATGCAGTCACTGTGCCATCAATTGTCACCACTGTGCCATGCCATCAAATGCAGTCACTGTGCCATCAATTGTCACCACTGTGCCATGCCACCAAACGCCACCACTGTGCCATCAATTGTCACCACTGTGCCATGCCATCAAACGCCACCACTGTGCCATCAATTGTCACCACTGTGCCATGCCATCATATGCAGTCACTGTGCCATCAATTGTCACCACTGTGCCATGCCATCAAACGCCACCACTGTGCCATCAATTGTCACCACTGTGCCATGCCATCATATGCAGTCACTGTGCCATCAATTGTCACCACTTGTGTCACCAATTGTGCCATGCCATCAAACGCCACCACTGTGCCATCAATTGTCACCAATGTGCCATGCCATCAAAAGCAGCTACTGTGTCCATCAATTGTCACCACTGTGCCATGCCATCAAACGCAGTCACTGTGCCATCAATTGTCACCTCTGTGCCATGCCATCAAACGCAGTCACTGTGCCATCAATTGTCACCACTGTGCCATGCCATCAAATGCAGTCACTGTGCCATCAATTGTCACCACTGTGCCATGCCATCAAATGCAGTCACTGTGCCATCAATTGTCACCACTGTGCCATGCCATCATATTCAGTCACTGTGCCATCAATTGTCACCACTGTGCCCCATGCCACTGTGATCATTGTCGCCTCTATGCCCCATGATGCCACTGTGCCCCATGCCACTGTGCCCCATGCTGCCACTGTGCCCCATGCTGCCACTGTGCCCCATGCTGCCACTGTGCCCCATGCTGTCACTGTGCCCCATGCTGCCACTGTCCCCTATGCTGCCACTGTGCCCCATGCTGCCCCTTTCCCTGTAAAAAAAATCACTTACCTGACGCTTCCATGTCCTCCCTCGATGTCTTCTGCCGCCGTGGAGAAGCTTCAGCCAATCAGGTTCCTGAAAACCAGAATCCGGGAACCTGATTGGCTGAAACGGCTGTCAGTCTAATGCAAGGACCGCAGGTTGCCTGCTCTCCGAGCATAGACTTCCGAGAGCCGGAGGGCGGCACTGGAAAAGCCTATCAGAGCCGCTGGCTTTGATAGGTAGTTCCCCTCAGCCAACCAGCTGCCGCTATTCGGGTAACCGGCGTCCCATGTCCGGTTATACGAATAGACCAGGCAGCTGGCAACAGTAACACACGTCCAATGCATAGCATTGAACGTGTGTTACTTGCGAGAGGGGGTGGCGCTGCAGCGCCCTCTATAGACGGCCGCCAGAACTTCGGCTAAAATGTCAAAATGACATTTTAGCCGAAGAAAAGTTCTTAAAGGGCCCGTTTTTTTTTTTCTTGTGAGGGGGGGCGGCGCCCTGCGCCCATATGGGCGGGCCGCCACTGATATACACTGTATGTATGTATATATATATACACACACACACACACACACAAAAACAGTCTTTGGAATGATATGAATTTCTGCACAAATTGGTTATAAAATGTGATCTGATCTTCATCTAAGGCCTCGTACACACGATCGGACATATCCGATGAAAACGGTCCGCGGACCATTTCCATCGGATATGTCCGATCGGGAGTTTGATCCGATGGCGTGTACACACCATCGGATCAAATTCCCCGCCGCCGGACGGCGCGGTGACGTGGCGGTGACGTGGCGGTGACGTTGACGCCGCCACGTCACCGCCACGTCACCGCACCAGGAAGTTAAACACTTCCGCGCATGCGCCGAATCCATTCGGCGGCGGCGCGGCGGCGGTGGGGGACGACATGTCTGCTGGTAAGTGTACTAACCAGCAGACATGTCGGGCGGACAGATTCCCACCGGATAGATTTCAAAGCATGCTTTGAAATCTGTCGGGTGGAGAAATCTGTCCGCTAGCCCATACACACGAGCGGAGATGTCTGCTGAAACGGTCCATCTGACCGTTTTCAGCGGACATATCCCCTCGTGTGTACGAGGCCTCAGTCACAACAATAGACAATCACAGTCTGCTTAAACTAATAACACACAAAGAATTAAATGTTACCATGTTTTTATTGAACACACCATGTAAACATTCACAGTGCAGGTGGAAAATGTATGTGAACCCTTGGATTTAACCACTTGCCTACTGTGCACCTACACCCCCTTCCTGCCCAGACAAAATTTAAGCTTCTGCAACTGCGTCGCTTTAACTGACAATTGCGCGGTCGTGCGGATGTGGCTCCCAAACAAAATTGGCTTATTTTTTTTCCCACAAATAGAGCTTTCTTTTGGTGGTATTTGATCACCTCTGCGGTTTTTATTTTTTGCGCTATAAACAAAAATAGAGCGTCAATTTTGAAAAAAAAATGCAATATTTTTTACTTTTTGCTATAATAAATATCCCCAAAAATATATTAAAAAAATATTTTTTTTCCTCAGTTTAGGCCAATACGTATTCTTCTACATATTTTTGGTAAAAAATGCAATAAGCGTTTATCGATTGGTTTGCGCAAAATTTATAGTGTTTACAAAATAGGGGATAGTTTATGGCATTTTTATTATTTTATTTTTTACTATTAATTGCGGCGATCTGCGATTTTTTTATTGGGACTGCGACGTTATGGCGGACACTTCGGACACTTTTGTGACATTTTTGGGACCATTTACATTTATACAGTGAACAATGCTATAAATATGCATTGATTACTGTATAAATGTGACTGGCAGTGAAGGGGTTAACCACTAGGGGGCGGGGAAGGGGTTAAATATGTGTCCTATGAGTGTTCTAATTGTGGGGGGAGGGGGGTGACTGGGGGAGGTGACCGATTGTGTCCCTATGTACAAGGAACACAATCTGTCTCCTCTCTCCCTGACAGGGACGTGCAGCTCTGTGTTTACACACAGAGCTGCACGTCCCCGCTCAGTTACTGGGCAAACTCGCACCGGGATCCCAGCTGAGCGGCGCGTGCACGTCCCCGCTCAGTTACTGGGCAAACTCGCACCGGGATCCCAGCGGCGCGGCGCGCGCGCGGCTTTAAAGAGACAGCACGTCATATGACGTGCTGTCAGGACAATGGAGTCCTCCGCCCGCCGTCATTTGACGGTGGGCGGTGGACAAGTGGTTAATAACTGGTTGACCCTCCTTTGGCAGCAATAACTTCAACCAAACCTTTCCTGTAGTTGCAGATCAGATGTGCACAACAGTCAGGAGTAATTCTTGACCATTCCTCTTTACAGAACTGTTTCAGTTCAACAATATTATTGGGATGTCTGGTGTGAATTGCTTTCTTGAGGTCATGCCACAGCATCTCAATCGGGTTGAGGTCAGGACTCTGACTGGGCCACTCCAGAAGGCATATTTTCTTCTGTTTAAGCCATTCTGTTGTTATTTTACTTCTATGCTTTGGGTCGTTGTCCTGTTGCAACACCCATCTTTTGTTAAGCTTTAGCTGGTGGACAGATGGCCTTAAGTTCTCCTACAAAATGTCTTGATAAACTTGGGAATTTTTTTTTCTTTCGATGATAGCAATCCGTCCAGGTCCTGACACAGCAAAGCAGACCCAAACCATGATGCCTCCACCACCATACTTCACAGTTGTGATGAGGTTTTGATATTGGTGTGCTGTGCCTCTTTTTCTCCACACATAGTGTTGTGTTTCTTCCAAACAATTCAACTTTGTTTTCATCTGTCCACAGAATATTTTGCCAGTACTGCTGTGGAACATCCAGGTGCTCTTGTGCAAACTGTAAACGTGCAGCAATGTTTTTTTTTGGACAGCAGTGGCTTCCTCTGTGGTATCCTCCCATGAAATCAATTCTTGTTTAGTGTTTTACGTATAGTAGATTCGCTAACAGGGATGTTAGCATATGCCAAAGACTTTTGTAAGTCTTTAGCTGACACTCCAGGATTCTTAAGATTCTTCTTCACCTCATTGAGCATACTGTGCTGTGCTCTTGCAGTCATCTTTACAGGATGCCACTCCTAGGGAGAGTAGTAGCAGTGCTGAACTTTCTCCATTTATAGACAATTTGTCTTACCATGGACTGATGAACAGCAAGGCTTTTGGAGATACTTTTATAACCCTTTTCAGCTTTATGCAAGCCAAAAATTCTTAATCGTAGGTCTTCTGAGAGCTCTTTTGTGCGGGGCATCATTCACACCAGGCAATGCTTCTTGTGAAAAGCAAACCCAGAACTGGTGTGTGTTTTTTATAGGGCAGGGAAGCTGTAACCAACACCTCCAATCTGATCTCATTGATTGGACTCCAGTTGGCTGACACCCCACTCTAATTAGCTCTTGGAGATGTCATTAGTCCAGGGATTCACATACTTTTTCCACCTGCACTGTGAATGTTTACATGGTGTGTTCAATAAAAACATGGTAACATTTAATTCTTAGTTATTAGTTTAAGCAGACTGTGATTGTCTATTGTTGTGACTTAGATGAAGATCAGATCACATTGTATGACCAATTTGTGCAGAAATCCATATCATTCCAAAGGGGTTAACATACTTTTTCTTGCAACTGTATGTATACACACACACACACACACACACACACATATATATATATATATATATATATATATATATATATATATTCCACATTGAAACTTTCAGGAATATGAGTAAACACTAAATGAAATAAATCATAGACTCAAATTTTAACATTGCAAACATAAATACAATCAGATAGTGAATTTTGGCTCAATAATGAACTGCAGAACAATAATGTCCAAGAATCCGTGAATAAAATGATAATTTAAGTCCCAACAAAATTCATCAAACATTTTCCAGTGAAGAAGTCATTTAATTAATCCAATGAATGGGTCACTGTAGGAATCCTCCACCAACACCAATAAGACTCTATCACACAGCCTAATCACCAGATGGAGATGATCCCTAATACAGAGATCATAACCGCATTGGAATAAGATGTTCTGATGATCTGTCTCAGCAGACCCGATGGTGACTCCAATTGGTCATATAGGGGAAAGTCACACAAACCCCAGGTATCAGGATCAAAAATAAAGCAAGGAACAATCTCCAATGGTGAAGTATATCAACAAAAGTTTATTTTAAAATAGCGCTTATAAACAATCCACAAGGATAGAAGTAAAAAAAAACAGATGGACGCAGGGACGACCAGTGTTGTAAGTAAGTACCAGTGTTGGAGTTACAATAAACGCAGTTACCTAACGCAGCCCCTTTTGAGGGTAACGATTAATCTACCTGATTACTCTTCCCCTCACGGTAACGCAGTTCCCATTACTTGGGCGGCATTACCATAATTACATCTACGGCCACTAGATGGCAGCAGAGTAATTGCTTCTGCCAGCGCTGTGAACATAAATATGGGTGGAACTCCGCTTTAGAATCATGTGACCGCTGTGATGGCCTGTCACAGCGGTCTGAAAACTCCTAATCGCAAGGAGCCCTGGATACAATGAGCCCCACCCGCCTCACACTGACCTATCACCGGGGAACAACTCACATCGATCACACACACTGTGTGCGCAACCTGATCAATGATCCGGGGAACACGAGGCTGGAACAAAATGTTCCACATAACAAACGTTCCCTATACAACACAGTGTACACAGCGACATATAGTGGTCAACATGGTAAGTGCAGGACACCTATACAGACCAATGATCAGCAGGTTATTTTTGGTCAGTGATTTCATCTCTTCATCAGACAACAAAGAAAAATCTGACATCCCCATTCAAGATCCCTTGCATCTAATAAAGCTTATATAAGATAAATAAAATAATAAACAATAAACTATAGAAAATTCTAATAAAGCCTAATATAAGATTTTAAATTACAGACTCTGTAAACGTCAAGGGAATGTAAATTATAAACATACATTTTAATCCAGCTTATAATTTGGATGTAATATGTAGCAGATGGATAAGGGTTTTAAGTCCTATTAGCTGCACATACATGGTTGGATGGATGCACCTAGGCTGGGATATACACGAGATCACCATTTGTTTCCGTTTTTCTTCTCTCAAGGATATGGCATTCTTTTGTCTTGGAGTATTAACTCACTGTTCCCTGGCAAGCGCCCATCATCTGTTTCACAACAAAGCAATGTAGAATATTAAAAAAAAATTCAGTTACTTTGGTGAGTAACTAATTACTTTTTCAATGTAGTAACTGAGTCACTAACGCAATTACTTTTTCGGAGAAGTAATTTGTAACTGTAACTAATTACTTTTTTTAAAGTAAGATGAGCAACACTGGGGACGACTGCGTTCCACTGTGGGCGGAAATGACGTATCATGCTTGACCAGAGCCAATGCGTTTCGTCAGCATGCCTGACATCATTAGGGGTCACATGACCGGATACATCAACTCCATGATTTATACTACCGCTCCATTAAAGGATATCCAATCCAGTTCTTCCAAATCACATAAAATTTGCTTAAAATAAGCATTGAACTAACAAACCTACATATCAGATAATTATTGGAAATTGAATGAAATTGAAACATTAAACTACAATCAATACATTTGCATAAATGTGAAGAATTAGGAATTCAACCTCATATGCGACACCTAGTGGTGTGCACTTGCTAGTGCAGTCGCTGTAGATCTGAGAGGAAGATCTAAAATGAGGGGAAGCTCTACTGATTTTATCATCCAATCATGTGCAAGCTAAAATGCTGTTTTTTATTTTCCTTGCATGTCCCCCTCTACAGCGACTGCACTTCCAAGTGCACTTGTAGTACAAAGTTTATTTGCCTTTAGTAAATAACCCCCTATGGAAAAGGAAACCCCTTTTTAATATTATTGAGGTGTTCATTTATTCTTTTAGTCAAATGTCTCGTGGTGCACCCGATATATTGTAACCCACAGGGACAGGCCACTAAATATGTGACGTGTGGATTTACAAGTCATGAACTTCTTAATACTAAATTCCGTACCGTACTGAATGATTTAAATGTATCTATTTTTCTTTTTTTTTCTGGTAGTTAGGCATGCTTTGCATTTCTGTCAATAGTAGAAGCTAGTTTAGTCTAGAAAAGTGACCTTGTTTTTAGGGGGTCGTGGATATTGGGAGCTAATCAATTTCTTAAATTACGTGTTCAACGGTAAATGAACTGTGAACGCTTGGGGATTAAATTAATTAACGTTTTATCCCTTTATAGTATTGGCCAATGTTTTCTCACGACACATTCTAGTGCCTTATAATCTTGGTTAAAGCGGATCTCCACCCTAAAGTGAAGATCCGCTGATCGGAACCCTCCCCCCCCCTCCGGTGTCACATTTGACACCTTTTAGGGGGGAGGGGGGTGCAGATACCTGTCTAAAGACAGGTATCTGCACCCACTTCTGGCCCGCAGTCTCGGGCAAAAGTCTGGTTTTTCCCGTTGTGTGCTGGGAACTCTCGGCTCCCAGCATACAGCAGGAGCCAATCGGCGGGCGCAGCGCGACTCGCGCATGCGCCGTAGGGAACCGGGCAGTGAAGCCGCAGCGCTTCACTTCCTGGTTCCCTCACCGTGGATGGAGGGGGGAGCAACAGAGAGATGAGGGAGCGCTCGTCCTCTGCTGCGGACGCCGCTGGACTCCAGGACAGGTAAGTGTCCTATTTTTAAAAGTCAGCAGCTGCAGTATTTGTAGCTGCTGGCTTTTAAAAAACATTTTTAATGGGCCATCCGCTTTAAGGTTAGTTAAAAAGGCCATCGGTTCACCTATTCCATTATTTTTCGCTTTATCTATCAATAATGTCGTTCTGTCCATTTCCATTACCTGCTTCTGCAGTGGTGCCAAACTTTGCTCATTGTACCCTTTTTCTTTGAACTTGTTCACAACTAGGTCTGACTGTGATATAAAGTCACCCATGCTGTAACAATTGCGTCACACATGCATCAGCTGTCCCTTCGGGATTTTCCCAACCATTTGGGGTGGTGGCAACTAGCTGTTCCTGTCTTTATCCTTGAAGAAAGTTTTGGTGGAGATTAAACCTTCACCTTTCATCAGTATCAGATCCAGGAAGCTCTGTTCATGTAAATTCTAGCTGCCAGTAAACTTAAGTCCATAAAGGTTATTGTTAATATTTGATTAAAAAAAATGTAGTCTTTCTTCTGTGCCATTCCATAATATTAACATAATATTATGGGATGGCACAGAAGCAAGACTAAAAGTTTTTTTTATCAAATATTAAAAATAACCATTATAGACTTAAGTTTACTGGCAGTTGGAATTTACATAAACAGAGCTTCTTGGATCTGTTACTGATGAATCAAAGAAAAGGGGTACCATGAGTGAAGTTTAGCACCACTGCAGAAGCAGGTAATGGAAATCGACAGAACAACATTATTGATAGATAAACCCAAAAATAATAGAATAAGTGAATAAAGTTAACTAACTTTAACAGAGATTATAAGGCACTAGAATGTATCGGGAGAAAACATTGGCCAATACTATTAGGCCGCATACACACGATCGGGTTGGTCCAATGAAACTGGCCTTAAGGCCAGTTTCATCGGACCAAGCCGATCGTGTGTACGGCCCATCGGACCATTGTCTATCGGACCAAAGTTTTAAAACTTGCTATAAAATCGGTCCGATGGATGCCTGACCATCGGACCAAAACGATGGTTAGTACGCAAAAGCATCGGACCAAAAACCCTGCGCATGCTCAGAATCAAGTCGCATGCTTGGAAGCATTGAACTTCGTTTTTTCAGCACGTTGTTGTGTTCTACGTCACCGCGTTTTGACCTGATCGGATTTCGGGCTGATGGTGTCTACACACATCAAACCATCAGGCCACTTCAGCGGTGACCCGATGAAAACGGTCCGTCGGACCATTCTCATCTGGTTGGTCCGATCGTGTGTACGCGGTCTTAAGGGATAACAAATTAATTTAATCCCCAGCATCAACAGTTAATTTACCGTAGAGCACCTAATTTAAGAAATAGATTAGCTCCCAATATGCACGACCCCCCTAAAAAGAAGGTCACTTTTCTAAACCAAACTGGCTTCCACTATTGTTGGAACTGCAAAGCAAAAAAAGAAAAGGAAAATAGATACATTTAAATCATTCAGTACGGCTAAGGAATTTAGTATCAAGAAGTTCATGACTTGAAAATCCACACATGTCACATATTAAGTGGCCTGTCCCTGTGGGTTACAATATAATGGGCGCACCATGAGACATTTAAGTACAAGAATAAATGAACACCTCAATAATATTAAAAAGGGGTTTCCTAAACATAGTCTTTCCAACCATTTTAGAATGTACCACATTAAAGACCCCGAGTTTAGCCACCTTCTTTGGCATTGACAGGGTGGAACCCCACTGAAGAGGGGGGTATATGAGGACTTCAAAAAATAAAGCTGAATGGATTTTTAGATTAAATACACTCAATCCTGTGGGTATTAGTGTTGATATAGACTTAAATTGTTTCTTGTAAAATTATTAGTGATTGGGTTGTTTTTTTATCAATATTGGAAAAGGTGTTCCTCAGCCAATCCAAACATTTCAGTTTTTTTCTTGTTAGAAAAAAAAAACATTCCAGCTATATGAGATATATGGTGTATTGTGATAAAGTGTTACTGTTGGTTGCCACATGATGGCCAGCGTTTATATGGGTATTGGCCATTTACTTCCTGCCACCACTAGGTGTCACATATGTTGATGTTGAATTCCTAATTCTTTACATTTATGAAAATGTATTGATTGTAGTTTAATATTTAAATTTAATGCAATTTGCTATTAATTATCTGATATGTAGGTTTGTTAGTTCAATGCTTATTTTAAGCAAATTTTATGTTATTTGGAAGGATTGGATTGGATATCCTTCATTGGGCGGTAGTATAAATTATGGAGGTGCTGTATCCGGTCATGTGACTCCTGATGACATCAGACGTGCTGACAAAATGCGTTGGTTGTGGTTGAGCGTGATATACATCACTTCTGCCCCACAGTGGAACGCAGGTGGAGCGCAAACGGCATCCCCACATCCATCTGTTCTTTTTTCACTTCTATCCTTGTGGATTGTTTTTAAACGCTATTTTATAGTAAACTTTCGTTAATATACTTCACCATAGGAGATTGTTTCTTGCTTTATTCTTTAAGGAATTGATATCAGGAGTGCGGTTCATCACATAATATTTTATTCACCGGGTTTTTTCAAAACTTTATGGAGCAGCTCCATTAACCTCCCTGGCGGTATGATTATGTCAGATTTTAGGTGCTGAAAGCGGTACCATTATTTTGCATGGAAATTTGGCGTTTGATATTGTAGGCCTGTATTTTTTTAGGAATAACTCACTTAAATCTTTCCAAAGAAGAGTCTAGTAGACATCTCAGGTATGATAAAGTTTGAAAAACATAAATTATAATATAATAAATAACTAGGGTTGTCCCGATACCGATACTAGTATCGGTATCGGGACCGATACCGAGTATTTGCGGGAGTACTTGTACTCGCGCAAATACCCCCGATGCCTAAATAGAATACTTCCTGCTGCCACCGTCGCCACCACCGCAAGCCGCCGCATACCACAAAGCTGCCGCCGCCGCATACTGCCGCGTTAATCCCCGTGCATTGTAATCGCCGCATTACAGGCACCTTTCGTTTAAATTCTTCTAATGCCTGCCGCGCCATGTATAGACACTCCCCTTCTCGGTATTGAACGGATCTGTCCAATCCCGAGCAAGGGGGAGTGTCTATGCACTGAGCCGTGTATAGACACTACCCCTTGCTCGGGATTGGACGGATCGGTCCAATCCCGAGAAGGGGAGTGTCTTTACGCGGCGGTCATTAAGAATTCAAACAAAAGGTGCCTGTAATGCGGCGATTACAATACACGGGGATTAATGCGGCATCATCTACTACAGGTATGGGGGACAGGACATGGCTGCAATATGTGGGGTACATGACATGGCTGCAATATGTGGGGGACAGGACATGGCTGCATATATGGGGGACATGACATGGCTGCAATATGTGGGGGACATGACATGGCTGCATATATGGGGGACATGGCATGGCTGCAATATGTGGGGAACATGACATGGCTGCAATATGTGGGGGACATGACATGGCTGCAATATGTGGGGGACATGACATGGCTGCATATATGGGGGACATGACATGGCTGCAATATGTGGGGGAAATGACATGGCTGCAATATGTGGGGGACATGACATGGCTGCAATATGTGGGGGACAGGACATGGCTGCAATATGTGGGGGACATGACATGGCTGCAATATGTGGGGGGACATGGCTGGGGGGACATGGCTGCATTTGGGGACACATTAAAAAAAGTATCGGTATTTGGTATCGGCGAGTACATGAAAAAAAGTATCGGTACTTGTACTCGGTCCTAAAAAAGTGGTATCGGGACAACCCTATAATAACTATAAATAATTATAACAAATAATAATGTAATTATAATAAAAATTATTCAATAATGTAATCAAATCAAAAACACTGAAATTTGCTCAGTTGCAGAATTGTCGCTGTCATTACTTTTATTGTTTGATAACGAATTTCCCCACAATTTGCTATCGTTCAATTCTGCAAGTGATTCTAATTTATTATCGCTGTTTTCTAGCTGGTCTAAAAACACTTTTTTGGTTGCTATGGACAATTTCCAGTTTCCAGGCAGAAAGTGATGCCACCCGGCTACTCCACCCTTTGTTGCATCACATTTCTGGGGGTTTTAATTATATAAAAGTGCATGTAGGACACTGGGCAGACCACTAGGGACAAAGGGGGTGTGTATTTATTTCATACAGTACTGTAATCTATAAGATTATAGTATACTGTATGTATTGTGTGTATTTTCTTTTTTGAATTTGGTAGCGATCTCCGCCCTGTGTGTCGTAAACGTCGCAGGGAACGGAGCTCGGCGGCAACCGGGCACTGTGATTCGAGCGAGGAGGACACAGCTCAATCACACAGCGGGGAGGCATCGCAGGATCCAGGGACAAGGTAAGTAACCTGTGCCTGTGAATACTGCGATGCGATCCCGAGTCAGGCTCAGGGTTACCGCTTTTGGTGCTGAAATTCCACCCAAGCCACACTCGGGAAATACAGCTGAGGGGGTGAAAAAAAATGATTTATTTCAACACTCATTTGCGTGGGTAGGGAATTAAAGCCCTTTCACACTGGGGAGGTGGGGGTGTCGGCGGAAAAGCGCTGCTAATTTTCATCAGAAACATGCAAACAAGATGTTTTGCCAGTTTGATAGTTCAACAATCATCTTTATGTCTGCAGTTTGACTAAAGCTGCCAAAACAGTGGATGGTCCACAACCTGGCTACCAGATGATTGATCTCCATACAAATACAGTATGCTAATTTATATTAGGCTAACTTGTACGTTTTGGGTATGCAGACACAAGTCTGTCTAGGAGAAACAATAGGGTCATGGAAGTACCTACAAATATAATTCTCTTGTAATTCTCTTTAAACAGCCAAAATGGGCACATGTCTTCTAATCTCTGTAGGCACCTTCAAATGACCCTGACAACAATGTCCTCAGGAATAATAAAAATAATAAAGTATAATAAAAATGTACCAGGAACCCCTGCTCTGCAGCCCACTAAAGCCAGCTATCAATTCACACCAGCCTGGTATACATTGATGGCTGGGTAGACCTTACGCCCAACTGTAATAGGCAAAAGTTGTAAAAAAATTACAGCCAAAGTACTGTATTTTCCGCACCATAAGAGGCACCTGACCATAAGACGCACCTAGGTTTTAGAGGAGGAAAAAAAAAAAAATATTCTGAGCCAAATGGTGTACTAAAATATTTAATA
Source organism: Rana kukunoris (assembly GCA_029574335.1). Classification (NCBI taxonomy): domain Eukaryota; kingdom Metazoa; phylum Chordata; class Amphibia; order Anura; family Ranidae; genus Rana; species Rana kukunoris. The sequence continues at coordinate 466,553,723 of CM056051.1, read as the reverse complement.
AAATATAACAGAACAATATTTCAACCATGTAAAGTGAAAAGCAGTCATCACTGTCATTAACAATTAAGAGGTGCTTTAAGGTTCGAGCACTCTTCTAGTTTTCCGGGAACCCCAAGAACTCATCATCGCTAGTGTTAGAATTTCTGAAGCTCAGTTGCTCACAATCACTGACATCACTTTCTTCGCTATCTTCATATACGATACAATCTTCCACTTTATTGGAAAAATGCTCTTGGTGTGATCTGGCTTAATTTAATTTAACATCCTGAATTTGCCTATCCCTGATTGACTGTAAATGGTTGGGATCTGAGTCTTTGTCTCGTGCAGATCTGTCTTGACTATATGATGTAACTATCACTGTCAGTTCAACAATTTTTTCCACCTTTTACCTTTGTTTTTTTAAATAATTCAATACAATCTGTCACCACAAGATGGCCTTAATATAAAATTCTGATGTAACCAACACTGATTGGGCATGGGTTTAAAAGGATGAAGAGAACTTACGTCAAACGTCCTGACGAAGCGCACAGTCACTTGTGCAAAAAGCGTTGACGTAGGCAGTGCCAACCCAGCCCCACAATCTACTATGTTCCATCATACGTTCCAGCAAGTGTGCGAGTTAACATCAAACCGCCACTTCCAACAGGAATGACTGGATGAGCTTGCTTCGCATCTACCTGTGGGCTTCGATAGTCATCTTACCTCACTTCCAATTGGATGCTCAGTGAATGGACGCTATCCACCAGACTGCCACAAACTGAGGAACTACACCAGAATCTTTCCATCACCTGATACCAACACACATTTACAGGCTGAACTTTTAGGGGAACGGGTATCAATTACTACGGCCTTTGCAGCCATGACCTCGGAATGGTGAGAGCCTCCGGGCAATTTATATTCTTAATTCCTGTTTACTTTCCCCCTCATCACCCTGTATATTCCCAGTGGAATTACCCGATTATTCAGCACTGCCTGGACATACTACACTGGGATAAGGAAATGTGTAGTTTATGCATGCATACATAGTATGCCAACAGCCAGTTTATCCTTTTATATCCAGCTCAGTTGTGCTATGCTTACTTTGACACTCTATCACTGGTACACCGGCAGCCTTTTGAATCTAGTACTCGCTGACAGACCCACTTTGTAACTTAGGCTACGGACTTCAAGCTTAGTTCTATATGTTTGAGCCACTAGCTCAGACAATACCTCTACATTATAAAATCCGGCATTCGGACATATAGCATGTGTAATTAGTGATTTTTGATTATTAAGGCTCAAGAGCAGCTTCACTCCCCTCATAGCTGGTTCCTGCATGTGTGTGTGTATACGTGGGGCTTTGTGGTTGGCGCCATATTGTGACAAGGTTGTCATTTTTGTGTTTTTATTATTGGGTATACTGGGGGGATGGTCCCACTGCTATGTTTATTAAACATTAGCAATGGCTGTATTTTACTTTTGTAATTTCAATGAAGCTATTTTTCTAAATTTGATATTCCGTGGTTGACAATCCTTATAGCTCTTCTTTGGGACATTATTTTGTTCCACTTCCCCTATTTACATATTGGCTTAAGAAGACCCTTATAGCATCAAGGTTTGTCTAGGAGTCTTGCCTGAGAAGCAGTGGGAGCAAGAAGTACATGGGCACACCCAGGGATTTTTAAGGGGAGAAACTGGCACATGTAGCAACCTTTCTAAAAGCACAGCGTTGAGGTTAACTCTTTAGCCCTTGCCCTGTGATATCTTCAAAACTGCCAGGAGGGCTGGTATTGCTTGCAAGCTGTGGAGCTGGGAGCAGTTCTATATCTGGAGAGGATACACTCCTGCATACAGCTGGCCTCATTTCTGTGCTATTACCAAGAGGGGTTGAGAGATCCTCTTCTGTAAAGGACTTTTGCTGTGTACAGGAAGGAAAGCAGTCAAGGATCTTTTGAGGAAGAAAGTTTTCCCTTTTGTTGTTCGTTGGTTCAAATTGGGCAACCCATGAATCCCTTCACCCTATCCAAGTTAATACCCCTAACAAAACCTCAAAACAAAGCCAAGGGATTGACTTCTTGTGTTTGGATACAAGTGGGGAATGTGTGTTGCCTGGCTTAACAGGAGTAGGAGAGCCATTTACCAGCATCCCCATGCGGGGGTAATGCTACACTTAAATAGCGATGTCAAGTTACCCAGTACTTTACTAATATATATTGTACATTCACATCACTCCCTGCCCTCAAGGAGCTAATGTTGATCTTGCCTGTGTTATACTACCCCCTAGGATTATATCTAAAAAAAAAAAAAGAAATTAAAGCTACAATATAAGGTCCCTAACTCACATTCATTCATACACATACTAGGGCCAATTTAGACAGGAGCCAACTAACCTACCAGTATGTGTTTGGAGTGTGAGAGGGAAATGGAGTACCCAGGAAAAACCCACACAGGCACAGTGAGAACATAGCGCCGCCATGGTTGGGATCAAACCAACAACCCCAGTGCTGTTAGGTGAAAGTGCTAATCACTGAACCACTGTGCTGAGTTCATCATTGGGAGTGAGATTAAATAATTTGGGGTACATAAACTCTTTTCTGTAAATATTTACATTTGTGTATTTTACATGAGATTTAGTGCAGATTACAGCAATGAGACTAACAAATCTAGCTGTATCTGTATCTATTAGTGATATCAGATCTACTGTATATACTGCACACACATTAAATCGACCAGCAAGAAGAGCCACCCACACATGCTCGACACAAAATGTATCACTGATTACACAGTCTCTTATTATTCCTGACACATAAGCCTTTCACACATCATTCTATAACCTGCATTCTACAACCTCTGCCCCATACATTATTACTGTATTTTACTGAGACTAATGAATTTTACTCTTATCTAATTACTCTCATGCATACCCTGTAACCCATTAACACCTCTCATCATTTCTTTCTTACATCTTACCCACTTAGAAGGATATAGAGAGCTCACAGAATTAGAATTCTTAGAAAAGAAGGTACAGCAAGAGCACTTTAGTGCTCTTTATGGATTTTATCATTTAATGAAGAGGTCATTTAACAAAAGTATAAGAAAGAAATGTCATTCACAATACCATTACCAAATGTGCACATATGTGAGATTCTACTAAGAACTCTGAGGCCGCGTACACACGATCAAACATATCTGCTGAAACTGGTCCACAGACCAGTTTCAGCGGACATATCCGATCGTGTGTACGGGCTAGCAGACAGGTTTCCAGCAGACAAAAGTTTTAAAGCATGCTTTAAAACTTGTCTGCTGGAAAGCTGTCTGTCGGATATGTCCAATGGTTAGTACACCTAACCAGCGGACCTAAATCTCCTGCATGCGACGAATGGATTCGACGCATGCGTGGAAGTATTTTACTTCCTGGTCACCGTGCTGTCTGTCCGCGGGGATTTTGGTTTGATCGTGTGTACACACATCAAACCAAAACACGCCAGGAGACATGTCCGATGAAATCGGTCTGTCGGACCGTTTTCATTGGATATGTCTCCTCGTGTGTACGCGGCCTGAGAGTGTCAGGGTTAGTAAACAAAGCATCAGTCCAGGCTGGCTGGTGGATGATAATTAAATGACCACGGGCTTGTGTTTCATTTAATTTTGGCAACAGAACCACTTAAAAATCTAACCAATTCTGCATTCTTTAGCTGGAAAATTACATAGAACCCCCAAACATATAACATAAGCAGAGACACTGGAGAATAAAGTAGTGGTTGTTGCAATTTTTTATGTAGCACAATTTTTGTCCAGCCATTTTTAAAATGCAATTTATCTTTACAAAAATACACTTTAATGAATTTTAGTGCACACAATCACAATATATTACCTAATTGTTTGGTAAACTGTAAAAGACGATGTTATGCTGAGTAAATAGATACCTTACATGTCACATGCTTTACCATGTGCACACCTGTGGAATGGCGACAAACTACCTAAAAACCTCAATAGGTAAGACTTTTCAGGTAACCAATTTAAACAGGATGTTTGGTGCAAGAATTATTGCTTTCGCACTGACATTTGCAGTAATACCTCACATGTGTGGTGCGATCACAGTTTACATATGCGTTCGGGACATACATTCCCAGTCACATTAGCGTGTGAGCATGGGGGACAGGGACACTTTAATATCATTTAAATTATTACTTATTTTAATAAACCTTTTTTTTACACCATCTATTACATTTTTTTAAATGCACTTTAATCATTATTGCTATCACAGGGAATGAACAACACTCCTTGTAATAGCATAGGCAGTGATAGATACTTTCTCTACAGATAGACCCTAGATTTCTCCTCTGCCCCCAAAAGCATCTTATTAAACAGACATTGGTTTGATCAGATGCTTTAAAAGCCAGTAAACATCAAACCAAAACTGGAAGTGAGAAACCCTTTTGGATGTCCCTTCCTCCCCTCTCAGTTCATAATTACATAAAGCAACGGTGGTCCTGGGCACACAAGAGAGCCTAGTATCGCCTGGTATCAGGGCCGTTTGAAGGAATTTGGGGGCCCCAAGCAAGATGGGGGCCTCCAAGAACCCCCCTCCCTGCATGCAAAGCATACGTTAGCACTACACTAATTTTTTACACCCATGTTCTTACTCCTCCCTCCCCTAGTCCCTATGTTTTTCTATTCTCACCTCACCTTCTTCCCTGTAGGCTGCCGCTATAGCGTGGCTGAGCTCCTCTTCCTCTTGTCAGTCCGGTGCTCTATCATTATGGGCTCCCAGTCACCTATCAGATAGTGCCCGGGCCGGGCCGTGTACCACGCAGTACAGGAGATTCAGTTTCCTGTGTTCCTGGCCGAACTGACAGGAAGTGAGCACTCGGTGTGCACTTCCTGTCAGTCCGGCCCGGGAACAGGAAACTGAATCTCCTGTACCACTTGTGGTTCACGGCCGGACTGACAGGACTTCAGGAGAAAGGGAGAGGAGCTCGGCCACGCTACAGCATGGGAAGGGGAAGTTGGGGGCCCCTGGCCAGCTCGGGGCCCCAAGCAATTTTTTGTTTTGCCTGTCCTGTAGCAACGGGCCTGCCTGGTATCATGGGAGAGTCAGGTAAAGGTGGTGGTGGGAGAGGAGCCCCCTTTTGTTTAATGATCAAGTGGCTGAAGAGCTGCTCAGATCACTTCTACTTTAAAGCCCATTGCTGACTGAAAATGTGGTACTGCTGCAGTCATTAAACCCTGATACAGCGACTTCAACCTGAGGGCGTGACGTGATTAACGCATACTTCTCATGTACTCATGCAGGGGAAAAAAAGTTTTGCTTTAATACCTAATGATCAATCAGCACATACTCATCTTTTCCTTATACTGCTTGGTACTTTGGAGTAGGGTTTTCACCTGTCTAGAATTCACCTGGAGAGTCCAGGTTTTGAATCATGTGTCCAGGTTTCAGTTCGCCTGGTGCCCTGACACATTATTCAGACTTGTACTCGGCTCCCCATGCTCCAGGGGGCCTGTGTGGCCTCCCTGTCATACCTGGACAGGGTGGCAGGCAGGGGCAGCATTTACTATAACAGATTGGCTGTATTTTCCTCCTGCAGCCACTGAAAGCAAGCTTCTCCTCCTCTCCCTCCCGCTGGCATTTAGCGACTGCAGGAGAAAATGACAGATGATCGGTTCTAGTAAATACCAGCCTGCCCCCCCTCCTGTCCTGGTCCCCTTGCCTGCTGGCTTCCTCCCCACTGTGTGCTTCCCTGGTCCCCCCCCCCCCCCAGCAACGCAGCCAGCTTCCCTCCTCTCCCGCAGCTGCTATGGGGGATGTTTCAGGTCGGTATTGATCGCTGTGTTTCCTATGTGTCAGTTTGTGAACGAACAGGAAGCCAATCAGCACAGAGCGCTTCCCATTCATTCACTCTCTGTCCTCATTTCCTTTCTACATGTCAGGAACCATAAACCAGATGGAGACAGAAAGTGCAGTTAAAAATTACACCTTCAATGAAATCGCAAACATAACACAGTTTAGGAACGTAGCCAAAAAACAAACGCCAGGGTTTGGATGCCAGAGCGGGTAATCAGACGAGCCGAGGTCGGGAAACCATAAGTCAGCGTAGTCAGGAGTAAAAATCAGGAACAGGAATTGGAAGGGAAGACAGCCAGGCCAAGTCATACACAGGAACACAGGAAGGAATGCATATGAAGATCTATACAGGGGCAAGGAGGAAACTAGCTAAGCTGCTTAAACAGCAAAAAGGGGCTGACTGTAGGCTGGGCTTGAGAGGCAAGTTAATGGTAACCAGGTGTGTCACTGAGGTTACAATGAGTGACTGGATAAATGGTACTCTCAGGCCGCGTACACACGAAGAGACATATCCGATGAAAATGGTCCGACAGACCGTTTTCATCGGACATGTCTCCTGGGATGTTTTGGTTTGATGTGTGTACACACGATCAAACCAAAATCCCCGCGGACAGACAGCGCGGTGACGTGGCGGTGACGTTGACGCTGCCACGTCACCAAACCAGTAAGTAAAATACTTCCACGCATAGGCGTACTAACCAGCGGACATGTCCGACAGACCGCTTTCCAGCAGACAAGTTTTAACCACTTAGCAACCACCTGCCGAAAAATAACGGCGAAAAATAACGGCGAAAAATAACGGCGGCAAGGTGGTTGCTTAACTCTGGGATCACGGGAGGGTCACGGATCACGGTAAATCGCCGCTGATAGCGGCGGTTTACCACGTGATCGCGCCGTCCAATGACGGCGCGATCAGATGTAAACAGACCGGCGTCATTTGATGACGCCGGTTCCTCCCTCCTCTCTCTGTACCGATCGGTACAGTGTGAGAGGAGAGGGGAGGGAGCGGATGGCAGCGCCAGTGCTGCGGGCTGGATCTGTGACAAATGTAGTCACAGATCCATCCATCCATCCCTCCCTGCTCAGCCATCCCTGCTGCACATACTCTGCAATGCTGGGCAATACTCTGGGGGAGCAACACTCTGGGGGGGCAACACTCTGGGGGGGCAATACTCTGCAATACTCTGGGCATACTCTGGGCATACTCTGGGCATACTCCGCAATACTCTGGGCATACTCCGCAATACTCTGGGCATACTCTGCAATACTCTGGGCATACTCTGCAATACTCTGGGGGGATATACTCCGCAATACTCTGGGCATACTCCGCAATACTCTGGGCATACTCTGCAATACTCTGGGCATACTCTGCAATACTCTGCAATACTCTGGGCATACTCTGCAATACTCTGGGCATACTCTGGGCATACTCTGCAATAATCTGGGCATACTCTGGGCATACTCTGGGCATACTCCGCAATACTCTGGGCATACTCCGCAATACTCTGGGCATACTCTGCAATACTCTGGGCATACTCTGCAATACTCTGGGCATACTCTGCAATACTCTGGGCATACTCTGGGCATACTCCGCAATACTCTGGGCATACTCTGCAATACTCTGGGCATACTCTGCAATACTCTGGGCATACTCCGCAATACTCTGGGCATACTCCGCAATACTCTGGGCATACAGCGCCCCTGTCCCCGTGAGCTCGCATGCAGAAGCGAACGCATACGCAAGTCCCGCCCACATATGAAAACGGTGTTCAAACCACACATGTGAGGTATCGCTGCGAACGTTAGAGCGAGAGCAATACTCTGGGCATACTCTGCAATACTCTGGGCATACTCTGGGCATACTGCCGTCAATACTTCTAGGCGTACTATACTCTGCAATACTCTGGGCATAACTCTGGGATCAATACTCTGGGCATATCTCCGACATCATGTACTCACGCATACAGTCCAGCAATACTCTGGGCATACAGCGCCCTCTGGGGGAGCAACACTCCAACACTCTGTGCAATACTCTGGGCATACGCATGCAGCAAGGGCGCAACGCATACGCAAGTACTCTGCGCTCCGCAATACATATGAATAACGGTACTCTGCAATTCAATACCACTCTGCAATACATGGGCATACTCTGAATAATCTGGTACTCTGGGCTGCGCAATACTCTGGGCATACTAGGGCATACTCTGCAATACTCTGGGCATACTCTGCAATACTCTGGGCATACTCTGCAATACTTGGGCATACTCTGGGCATACTCCGCAATACTCTGGGCATACTCTGCAATACTCTGGGCATACTCTGCAATACTCTGGGCATACTCCGCAATACTCTGGGCATACTCCGCAATACTCTGGGCATACAGCAGCTCGCATGCAGAAGCGAACGCATACGCAAGTCCCGCCCACATATGAAAACGGTGTTCAAACCACACATGTGAGGTATCGCTGCGAACGTTAGAGCGAGAGCAATAATTTTGGCCCTAGACCTCTTCTCCAACTAAAATGTGTAACCAGTAAAAATATTTAAAGCGTCACCTATGGGGATTTTTAAGTCGCAAAGTTTGGCGCCATTCCATGTGGCCACGCTGTGTAAAAGTCCCACACATGGGGTATCGCCATACTCGGGAGGAATAGCAGAATGTGTTTTGGGGTGTAATTTGTGGTATGCATATGCTGTGTGTGAGAAATAACCCGCTAATATGAAAATTTTGTGGAAAGAAAATAAAAATGAAAAAAATCTTGATTTTGCAAAGAATTGTGGGAAAAATTACAACTTCAAAAAACTCACAATGCCTCTTTCTAAATACCTTGGAATGTCTTCTTTCCAAAAAGGGGTCGTTTGGGGGGTATTTGTACTTTTCTGGCATGTTAGGGTCTCAAGAAATGAGAGAGGATGTCAGTACATCAGATGTGATCAAATTGATCAATTTTCAGTAATTGGTACCATAGCTTTTAGACCCTATAACTTTCACCCAGACTAAATAATATCTAAATTTTTTTTGTTTTGTTACCAAAGATATGTAGCAGTATACATTTTAGGCCAAGTTTATGAAGAAAAATTACTTTTTTGCAAAATGTTATAATAGAAATGAAGAAAAATTCATTTTTTTACAAAATTTTCGTTCTTTTTTCATTTATAGTGAAAAAAATAAAAACCGCAGAGGTGATAAAATACCACCAAAAGAAAGCTCTATTTGTGGGAAAAAAAGGACAAAAATGTCATTTGGTTATAGTGTTGTATGACTGAGTTATTGTCATTCAAAATGTGAGAGCACCGAAAGCTGAAAATTGGTCTGGTTATTAAGTGGGTTTAAGTGCCCAGTAGTCAAGTGGTTAAAGCATGCTTTAAAACTTTTGTCTGCTGGAAACCTGTCTGCTAGCCCGTACACACGATCGGATATGTCCGCTGGAACTGCTCTGCGGACCAGTTTCAGCAGGTATGTTTGATCGTGTGTACGCAGCCTCACACTGTCTACTGAAACTAACTAAATATAAACGACTGCGGCAGGCACTGTTTAGCTAATCTGTGGCCAATGAATTTAAATAGTAAAAGTAATGACTAGTGATATACAAATCTTCAATCTAAAGTTCAAGTGACACTAAAAATGAACAGAAGTGTAAAAAAAATCCACAATAAATTTGCAAATCCATTAGAAATTTTCAATGGAAAGTGCAAAATACAGCAAACAATAAATACAGATGTATAACTATTCCCACAGTAACTTGATAGAACACAATATAATTTGCACAGTAAAAAAGTGAAAAAACTAAAATGTGCAATCTCATATGCAGCGCAATAGACTCAGAGGGCCAGATTCAGGTAGATGGGAGCATCTTTGCTCCAGAGTAACGCTTCTCATTTGCGTTACGCTGCAGAAATTTTAGGAACAAGTGCTGTCATTCACGAAGCACTTGCTCCTAAAGTTGCGGCAGCGCATCGCAAATGAGCCGGCGGAATTCAAATTGGGCGGGTACGGGGCGTGTAGTATTTAAACGAAGCGCGTTCCCGCCGCGAACGTACTGCGCATGCGTCGAGTGTCAAAACATCCCCGTGCGCATGCTCCAAAATCTGTGAATGAACGTCAATGACGTCACATTCCCATTCATGACCGTTTTACGCAAGCGACGTTTTTTTTTTTTTTTCCGACGCGATGACGACGCCTATACCTAACATAGGATATTCCAACCCCATGTAGGTATAACTATGCGCCGCGTATCCCGTCCGGAAACGTCGTATCGTCATTGCGTCGCGCCGGAATTCGATCGTGAATTGCCGATTTCCGCTCATTAACATATTTTTTGAGCGTAAATCGGCGGGAACGCCCCCGGCGCCATTTTTAAGTTGAAGTAACGATGCGATGGCGAAACTCAGTTACGCTGCTCGCATCAGAGCTTCAACCCGGCGTTTCTTGTTTTCTGGTTACAGAAAACAGAAACGCCGGCTCAAAGTCACAGTTAGGCTGGCGGATCACTCGATCCGCCAGCCTAACTGTTCGTGAATCTGGCCCAGAATGTCCCATGTGCCACTTTAGGCACAAAAATTAGTCAAAGAAATAATTCATGAAGCAATCAGAAGAGCAATCAGGAAATGATGTGTAAGTGATGATAACCTTCACCATACCTCCTCCATTGGACCATCCATCCGAAGGATTGCTTGTTGTTTGTCAGCTTTGGTTTTTAGCACATATGAGGACTGATCTTTTATTTGCTCCAGCTGTTTAGGGCATTTGTATTTTGGCTTTTCACCTCATGCAAAACCTTTCACTGTTCCTTTTTGGTGGATTTACCTCACATAGGGTCCATAGCTTATGTGTAGATATGTTTATTCTACTATTTTGAGTACATTTAATGTATTTTTGTTATTTTATGTTATGTTACTCACATTGTATGCTATTTTTGGTGATTCATTTAATCTTTTCACATACTGTAGACTACAACCCCCCCCCCCCCCATTGGGTCACTTATCCAAGGATCTATTAGAGTTCACATTGTATGTCAATTCATTCTAATTTATTTTTGTGTGTACACACTGTCCATGCGTGGATTATGAATATATTGTGTTCACTACAAAAACATTTTTTGAAACGGTAATTCCTTCACCTGCACTTATATAAGCGCTACACTATATTTTTATCATTTATTTTCAAATTTTTGTTAATTTGTGGTGTTTAGCAGCTACTTATTATATATTTTTTACACTTGGCGTAATTCTCTGTACACTTTTTACTCTTCACCATAACCGTTTACTAAATGGCTGATGCCTGGCCAATCCAATACGGTGACACCTCAGTGTGCGCTAGCCTCTTCCCTTACTGCGGTAAGGTAATAGCATAAGACCCAGGACGGATGCTTTTAACGGCCCCTGGGGATTTACTGGGGGTCCCTCTCCAGTCTCCAATAGATCTAGTTGATGATGCCTTATGATGAACGAATCCTCCTATTTTCCTCGGTACCAGAAATGGAGGTAAAAAGAAAATCCCAGATAGTGTAGTAAAGTTTGATAGAAAATGTATTGAAGTAAAAATGTGGCTCACAAGCAAACAATTTACGAGCAGCAAGCTGGTATACCTGCGTCACTTCTGGTTTTGCCTATCGCTCAGTCCCTAAGCATTGCAAAAAATGAGTAAGGAGAATGTGACCGACACTAAAGGTCGGACGACATAAATATAACGATCTGCATCACTGATCAAAAATCATTAATGAAGCAATTAAGATCAAACTCAAAATTGTGTCCATGAGGTGTAAAAGTATCCGTTAAACATATCTATTTGGATTCAAGTTGACTAAGAGTTCTAACTTTATTACTATATCTCCAGTGTTTAGTATCGGGTACAATTCTCAAAAATTTTAAATGTGTTGGATCTTTATTGTGGTACTTTGCAAAGTGTTTGGACAAACTATGCTTGTCATATCCTTTCAGGATAGTTTGAACATGTTCTTTTAGATGGATCCTTAAAAGTCTCTTGGTACGACCAATGTATTGTAGTCCACAACTTCATTCTAAGGCATATGTATATCATATATATTTCCATTACTTGTTCATTTAAAATTGAACTTTTTTTTTATTAGGACATTTAGTACGTGTGCATGTGAAAAATCTTTTTCAGGGGTAGAAGCCTTTGCCAGTAAAGAAGGTGAAACCCTTTTTGGGGGGATCTATAACGCTCTTCACTACCTGATCACAAATGGTGGGGGCTCTTCATTAAATAAATATGGGTTTATTAGGCAATATACACTGCAATCATCAGACATACAGTGAATTACATTTAAAACAAACATGACTTGAAACTCATAACTAGACAGAAATAAATCTGTATACCACGTTTGGCTGCTTGTGAGCCAAGAAAGGGGTTTGTATCTTGAAGATTGTTAGTAGATGGCTTACTTTACACACAAAAAAAATACTTTAAACCTTGAGAGAACAGCACAGATAATCTTCTTTCAGTTGTAAGAAAAACAAAACAGGAAGCTAGCCTGTAATAATGCATGATGGGGAAATAAATGAACAAGTAAGCACACATGCGCTATCTAGAGAAAATTAACCATATAGTCACAGAAATGTTGTGCCTACCAGTACAGTAATAGTAGGAAATAAATTCCCCTAAAATCTATGCTGGGGTCAGGGAGTGTCCCAGGACTCCCCAGGGAGGTTACCAAATGAAGGGCGAAATGCAAGTCACATCAAGGGTGGAGCAGCATGACCAGCTTGATTGAGACATTTTCACCAAAATACAAGGGGGATGGGTAATACATAAGGAAGGTAGTCCTATCAGTGCCCAAGTGGATGACCACATTGAGTCCCTGATCAGAGAAAGGTCAAGAGAAGGGGGTCATTGGGCAAAGCAGTGACAGACAGGGTTCCAGGTACAGTGTAGGGGACTGACAATCCAGGGCCCCTAGTTCTGATATAGAGCACACAGTGGCACGTCTATCTAACTAGATGCCTCCCCTGGAGTATCAAAACATTTTGTGAGCCCTCATTGACCACTCTGAGCTTGCTTGGGTATAAAATACTGTATGAGATACCTTTAACCCTCAGCCTCCTCTGGACTTCTAGGAAGGTCTTCCGACATCATTCAATTTCCACAGAGAAGTCTGGGAATAGCATGGCTATGGAATGGCATTTTTAAAATTCAATTGGAGTTTATTCAGAGCTTCAGATAGCATGAGGCTGTGATCTCTGTAGTTTAGGAAATGTACCAAAGGGGGTCTAGGATTAGCTCCTAAGCACTGTGTGTCCCTCGGCACCTGGCACAGCCTATCCACCAAACTCGTTCATCCATGTTTTTATGGACCTTGCTTTGTGCACTGGTCCAAATCATTTGGTGGAGGGGGGTTATGGTGCGGGGTTGTTTTTCAGGGGTTGGCCTTTGCCCCTTAGTTCCAGTGAAGGAAACTCTCAGGTGTCAGAATTCCAAGACATTTTGGACAGTTTCATGCTCCCATGGGATGGCCCCTTCCTGTTCCAACATGACTGAGTGAGTGAGTGAAAAACTTATATAGCGCTGCACATGCGAACTGAATCGCCTCTGGGCGCTCGTTGTTCATTTCTCCTTTGAACTCAAAAGAGATGGGTCTTGATCTATCTTCTAAAGGTCAAGTGATTCTCCTTCAACCGAATGCTGGTTGGTAGAGCGTTCCATAGTCTGGGGCCTTGGACCGCAAATCTTCGCTCTCCTTTGGACTTGTATCTGGCTTTGGGTATTTGGAGTAGATTTTGATTGGTGGATCGCAGAATGCGATTGGGGTTATAGGCTTTGAGTTTTTCGCATAGATATTGGGGGGCATTTCCCAGAATACACTTATGCATCAGACAGAGTGCTTTGAAAGTAATTCTGTCTTTTTCTGGCAACCAATGAAGGGATCTCAGAGAAGATGAGATTGATTCCCATGTTTTTTTCCCAGTCACAAGTCTAGCGGCCGTGTTTTGAACGACTTGCAGACAAGTGATTTGGTACTTTGGGAGTCCGAGGTAAAGTGAATTTGCATAGTCCTGCCTGGAGTTCACAATTGTTCCCACCACGACTGCTATGTCTTCTTTAGGAATAAATGGAATAAGTCTGCGTAGTAGGCGTAGCAAATGGTGAGATCCGCTGACTACTGACCCTATTTGCGCATTCCATTGTCATGTAGGTGTCGAAGATGACTCCGAGACTTTTGACTTTGGTGCTAGGGGTTATGATTTTGCCCAGAATGGACGGAGGTGTCCAAGTTGTTGCCAGTTGATTCTGGCAAGAAGTTCTGTTTTCGAACCGTTGAGTTTAAGATAACTCTTTGTCATCCAGTTTTCTATCAAAGAGAGGCATGTCTCTAGACCGAGATGATGATCCTTTTTGTTGCAGATGCGAAAATACAATTGTGTGTCATCCGCATAAGAGTGGTAAAGTAACTTTTGGCTGCTGATGATTTCAAAGAGAGGGCGGAGATAGATATTGAACAGCACCGGCGACAAGGGGGATCCTTGAGGGACTCCGCATGACACTGTGCGTTTTTCAGAAGTGAAAAGTTCCAATTTCACTATTTGTGATCGGTTTTCCAAAAAGGAGGAGAACCAGGATAGATCACATTCCGCAACTCTGGCTACTTCAGCTAGCCGAGCCAGTAATAGTTTGTGATCTACCGTGCACAAAGCATGGTCCATAAAAACATTTATGAGCGAGTTTGGGGTGGAGGAACTTGATTGGCCTTCACAGAGTCTTGACCTCAACCCAGTAGAACACCTTTGGGATCAATTAGAGCAGAGACTGCAAGCCAGGCCTTCTCATTCAACATCAGTGCCTGACCTTACAAATGCGCTTCTGGAAGAATAATCAAACATTCCCATAGACACACTCCTAAACCTTGTGGACAGCCTTCCCAGGAGAGTTGAAGCTGTTGAATGAATGAATGAATGAATGACTTGTATAGCGCTACGCATGCGAACTGAATCACCTCTGGGCGCTTTTTCCAGCCAGTATCTGCTTGGCTGGTGCGGTCATTTTACCCCGTAGGATCTTGACACGCTTGGGACACACCGTCATACACACATATATACTGGGCCAATTTGGACAAGATCCAATTTACCTACCAGCATGTCTTTGGAGCGTGGGAGGAAACCGGAGTACCCGGAGGAAACCCACGCAGACACAGGGAGAACATGCAAACTCCAACTGTTATAGCTGAAAAGGGTGGGCAAACACAATATTGAACCCTATGGACCAAAACTGGGATGCCATGATCATTGGATGTCTAACCTTCGCACCCTCAGGTAAACCAATCATTATTTCTGTCAGGGTCAGTACCGGGGAATTGAACCCAGGACCGCTCTGTTGTTATTCCAACTCCTTATCTCTGAGCCACCTTCCAGTTTAGCTGTCCATTGAAGCCTGGTGCCGACTGCTTGATCTCATTGCAATCTGCACCTAAATATTCTGGTCCAGCTGAGGCAATTTACCCAAATTATCCAGGGTATAAAGCCCTGCCTCACTCTGACAGCCTTGTCAGTTCATTCTGATCAGATCATTCTGTCTGTGCCAACAGCTCCTATATGTTGATCTACTGACCCCCGGCTTTTGACCCTTGGCTCGTTTTTGGACTTCTGCTTGCCTGAACCCCTGACCCCGGCTTGGACTTTGGATACCCGATCTTCACCTGCCCTTTGACCCCGGCTTGTATTTTTGGACTTTCCCTGTCTTCTCCAGCCCCTGACCACGGCTTGTCTCCTGGACCTGTTTTCAGCCCTGCCCTGACCAGTGAAGTACTTTTGTGCCTGGACGGTCTTCTGTTCATCTGCTGCAGCCTTCCAGTCGGTGATCCGCCTGTACCTGCTCCACGCACCTGACCATCATCTTCCCGCTGGTACCGGTGCCTCCCGGTGCGTCTGTCCCAATCTCAGGGGGCGGATCGCATCAGGTCGCAAAGGTAGCTCACAAGTCTGCAAATGGACTCCACTCTAGGTAAGCCCCCACATAATGAACTGACCAATAACATGGAGTCCGCAGACTTGTATAAAATGCTCACCTCCCTGACTCTGCAAGTCTCTAGCCTGGGCCATACCATTCTGGAACTACAGCAAGAAATTCAGTTACTTAAAGGGACAGCACGCCCAGCCCCGGAACCAGCATGTCCAGAGCCATTTGTTGTTATGCCAGAGAAATTTGATAGTAGCCGTGCATCCTTCTTGTGTTTTAAAATGGATTGTGATCTGTTGTTTTCCCTTAACCTCCCTGGCGGTATTCCCGAGCGTGACTCGGGGTTAACATTCAGTGCCAGAAGCGGTAACCCCGAGTCACGCTCGGGGTGCATTTTTTTTTCCCCCAAAAATTCCTGGCGATCCGGCGGGGGTTTCCCGCTGGATCGCCGGTCAGACTAGTCCCGCTGGATCGCCGGTCAGATGAGTCAGGGGAAATGCAGAGTGAGCGCAGCGGTGGTGTGGTGACATCCCGGCGATCCAGCGGGGTTTCCCGCTGTGATCGCCGGTGAGAGCCCCGGCAGAATGTATTGCAGAGTGAGCGCAGCGGTGTTCTTATCTAATCCCGGTGAGAGCCCCGCTGATGTCTTCTCTGATGTCTCCTCTCTCTTCCGTCTCTGTGAACCGCAGCGCCTCACAGTGGCGGAAGTGGGCGGGAGATTCAAAAAAGTTACAATGTTACAATGTAAAAAAGTAAAACACACACATAAAGTTACATGATACAGTGTAATCTGACAGGATTTCACTGTATCACCTCAGATTATTCTACACTGCCCTGGCTGCCCTTTTTGCTGTTTTATCTAACCAAAAAAAATAAAATGGCATCAAAGCGTCACTTTAGCACCTCCAAAGCGGCTTTGGATCAGATAAGTGACAGCGACAGCGACACAGAGTTCCTCGCAGAATTGAGCGACAGCGATAGCGATTCGTGGCAAGATTCGTCATACGACTCCGACTCTGACCAGAGAAGTAGCGACAGCGACGAATCTCCACTTGAGCTCAGTGAGGTGCGCACTTGGTGCCCTATTGATTGCGGTATGGATGCAGTACCACCGCCAAGATTCCCGTTTACAGGATCGCCTGGGATGAAGGTAGAAGTTGATCACAATGATCCTTTGGCGTACCTAAAATTATTTCTGACAGATGACGTCATTGAAAAGATTGTCACGGAGACAAACCGCTACAAAGAGCAGCAATCCACTACTCTGCACAGCAAGTTTTCCAGATCCAGAAAATGGGAACCTGTGAGTAAGGAGGACATATGGAAATTTCTGGGGCTAATACTTCTCCAAGGGGTGGTGGGTAAACCCCTGCAGAGATGGTACTGGACTAAAAATAAATTGCTGGCAACCCCATTTTTTGGCACCATCATGTCCGAGTACCGATTTTCCCTCATAATGAAGAATCTACACTTCACCAACAATGAGGACTTTGACGAAGCCACACATCCAGCGCCCAAACTGAAGAAAATCTGGGAAGTATTCCAAATGATTATAACAAATTTCCAGCAGGCCTATGTCCCAGACCGTGACATCAGCATTGATGAAAGTCTGATGGCTTACAAAGGACGCCTCAGCTGGATTCAATACATCGCATCCAAGAGAGCGCGGTTTGGAATAAAATCCTATATGCTCTGCGAGTCTACAACTGGCTATATATGGAATTCCATCATATACACCGGCAAAGGAACACAATTCAACCCCAGGTACAGCGACTATGGGATGGCAACGTCATCAGTCCTTTCATTGCTTGAACCATTGCTCAATCAGGGGTATTGTGTAACAACCGACAACTTTTACACGTCGCCTGAGCTGTACGAGTTTCTACTAAAAAACAAGACTGACGCATATGGAACCGCTAGAGCCAACCGACGTGACCTGCCATGTATGTTTTCCAAGAAAAAACTGAAAACAGGAGAAATGGTGGCCTGGCAGAAAGGAAAGATGATGGCAATGCGTTGGCGTGACAAAAAAGACGTGTGCCTAATGAGTACAGTACATACCACCTCCACTGCCATGGTCCACACAAGAGGTGGGAAAGATGTCAAAAAGCCACAACTTGTGATCGATTACAACAACACCATGGGAGGAGTCGATAGAGCCGATCAGGCGATGACCTTCTATCCAGCTATGCGGAAGCAACAAAAAAAATACTATAAAAAAATATTCAGGCATCTCCTGGAACAATGTATGTGGAATGCCTATATACTGCACAAGGGAAGGAGTGACAAGCCTCTTGTTCACTCCGACTTCATCTGGAAGGTGGTGGAGCAAATTTTTTTGAACTACCAAACGCCATCAGTGGCCGTGAACAGATCTGGACGTCGCGCTGTTGACATTGTAAACCCAGAGAGGCTGACTGGTCGTCACTTTACGGATTACATCCCGCCAAGCGCAAAAAAGGCAGCACCTACAAGAATGTGTGTAGTTTGCTGCTCAAAGCGAGATGGGAATGGAAAAAAAGTCCGAAAGGAAACAAGGTTCTATTGCTCTGATTGTGACGTTGGTCTATGTGCAGTCCCATGTTTCAAAATTTACCACACCCAGGATGTTTACTGAATTTTCTTCTGTTTGACAAATTGCATTATTTATTACTGAATTTTCTTCTGTTTGACAAATTGCATTATTTATTACATTACTGAATAAAATGATATTATTTATTAGATTATAACTCATGATTTTATTTTTTCGAACGTTATTACATCTGAGAGGTCTACTAGAGTCTTCTTTGGTCAGGTTTAAGTAAGTATTTACTAAGAATTGCAGGCCTACAATAAATAACACCAAATTTCCATACAAAAAAATGGTACCGCTTTTGGAACAAAATTCCAGACAGAATCATACCGCTAGGGAGGTTAAACCTAGGACCTATGCCACGGACTATATTAAGGTTCGTGCTACCATCAACCTGCTTATAGGACAAATTAAATCATGGGCTCATCAATTGTTGCAGGAAAAGAGTCCAGTCTTGGGCAGCTGGGAAACTTTCATGTCTGCTCTGGACTCATACATCCCTGTCTCCAAGAGGATCAGCGCTCCCAGGTCTGCTCTCAATTCACGTGGCCTACGGGTATCCAGGGACAGAAATATTCCGTACAGACACAACATCAAGCCAGCCCAGTATGTGCCAAGCTATGAACCTCTGTATGTGCCCAACCATGAAGTCCCAACACCACAAAGCCTTGACGCTCCTGTGGATGCACCCACGACTACCTTGGAGGATGAGGAACCCATGCAGATCGGGGCCATCCAGTCCAGGCTATCTTGGGTAGAAAAAGAGCGAAGGAGAGACTATGG
Source organism: Rana kukunoris (assembly GCA_029574335.1). Lineage (NCBI taxonomy): Eukaryota > Metazoa > Chordata > Amphibia > Anura > Ranidae > Rana > Rana kukunoris. Next base: position 466,534,631 of record CM056051.1, on the reverse strand, counting down.
ACTTTGTTTTTACTGTGGTGTAAGTGGGCACTTTATATCTCTTTGCCCAACCCGCCCACCTCGGCCAAAGGCTCTTCAAGTGGGTACTATTGGGAGTTTTTTTGCTACCCCGGAATCTTTACCTGTTCATCAGCTTGATGTATCTACCTTCCCAGTTGAAGTCCCGGCTCCAGTGTCCCCGATTCCAGTTCCTGTGTCCCCAGTTCCAGTTCCTGTGTTTCCTGTGTCTCCAGTTCCTGTGTTTCCTGTGTCTCCAGTTCCAGTTCCTGTGTCTCCAGTTCCTGTTCCTGTTCCAGTGTCTCCAGTTCCAGTGTTTCCAGTTCCAGTGTCTCCTGTTCCTGTGTCTACAGTTCCTGTTCCGGTATCTACAGTTCCTGTTCCGGTGTCTACAGTTCCGGTATCTACAGTTCCTGTTCCGGTGTCTACAGTTCCAGTGTCTACAGTTCCTGTTCCGGTGTCTACAGTTCCAGTGTCTACAGTTCCTGTTCCGGTGTCTACAGTTCCAGTGTCTACAGTTCCTGTTCCGGTGTCTACAGTTCCGGTGTCTACAGTTCCTGTTCCGGTGTCTACAGTTCCTGTTCCGGTGTCTACAGTTCCAGTGTCTACAGTTCCTGTTCCGGTGTCTACAGTTCCGTTGTCCCCAGTTCCTGTTCCGGTGTCTCCGGTGTCCTCAGTTGAAATTCCAGCTCCGGTGTCCCCAAGTGAAGTTCTTCCACCTGACTGTGTCTATGCCTCAAATGGTACCATGGTCCGTAAACAAGATCTAGTAATATTCGAACGAGCTTTACAAGCAAGGAGTGCACCCCCTGCAAGAACTTCAAGATCAACTAAGTCCAAAAAGAAAAAGTAAAAATCTGCTTTGTTTCCCCATGGTTTGGACCTTAAAGACTGTCCCTATGATGACACTCCTTTAAACGCCCGGAGGGCGTTTTTAAGGGGGGGGAACTGTCAGGGTCAGTACCGGGGAATTGAACCCAGGACCGCTCTGTTGTTATTCCAACTCCTTATCTCTGAGCCACCTTCCAGTTTAGCTGTCCATTGAAGCCTGGTGCTGACTGCTTGATCTCATTGCAATCTGCACCTAAATATTCTGGTCCAGCTGAGGCAATTTACCCAAATTATCCAGGGTATAAAGCCCTGCCTCACTCTGACAGCCTTGTCAGTTCATTCTGATCAGATCATTCTGTCTGTGCCAACAGCTCCCATATGTTGATCTTCTGCTGCAAGACTGACCCCCGGCTTTTGACCCTTGGCTAGTTTTTGGACTTCTGCTTGCCTGAACCCCTGACCCCGGCTTGGACTTTGGATACCCGATCTTCACCTGCCCTTTGACCCCGGCTTGTATTTTTGGACTTTCCCTGTCTTCTCCAGCCCCTGACCACGGCTTGTCTCCTGGACCTGTTTTCAGCCCTGCCCTGACCAGTGAAGTACTTTTGTGCCTGGACGGTCTTCTGTTCATCTGCTGCAGCCTTCCAGTCGGTGATCCGCCTGTACCTGCTCCACGCACCTGACCATCATCTTCCCGCTGGTACCGGTGCCTCCCGGTGCGTCCGTCCCTCTGTCCCAATCTCAGGGGGCGGATCGCATCAGGTCGCAAAGGTAGCTCACAAGTCTGCAAATGGACTCCACTCTAGGTAAGCCCTCACAATTTCTACGGAGATGGCTCAAAATTTAAATTCTTAAGTACTTCCAAACAACATTTGTTCAGGTCTCTGCATTATCAAGATTTTTCAAATGAATGTTTGTACAAAAGTCTACAAATGTATACCCAAGCTTTACTGTACTGTTGCATTTTTTTTGCACATAACTGATAGGAAATATTAATAAGACTTATGTTATAAAGCTGAGCTTTCACTGGAGTTCACAAAGCATATGCAGTGCAGTGGTATTCACTAGTCATTGAAGTTTTAGCATACCTCCCAACTTTTTGAGATGGGAGCGAGGGACACCTATTAGCAAAAGTATGTAGGCATAAGGCACACCCCCTGCCACATCCCCTTAAATGAGAAAAAAGATTAGTTAAACCCACAGGAGCTTTTTTTGTGCCACTACTATTAATATTGGCTTTTGAAATGTACAAATGCAGCCATTTAGAAATTGGATTAAAGTTTTGGCACAGGGAAACACTTTTTGAATGATAAAAAAGTGCATTTTATATACAACTATATAGACCAGACCAAAATGAGGGACATATGAGGAAGATAGAGGTAGACATGTGCAATTTTTTTCGTTACGAATACGTTTTCCGTCATTATTCGTTATTTTCGTTGATTCGTTAACCTACGAATAAACGAATGGTTTAGCGCAAATAACGATAATTCCAAAAATAACGAATATGGAAAACTACGAAGATACGAAACTACTAAATGTAAAAGAACAACACAACGAAAGAAAAAAGAAACGAAAACATAGAAATAACGAAAACACCGAACACAAAAAAAAAATCATAATTACGAAAAATAAACGAAAATGCAAACTTACTAATATTTGAAGAACGAAAAGAAAACAACCGAAATGCCGAACAAAGAATAAAAAACGAAAAGCAAAACTAATGAAAAATAAATTATGAATCTTCGGAAAACGGAAATGAAATAATGTAAATTCACTTTCATTAGTACTGTGACCAATAGCCACTCAGCGCTGTCCCTTCCCCTGAAGAGCTTCTTTCTTATGTGGCTCCTTGACCTTGTGTCTTTATCTGTGTTAGTCAATCGCAGTAAATTACGATGTTTTACAAAATTACGACGAGTAGTGTGTCGAATAAACGTAAAATGTATTTTAACAGAATTACGAATGCAATAAAATCTACAAAAGAACGTTGTTATAATCAAATGAAATTAGACACGAAAATACGAATGATCATAAAGCAACGAAGATTTATTTCTTACGAAAATACAAACGCGGCATTATGGAAAATATAATGTAAATACGAATATCAAAACAACGAAAAATAAACCAACGTAAAAACGAATAAACGAATAAATTCATTGTAAAAATACGAACGAGGCAGAATACAACATTTAACGAAAATACTAATCTCGAATCAACGAAAAATAAACTAACATAAAAAAACGGAAACGGAAAAAAAAGTGTTACGAAAATACTAAAGAGTACGAATACGATAACTAACGTCTTACGAAATTACGACTCATTACGAATCACGATAAACGAACAGAAACGAAACAGAAATAAACGAAAATTTTTGTTGTGCACATGTCTAGATGTTTTTTCCGACGGAATTCTGCTCAAGCTTGGCTTGCATACACACGGTCACACCAAATTCCAACCGTCAAGAACGCGGCAACGTACAACACTATAAAAGGGGAATTCCATTCCAATGACGCCACCCTTTGGGCTGCTTTTGCTAATCTCGTGTTAGTAAAAGTTTGGTGAGAGACGATTCGCGCTTTTCAGCCTCATGCTTTTCAGTCCATAACAGTGTGACAAATGTGCTATCTCCATTACGAATGCTAGTTTTACCAGACCGAGCACTCCCGTCTCGTACTTGCTTCAGAGCATGCATGGTTTTTGGTGCGTCGGAAAAGCATACAGACGAATGGATTTTCCGATAGGATTTTTTTCCGTCTGAAAAATTGAGAACTTGCTCTCAAACATTTGCTGGCGGAAGTTCGGCCAGCAAAAGTCTGATGGAGCATACACACGGTGATGAAAAGCTCACATTGGACTTTCGCTGTCGGAATTTCCGATCGTGTGTACAGGGCATTAGTTTTGGGTGGACTGCAACTTTAAATTCTCCTTGTCCCTGGATTTAAGATCTAACCCATAATAATATAAGCCCACAATACCTTTCTCATCCCATGCATGCTACATTTTAGCAAAAAGTACTTTTTATTTTTTTTCATCATTTTTAATGCAGAACAGCACATCTGGATGGAGGCATTTGTAGAGAAGATGAAACAACAGCACTTGATAAAGAATCTGAGTGGGTATAGAATAGAGAAGGCTTAGCTAATGGATCCGCATGAACGATGACAAAGAGAAAGGAAAAGAGAGGGGAAAAAACAGAACATAACTGAGAAGGATGGCCAAGACATATAAAGAGGAGAAGAGGAAGAACAGAAAGCCCTATGAGAGGAGGGAGAGAGTAAGTGACCAGCTGAATCGGAGAATGGACAAGTACAAGTGGAAAGTAGGGGGAGGAGAGACATAACACAATGAACACAAACAGAATGCAAGAGAGGGGATCATGAAAAGCAGGAAAGAGCCAGGGTTTATTAGAAGAGGGAGGGGGAGGGAAATATATAGAGGGGTAGATATAAGTAGATTAGAATGCCCATTTCTTACCTATTAGCCTTCTCTCTCCTTTCTGCTTTCCCTGCAATGCCAAGCAACAAGTCACAGGTGATCGGTGCACAGATCTTGTCCTTGTCACATACCTAAATGCAGACACATTCACTGAGGCAGCTATAAAGCAGGTAAGTCATTGAGAGAAATCTGTGTATTATTGCATCTTTTTTATGAGACATCAGAGTGTTTGGGTAGAGAATAAAAGAAAAGTGTTTCATTTGTATAACACAAATATGTAAAATAAATGATGTGCCTGTGATGTATGACAGCCCCTATATTTTGCTTTCTGTTCAAACTATCTTTGTATGCCTGTTTTATAGCCAAATATACCAGCACTATACTGCAGCGTATTAATGAAAGGGTTTGTTATAATGCAGTACAGCTGCAGTGACTGGATTAGCGTTGCTTGGCTTTTATAAAGTGATTATGGCAATGAAGCCAGCTTGTATGAGCAATGACTATGTATGTCTTATATTGAATGTACCCAGATGTGTGTAGGCATTGTGTTAGGCTTGCAGTATCAGTGGCCATTTATCACTATATATTGTGTCTGGCTGTAAAGTGAGCATATGTATGGTATGCCTATGTGTATGGTATGTGGGTAGGCAATGGTGCAGACTCATACAGGTGTCATGTCTCTGCGTAGGAGGGAGGTGATTAACCATCTATCTGTTTCCTTTATTTCTTTTTCAGGGCTGGCACACTGATGGCAAAGTGAGAAGCACAGAATGAATCTGAACCTGTGGAAATGTACAATGAGAAACAGTAGAGAGTAGGCAGTGGAATTCAATGAGAATGAGGGGCTCACTCTGTATGTATGTATGCTTATAGTACTACAACCATAAAGGGCTTAAGTTTCATACAGCAAATACACTGCAAGTAACCGTCACATGGGACAGACTGCGCCATAACAAAGGATATGCTTACATTTTAACAGACATGTGTAGGCAATGGCAAAACTGTATACCATCTGTTAAGACCAGGTAAATCCCATAGATTTCTAAGGAAACTGTTCCTGAGAGCATGACACCTTCACTTCCTTGGATACCTACAACCCTACCCTCTGCCTCTGGTGTTATGTCTATACGAGGTCCTGGGTGGGGGGTAGTGTACGGAATAATCTGTGGCTGTGGGGTACTGTGCAATGGACTGGTTCTAGCAGTGTTACTCAGCTGTCGACACACTCTGGTGTCTGACCTGTATGTGATGAACCTGGCCCTGGCTGACCTACTCTCTTTGCTTGGGATGCCCCTTCTTATCCATCAACTGCTCCATGACAGAGGCTGGGTTTTTGGAGACATCCTGTGCCGTGCTGTGACTGCCCTGGACCTTAACAACCAGATCACAGGTGTTGGAATCATCACTGCTCTCTGTGTGGACAGGTAATTGAGATAAACAAGAAAGGTGTTTTGTTTACATGCAAATTAACCTTACATTAAGGTGACCAGATTTTTAAAATGAAATCCAGGGACATTTTTTTTACTAGTAATGGCGGCATCAGCGAATCTCTGCCCATCGCTGCAGCCGCCCGCCTCACAGCCTGTCAAGTCTTACTCTCTGGGCCCTGGCTACTACTCGGTGGGGTGCGGAGGAAGATCCCTCCTCCAGGGATGGCAAGGAGATAAACAGGCAGGCAGCAGGCCGGGACTTGAGCCAAGGCAGAAGAACATGTGAGCGGAGCTGAATGGGCATGCACCCGAAACAGAAGAAATATTCCCTCCGCTCCGACCAGCGCATGATCATCAGAAAGGGGCACATGTAATGTAAAAAAAATACCCCCCTGAGCTAGTAGGAGCGGCAGAGCAGGGGTACGTAATTCAGAATTATAATTATGCACTGACTGTCTTTGAAATTGCCCCAGCCCCTGTTCAAATCCAATCGGGGGACAAAACTGGGGACAGACTTGGCCTGGGGACAGTGTCCTCAATCCAGGGATTGTCCCCTGAAACCGGGGATGACTGGTCACCCTACCCATCATAGATCTGGTGTCCTGAGGGTTATGCTGGCCATACACTATACGAAAATTCGGCCGATAATCGGTCGTAAAGAAAGATCTTTCGTTTTTCGGCCAGTTAATGGGCACAAAATCGAAAATCGTTTGGACGTTTTTGAGCCGAAAAAACGAAGGGCAAGTTTGGAAATTTTCTGCCGAATGAACGATAAATCGGACGGTTAATGTGTTTCCCGTCCGAACCTTCTGCACTAGGTATATGTAAAAAAAAACGAACCATTTTTTTTTTTTTATGTCCACTGAACGATTTATCGGCCATTACATGATGGCACTATCGTTTGCACTCAAGAAAGAACTTTCCTTTTTTCGAAAGTTCATTCGGACGATTTTTCGTGGAGTGTATGGCCAGCATTAGTCCTCAGGACTTAGGTTTAGTGGCAGTAAGTTGAGTTGTGGCACAAAATGGACTATGGAAAACCTACAAAGAGAAAGGACGCATGGGTAAAATAAGTTCTCTCTTTTTAGTGTGTCTGAAAGCAGAACTGTGCTTTCCATTGCATCCATCCACCTGCACTGAAAGAATGAAAGGGAAATCCGATTGGGTAATACATAGCTCCCAACTGTTCCTGATTACAAGAGATAGTCTCTGATTTGGAGCAAATGCCCCTCTGTCCCTCTTTCCTCCTCATTTTTCCCTCATTTTGGTCTGATCTATATAGTTGTATATAAAATGCACTTTTTATCCTTCAAAAAGTGTTTCGCAGTGTTAAACTTTTCATCCAATTTCTAAGTTGATGCATTTGTAAACTTCAAAAGACAATACAGAGGAATAATAGTGGTAAAAAAGCACTTGTGGGTTTAACCCCTTCCATACAGGGCATTTTCACCCCCTTCCTGCCCAGACCAATTTTTAGTTTTCAGCGCTGTTGCACTTTGAATGACAATTGCGCGGTCAGGCAATACTGTACCCAAATTAAATCATTATGTTTTTTTCCCCACACAAATAGAGCTTTCGTTTGGTGGTATTTGATCATCTCTGCGGTTTTTATTTTTTGCGCTATAAACAAAAGAAGAGCGACAATTTTAAAAAAAAACACAATATTTTTTCCTTTTTATTTAATACATCTCACAATATTTTTTTTAAAAAAAAACTTTTTTTCCCCTCAGTTTAGACCGATACGTATTTTTGGTAAAAAAAAAAACGCAATAATCGTATATTGATTGGTTTGCGCAAAAGTTATAGCGTCTACAAAATAGGTGATAGATTTATGGCATTTTTATTTAATTTTTTTTACTAGTAATGGCGGGGATCTGCGTTTTTTTTTTTTTGTGACCGTGACGTTGCGGCGGACATATCGGACACTTTTGACACGTTTTTGGGACCGTTCACATTTACACAGCGATTATTGCTATAAAACTGCACTAATTACTGTGTAAATGTGACTGGCAGGGAAGGGGTTAACACTAGGGGGCGCTGAAGGGGTTAAAATGTGTCCTAAAGTATGTTCTAACTGTAGGGGGAGGGGGACTCACAGGGGGAGGAGATCGATGTGTGTTCCTCTGTACTGGGAACACACATCAGTCTCCTCACCGCTGACAGGAGGTGGATCTGTGTGTTTACACACACAGATCCACACTCCTGCCGTGATTTCCGGAAATCGCGGGTGCCCGGCGGCAATCACGGCCGTCGGGCACGCGCGCGGGATCGCGGGTGGTGCCGCGGGCGCGCGCGCGCGCCCTAGAACGCCGTGAAGACAGGACGTTGTGCAACGTCCTGTCTCATCGGCAAGGGGATCACCATGACGTGATTCCCCTATAGGCCGGTATGGAAGTGGTTAACTAATCTTTTTTTCTGTAAAATGTTCCTTTAAGAGGGTGTGGCAGGGTGTGTGTCCTATGTCTACATTTACATACAATTACATACTTTTGAAATAGGTGTTCCCCGTTCCCATCCCAAAAAGTTGGGAGGTATGGGTAATATATGCAGTACAGACATTTATTCTTTCAGACACAGGAGCCAAACTATCTTTTACTGGCACTGGAGGTAAGAAAGTTCAGTTGTGGGCAGAAAATTTAATTAATTAATTAGAGAAAAATACTTTAGTTCTCATGGGTCTTTGTCCCTCTGTTAACTTTTTAATTCTTCCTCTCTTCTAAACCTTTAAAGATATTTATTCTATAATTCATTTTAACTCAAACTCATCCATCCAAAAAATATATATATTTCCTTCCCTTTCTCACTTCTCTCCCTCCCATACCATTCCTAAAGAAAATGTATTAGAAGATTTTGTTTCTGCAGAAGGACTTTATCTTAAAGTGATACTAAACACAAGGGCCCAGATTCACAGAGAGATGGGCGCACATTACGCCACCAATGTAGTGCGGAGAGGCAAGCATAGCATTCAGCAAGCCAGTGCTCCCAATGCTGCACCAGCGTGGCCTGGGTTTCGAAGGCACAGGCCGGCGTAGGTGGAAGTGGGCGTGACCCCATGCAAATGATGGTCTGAGCATGGTGCAGTGTTTTACGCCCGGCGTATCACGAACTGTGCATGCGCCGTGACGTTGCCGTGATGTGGACGCCTGCTCACAACCACCCTGGCACAACTGCCTAAGCTACGCCGGATCACCACGTATGCCGTGAACTTAACGTACACCCAGCCAGACACGTCCAACGCACAATACGCCGGCTTGTGTTCCCTGGTGCAGACCTTTGCATGTCTGTTGCCGGGTTGCACCTCATCTATGGGGAATACATTTACGCCGGACGTACAACTTACGTGCACCTCGCGTAGCATGAGTTGGGCACACTCACGTTTGTGAATCGTCGTATTTCCCTCATTTGCATGTTTGAATGCCTAATCAATTGGAGCAGCAACATGCTTCAAGCCCACATGTGCACCCACGCTACGCCGGCGTGTGCAAGCTACGTCGATGTAGGGTGGCCAGTTTTTAGGCGTATGTTGGTTTGTGGGTCTGGCGCACACATACGCCTGCGCACATTTGCACTTACGTTGGCGTAATGTGCTATACTTCGGCGTAAGTGCTTTGTGAATCTGGGCCATGATGTTTAATTTACATTGTCCCTACCATTTCTTTATGTGGATGTTTAATAATAATAATAAAAAAATCTAAGTACCCTTTTCCTAATAAAAATATAGCTGTCACGTGAGCCAGATCTTTCCCAGCCTGTCTGCAGGGAAACATAAGCAAGAGGAGCATTTAGTCCTCTGCTGCTGGTCACATGTTCAAAATGAAAAAAAATTGCAATTGGAATACAGAGTAAATATAAATAATTATAAATAATTAATATCAATAAACTCTTTTGAATTGTCATACAAATAGATATTTGAAATCAAATCTTTATTCATTTTTGGCAATGACATGGTGAGGGTGGATTTCTGCCAGTCACAGGCAGTGTCATGCCTCTCCAACCTGTGTGTTAGAATAAGAGGGAGGTAAAGCCTTCATTAATCTACTTGTAATATACTGCCCCCATTGTGTTTAGCTGGTTAGTGAGCATGGAAGAGGAGGGAGGGGGTTGACTGTCTGTATATTCTTACATGTCTGACTCTATAGTCACATGGACGAGGTGTATTTAGGTTTTGTGCTGCCCTAGGCCTGACCAAACTCGTGTACCCCCTAATTTAAATACGACCCACCCCTTCCTGCCACAAACACACCCTGTGTTGTTTAAGACCCGCCCTGAAATTTTGTGAAGACAAGTTCTGAGGACTAGTTCTGAGGGCATGGGGGAGGGGGGGCAATGGATTCCCTTAATTTACTTAGATTTCCTCTTACTTCCTGGTTGGAAGCGCCCCCCCCCCCACAGTTGCGGAATGCCGGCAGCCCGCATACTAGAAGCAGTGCGGCTACTTTATGGGGGCGCTAGACTAATTTTCCTAACAGTGCAGCGCAAGCCGGCGGGGACTCTTTTCGTGCTGCCCCCCTGCAAGGTGCTGCCCTAGGCATGGGCCTTGTTGGCCTAGGCCAGGATACAGCTCTGACATGGACTCCTCAGAAGTGATAGGTAGGAAATTATAATTAAAATGAGTTGCCATCATAGCTGCAAAATTCCTAGCTGCATTGGGGACATGGACAGAAGGTGGAGGTAGAGAGCAGTAGGATCAGACAGTTTTTTTTGCAGAGTACAGAAAACAAATCTGATATTGACTGAGTGAGTATGAACTGTGCCTTACATACTCCTGCCCCCTGCACACTGTGCCTTAGATATCTTTGACTCCTGCACACTGTGCCTTACATACCTCTGACCCCTGCACACTGTGCCTTACATACTCCTGCCCCCTGCACACTGTGCCTTACATACTCCTGCCCCCTGCACACTGTGTCTTGCATATCTTTGGCCCCTGCACATTGTGCCTTATATACTACTGACCCCATGCACACCGTGCCTTACATACTCCTGCCCCCTGCACACTGTGTCTTGCATATCTTTGGCCCCTGCACATTGTGCCTTATATACTACTGACCCCATGCACACCGTGCCTTACATACTCCTGCCCCCTGCACACTGTGTTATACATACAGTACCTCTGACCCCTACACACTGTGCAGTAGATACCTCTGACCCATGCATACTGTGCCTTACATACCTCTGACCCCCCTTTTACTTACTCCTGACCTCCGTGCCTTGTGCATTTTGTACCCTTGTCCCCTCCACTCTGTGGTTTACATACCCCTGGCCCCCTGCACTCTTTATGCTACACTGTAAAGTATATATATATGTATTTCTGCACAAAGTGTTCAAAGTTTAAACAGATGCTGTCTGCCAAGTGTTCAGATATACAAATATGGAGCAACTGTCGAAAGAAAAAGGAAGCTGACAGCTACATGTGGCACTTGAACTACTAGTTGCAGACCCTTTGTTTAAACTATATAATGACTGCCTTTGAACATTACGGCATGGTAGAAAATGTATTGTGTATACATTTGTAAAATCAAAAATTACAAGCTGTTTTTCATTTTTTCTGAATTTGTCAGATTTGATACAAAAGAAGTACAATGTCCTTTTAATCAGGGGCGGACTGACAACTCATGGGGCCCCCGGGCAATAGAAGATTATGGGGCCCCCGGGCTTACAGATGCCAGGAGGCAATTCAGAGGCGGGGCAGCTAAAATATCAGGATTTTCACATCAAAAGCATGTCGGTTTCGGACATATAAGGGACAGATGTAAAAAAACACAGATTTTTACATACTGTCCCTGGTTTTACTGAGCCTGGCAACCCTGATGGGGCCCCCTAGTGGCATGGGGCCCTCGGGGCGGTGCCCGAGAGCCTCAATGGTCAGTCCGCCCCTGCCTTTAATAAAATCATGTAAAGGGTGCTATTTCAAAATGCATTTCAAATAACTGTTTTCTAAAAGCTACTGAAGTATAAAATGCATGTTAATAAATGTCACTGGTGTCTGTTATTCAGGAACATTACTTTTTTAGGCTTTTATAATTTAGGTTAAGAGGTCCGTTAAGCTGTCTGTCCTTATGTTTGTGATGCACAGAACGAACTCTAGAAATAGATCCCTTGTGGATAAGGGATAATTTGGATACTATGGTTCCTTCTGAGTCATGACTTAACTAAAATTGGGGACCGATCTGGTTTACACTTTATTTGCAAGGGAAGGAGGAGACAATGCCCTTTATATGAAGAGCAGTGTACAACCTCCTACAATAAAAGGTACTGAGGAAGTTGCCCTAGAAACAAAAAAATGAAGGAGAGGAAGAGATTAATAATGGGGTGACCTATATGATTGCAGTATAAAATAAAAAAACATACTAAATAATGAAGTTCATTTAGTGTTACTTTTCTATGACTGTTTGGAAAAAATTGTGTATTCTTCTCAGTTCATGAAATTCTGCTTTAAATCTCCGAATGTGACATTTAAAGCGGAACTTCACTCTCACAATCCACACTGACTATTTGTAATCCTTATGCTGCTAGCATTAATAAATAGATAGGAAAATATCGTAGTTACTTTCTTTAAACTTGAGTTACTTCCATGGCTAGGCAAATGATACCATACATCTCGGGAATCTTCAGAAGGGGAGGAGGGACCCGAGCTAAGGGCATATGGACTTCAGAAAGTAAATGTTACATTAATCAGTTGCCCTTACTCAAGATGGCCACAGCCAAAAATCATAGTGTGTGTTCAACCACTTAAGGACCCCTTCACGCCAATATATGTCGGCAGAATGGCACGGCTGGGCACAAGCACGTACCTGTACGTGTCTCTTCAAGGGCCCAGCCGTGGGGTCACGAGCTAGCCACCGCCGGCACGCTCGCAACACAGTCCGAAGCTCCGTGACTGCGCCCGCAGGACCCGATTGCCGCCAGTGTCTCGCGATCGGTCACCGGAGCTCAAGAACGGGGAGAGATGTGTGTAAACACAGCTTCCCCGTTCTTCATTGTGGCAATGTCAGTGGTCGTCAGTTCCCTGATATAGGGAAAGACGATCACTGACGTCACACGTCCAGCCCCGCCCCCCTACAGTTAGAAACACATATGAGGTCACACTTAACCCCTTCAGCACCCCCTAGTGGTTAACTCCTAAACTGCAATTGTCATTTTCACAGTAATCGGTGCATTTTTATAACACTTTTCGCTGTGAAAATGACAATGGCCCCAAAAATTTGTCAAAATTGTCTGATGTGTCCGCCATAATGTCGCAGTCACGAAAAAAATCGCTGATCGCCGCCATTAGTAGTAAAAAAAGAATTAATAATAAAAATTCCATAAAACTATCCCCTATTTTGTAGACACTATGGCCCAGATTCAGGTACATCTGCGCATTATTGGACCGGCGTAGCGCACCACCTTTACGTTAGACTTGCGCAATTTTGCCGCGTAATCACCCTATTCTCGTAGCTTTTGCGCAGGAAATTGCGCATGCGTAACGTTTTTTCAGAGGCGTAAGGAGGAGTAATACAAATTGGGAAGGACGTGGGCGGGTTACATTGAAATGAGCCGTGACCCCATGCAAATGAAGGGCCGGCCGGCTCGCGCATGCGCGCTTGAAGCATACCATGTCAGCTCTGCTGTGCGCATGCTCACAACTCGGGAGCGGCGCAATCAGTGAAATTGGAAATGGACTAGGGCAACTTTGTGAACTACGCAGACAGCATAAATAGACACACACAAACGCACTTCCTTTGCAAAAGTACATCCCTTTGTCCCTTCCCATTTAACCAAGTACTTTTGTCCTGTTGTTCGTTGCGGTGTGTTTTGTAGTTGTCAGATTAGTGTTCTGTGTGATCAAGTGTTTGTTAGTAGATTTTTGAAAGTGGTTTTTGATAAGTGTTTGAGAGACTGTTTGTTTGATTGATATATTTGTGTTTGTTTCTTTTCCTGCTGTATTTTTGTTTTGTTTTTTTGTGACTCTCTGTGTGTGTTTTTGCTTGATTGGTTGGGCTTGTTTGTGTGCGTGAATTTTGTTGACTGGGACTGAGTTTTTTTGGAAGGATGACTGAGAGAAAACGAAAGCTGAATTTTACAGTTGTGGAAAAACAAATTCTTGCCCGGGCCATTAGCGAGTATGGGCGTTACCTCCACAGCCCAGAGAGTGCCAATACCACCCCGGCCAGGAGGAGGGAGATTTTGGATAGGATCACTGAGCAGGTCAATTCAGCGGGGCAGGGGGAGACACGGACCCGGTCTGGGATTGACAAAAAAATCAATGACCTCCGGCGTCTGGTCAAACAGAAGATGGCCAGAATGCATGCCCATGCCAGGGGCACAGGAGGGGGCCCACCATGCCGTATTAGGCTGACAGCGGAGGAGCGTGCGGTGGCCCTGACCTTTCATAGGCATGAAGTTGAGGGCCTGCCCGGCTTTGATTCAAGTCCGGAGCCCGTGGTGCCAGGTAAGTTTTTTTTTTTAATATCAGGTGTGTAGCATGTGTGGGGGAGGGGGTGAAAGGGAATATGTGGCAAGTGTGTGGATCCTCCAACCTTTTGTGTCATCCACAGATGCGCAGGAGGGTGCAGGGCCATCTTGCCTGACCGCACCAACAACCCCAGGACAGCAGCCTAATGAGGCCCCCCCCCAACAAGGCCGAAGTCCGCGGAGGAGGTTCAAGAGGAGGAGGAGAATCATGAGGAGGAGGAGAATCATGAGGAGGAGGAGTCCATGTCAGGCACTGGACGTTTGGTTTTTGAGGACTCTTCCCCTCTGGCTGGCAGTAGGCAGCCCTCCCTAAGGGGGAGCCCCCCCCCTCCTCCTCCAAAATGGCTCCCCTTCCCAAGGGCCTCCCCTTCTCCCCGGCCACAAGCATCAGCTGGAGGCAGGATGTCATCCCAGACCACCAGGGGGTTGGCCGATCTCCTGCCCGCCACTCTGAGAAGGGACCAGTTCCTCCAGACCCGCCATCTGGGACAGGTCAGCCAGACATTGGTGCGGATGGAGGAGAGCCTGTCCTCCATCAAGGATACGCTGGGGAACCTGGACTCCCACTCCCGGGCTTTCACAACCTGCCTAAACGAACTGCAGACGACATCAGCAGGCGTTGGGCAGGATGTGAGGGCCCTTACCCTGGCTATCCAGGCCAACACGGCAACACTTGGTGCTGCCCTGGACAGAATAGCCGTGGCTTTGGAGGGCAGGCCGCCAGGTGGGCAGAGATCAGGGGCTGCTCCTCCTTCCCCGGTTTTACCCCTTCCCCATGAGTCTCCCCTGAGAAGCCGGGGCCGTGGCCGGGGGCGCCCCAGGCGTGGCTCACGCAAAGGGCAATAATTTGTTTTTCCCCTTTTTTTTTTTTTTTGCTGGAAATTTTTTGCTTTTGCAGGTAATTTTTTATTTATTTTTTATTTTTTGTGTTGTGAATGTGGGGGTGACATTCCTGCCAGAAAAGGGGTGTCACCCTCAATTTTGGTGGAGAAGGGTTCCCCAGGACCAGGGAGAAGTGATCCCCAGGTCCGTGTGAATGGTGTATGAATGTACAGTGACATAATTGGAGCCTTGGCGTGGCGTTGCTGCTCACAAGTCCTGCATGGTGGACTGGTGCCAATCCAATTTGATGTGGATGTGGTTTGTGTGCTAGGGACCACAGTGTTGTGCATGCATGCATTCTCATTGTGCCATGATTAATGTGTGTGTTTAACGTGCAAAGATGCCCAATGTGAGTTGTCTCCTGGCTGCTCTTACCTCAGAAGACGGGGTAGCCTCGGTTAGGGGGGGATTGTCTGGTTCAGGGGTCAGGTCATCACGTAGGTCAATCTGCAGGCCCTTTCTTACTGCGAAGTTGTGCAGCATGCAACATGCACCCATGATCTGGCACACAAAGTTTGGGGAATACAAGAGGGTACCCCCAGACTTATCCAGGCATCGGAAACGTGACTTTAGGAGGCCAAAGGTGCGCTCCACCACTGCTCGTGTTTGGGCATGTGCTTGATTGTATCTTTCCTCTCCTGGGGTTTGGGGGTTCCGGATAGGAGTCATGAGATGGGGTCCCAGTGGATATGCAGAGTCACCTGTAAGGGAAAAGACAGGAGGATGTTAGTCATGCATGTGCCCCTTGTGATGTGCATCATGGGAGGGGATAGTCATGCCTGCCACCCATGTCACTCACCAACCAGCCAGGTGTCCCCATACACGTTCTGATCGAATTCCATTCGGATGTGGCATTGATTGTATATGTAGCTGTCATGGCTGGACCCTGGGTGTTTGGCACGGACGTGCCATATGAGGCCTTGGGCATCGACTATCACCTGTACATTGATGGAATGCCAATGCTTCCGATTGCGGTACATGTGCTCTGTCTCCTGGGGGGGCTGGAGTGCCACATGTGTGCAATCAATGGCCCCCACAGTGCGTGGGAATCTGGCAATTCTGTAGAAATCTGTCATTGCCTTCAGCCGCAGGTCCTCAGTGGTGGGTTTGATGATTTGGTTGGCCATGCATCTGAGAATTGCAGGGACAACCTGGTGCACACATCTGCTCATGGAGGATTGTGACATCCCAGCCACCACTCCACTTGTACGCTGAAAAGAGCCACTGGCAAGGAAATGGAGTGTTGCCAGTACCTTGACCAGTGGCTGCACTGCATGTGAGCGGTGTGTTGGGCTGGTGATGTCCTCCTGCAGGGTTGTGGTTAATTCCAGGATGACATGAGGGGTGAATCTGAAGATGCGAAACACCTCAGAATCACTCATGCCAAACAGGTCTATGCGGGTGCGGTATATCCTCTCCCGTGCCATCCTCCGTGCCATCCTCCGTGCCCTCATCCTTCTTTGTTCATCTAAAGTCAGTAGTATAGCTATGCGCGACGATGCCCCTGGCATGTTGGCATACAGATTGTTGTGCAACACGTGTGACTGCTGAGCTCCTCACTAACAGTGTTGCTTTATCTAACAAGTAGACTTTTTTTCTCTTTTTAGACCAGCTTTTATATGCTCTAATTTTAGACAGGACATTTTGCTGTTGCGCACACTGCGTCGCCTGCGCTGCCCCAACGTTGTTTTGTGGATCCCCGTAAGTCCCTCATTAGCATATTTGACTAGCAAATCAATGGTGTGTCTAACGCACTTTTGCGCGGACGGATGCGCCAGTCTAACGAAATTACGCGGGACAAAAAAAAAGGACGCCAGTGCCGAATCGCAAAAAGGGGCAAGGTCCTTAACCTGCATAATGGTCCGGATCTTAAGTGGTTAAAGTGATTTCTCAGCAAAATAAAACATGGAGACATGGATGGATGGATGGATTAGTTGGCTTTGAATATTAAAAATAAATTAAATATTTTAGTTTATGGTGCTCAAATGCATTGTAGTTCTGCTTTAAGGTATACATCTGGTGGGCTTCTATGGGTAACTACCGTATATGTTGTACATTGCTTTGGTTTAAAACATATGTATTTTGGGCCCCAGTATTTTCAATTCTCAGGTTGTTCTTCCAGATCCTTTACCAAACCTAAGGAACAGGGATCACTAATAGAAACTTCTTATGACACTGATCAACATTTAAAGAAGAAGTCCAGCCTTAGCTCGTTTGGTTGGGCTTTTCCTATGGGTCATGAGAGTGCAATTTGTTTTGCACTCCAGTGACCCATTTTAAGCAGAGACTGAATTCTGCTCTCTGCTGACGTCACAGGAATTAGTCTAGGCACTGCGTCATTGCGACAAGTCGGATCCGCCAGGTGCCTGGACTGACACCCATTTCAGCCTCTCAGCGAGCAGCTGAGAGCCTGACCCAGCCATTGCCCGCCCCTCCACAGCTCAGCGATCCAGTGAGCATGGAGGAGCAGAGTGGAGAGATGCTGATTGACAGTCAGCAGCTCTCTGCTCGGAGAGCTGTGAGAACTGTGCCATCAGCGATGTGCGATCGCGTGGTTCTCAGTGTAGAGGCACTGGGGACAAACCCCCAAACCCATACTTCTCTTTTAAAGCGGTTGTAAACCCTCGTGTTTTTTCACCTTAATGCATCCTAAGCAGTAAGGTGAAAAAACTTCTGGTAGTGACCACCCCCCCCCCCAGCCCCCCGTTTTACTTACCTGAGCCCGGCAATTTCCCTCGACGGGGAAGTGCTGTCCCTCTCTGCACAGGGTCCTGGATCTTGATTAGATAGATTGATAGCAGCTTAGCTATTGGCTCCCGCTGCCGTCAATCAAATCCAATCACATGGCCGCCGGGGGTGGGGTTGAGTCCGGCATTCATGTCTATGGACGCAAATGCTGGACTCGGGAGCATGCCCACAAGTTAACCCCCCAGGAGAGCACTTCTCCAAGGGGGTTATATGATGCGGGGAGGAGCTGCGAGAGCCGCCGAGGGACCCCAGAAGTCAAGGATTGGGACCACTCTGTGCAAAACGATTAGCACAGTGGAGGTAAGTATTACATGTTTGTTATTTTTATTTTTTTAAAGGAAGCTTTACAATCACTTTAAACTGTGCTTTGATACATTTAGCAGCTAGCCTGCAAAACAACAAAGTTTTGTTTGCGTTCATTTCTATCCATTAGAATATGTGTGCATCTACTATGGAGGCTCTCAAAAATTTACAAGTAGGATTGCAGAAATATTGGGGTGCCTTGGAGCGGCTCTGCAGCTTTAGCATGTCTTTGCAAATGTGTGCTAACTAAGCCCCTGTTTTTAATGCACACTGCAGATAGGCTCATTTGGTTGGTAGCAGATTGGCTGGTGAGTTGAGCTAGGAATTTGCTTTGGTTTTGTTTTCTATGGGTAGCAATATTTTGTACATTGCTTTGGCTCAAAAAAATATGTAGTCTGGGCCCCTGTATTTTCAATATAGTACAATTCTCAGGTTGTATTTCCAGATCCTGTAGCAAACCTAAAGAACAGGGATCACTAACAGGAACTAACAGACACTGATCAACATTTAAACTGTGCTTTGGTAAGTGAGTCAGAAAGGAGGAATTGGACAATTAAAGTATAACTAAACATAAGAGCACAAATATTAAAGAGGGGGTTCACCCTTAAAACTACTCTGTGTGATCCCATCCAGCATACTGGCGTCAGCGCCAGTATGCTGTTTTTTTTTTTTAAACGTCGTACTTACGGTTTAATTGATCATTTTATATTGTGCATACCGCGGGTGAATGGCGCGTCTATGGAGCGTCACGGCTTCTGAAAATAGCTGACTAGCACTCGGGTATTCCCGGTGCTATACGGCGGCCGAGCACAGACCTAGGAGCTGACTGCGCAGGCGCCGTATATATATCCGAGTCCTATTTCGGCTTTTTTCGGAGGGCGTGAAGCGCCATAGCCATTGGACTCGGATATATACGGCGCCTGCGCAGTCAGCTCCTAGGTCTGTGCGCAGGCGCCGGGAATACCCGAGTGCTAGTCGGCTATTTTTGCAAGCCGCGACGCTGAATAGACACGCCATTCACCTGCGGTAGGCACAATATAAAATGATCAATTAAACCGTAAGTACGAAGATTAAAAAAAAAAAAAAACAGCATACTGGCGCTGACGCCAGTATGCTGGATGGGATCACACAGAGTAGTTTTAAGGGTGAACCCCCTCTTTAATAAATTAAAGCCAGTCCTTAGATGTGGTGACTGTATACATTTTAATTTCTCAGGCTAAGAACATTGTTAGCAAGTACAGAAAATACATGTTGACCTTGCTGGACATGCAGCATCCTTGTCATTTCCTGTGAAATGAACTGAAAGCAAACTACTAATTCTATCATCACAAAACTCCTGCTATCGGCAAGATATTGATATTGGTTTCCTTACCCATTGCACTAAAGTTTTAAAGTCTATAGCTCTCCCTCTGTCTTATCTCACTATCTCTGCTGCTATCTTTATTACCATTGATTTGTATGTGTTTGTTTTTCTTTTTTTTTTTTTTCTTTCCCTCTGAGATTTTTTTTTTGTTTTGTTTTGTTTTAACATTCTGCCAAAAAAAATTGTGAATCAGTACTGCTTGGACCTTGAAGAAGGGGTAACACCCCGAAAGCTTGTCCTGAAAATTTGTATGTTAGTGCAAATAAAAAAAGTATCACGGACAGTACTCAATTTTATCTATTATTACAAAACAAAGATTTGCCAGCACACTTACGCAAATTTATGCCTAAGCCGCAGTGTCTACGTCAAGCCTCCCTTGTGTACTGTGGTCCTAACTCTATAATTATCAGAGTCTCCCAAGTTGGAGCACTTATAACAATGGCTAGATTAAGGGTAATGCCGCGTACACACGGTCGTTTTTTGTGATGAAATAAAACGACGTTTTAAAAAACGTAATTTAAATTGATCGTGTGTGGGCAAAACGTTGTTTTTTGTCTTCAAAAAAACGACAAAAAAAAAATTCCAACATGCTTGAATTTTTTGTGTCGTTTTTCAAAATGTCGTTTTTTGTTTCATAAAAAGTCACCGTGTGTAGCAAAAACGTCGTTTAAAAACGACGTTTTTCAGCCCGCGCATGCCCAGAAGCTAGTTATGAAGCGAGCTTCATTGGAAAAGAGTGGTGAACGTAACCTCGCTTTTTGTGAAAAAACGATGGTGTGTATGCAACATCGTCTTTGAAAAGTGACGGTTTAAAAACGTCGTTTTTTTACTTCACAGAAAACGTCGTTTTTTTTTCATCACAAAAAAATGATCGTGTGTACACGGCATAAGTTTGCTTTGAGGAAGACCAGCCCACCTTAAAGGCACAGGGATGCACTGGAGCCCAGCAATAGTACAGGCTGAAGGCACTACTAATCCTATCACCCCGAGTGTTATGGAGATCAACAAAGACAAAAGTTTGAAATTCAGGGACAGGAAGTATATACAAAAAGTAGCAACCACCCAACCTGCAACAAGGGCAACACACATCATAAATAAAGATTTCCCAGCACATTTACCAGCTAGCCTGCATAACAACTAAACTGACCCTGTCTAACAATTCACATTAAAACTGAGTATTTTGTTTGCACACATTTGCAAATATACACGTAAGCCACAGTGCCTACGTCAGTTCCTATGTACTGCTGTCCTAACCGTATCATTTTCACCGTCCACCAAGTTGTAGCACTTATAGCAGTATATAGATTAAGAGCAGGTTTACCTGTGTTTCATCAGATTCGGTGACCCCCTCAGATTCTGTAACGGAAGTGACGTTCGATTGCTGCCATCTTGCTATACCCCGCAGTCGTCCACAGTAACGATGCTGTGAGAAGGAGGCAAGCAGACATCTCGTTACACCCACCGGAGTCTTGCATTTTCTGTTCTGTCAGATTAGCAAACCTGTGAGATCAGCAGGCTTGCCGCTGCTTTTAAAATTCAACATCCAAATCGGATTTAAAAATATTGAATTTCATTATATAAGCTCTGTTTACTGTTAAAAATAATTGTGAAATGCAAGACTCCCATGGGTGTAACAAGAGTCTTCTCGCTGTATCCTTACTGTGGACAAGGGCAGGGTGTAGCAAGATGGCGGCGCCTAATCTGACAAATTCACAATTTCAAATTTCAGGGACAGGAGGTATGTTATATGTAGCATTATCAAAAAAACTATAGGAAAAGTAAAAAAAACAAAAAAAAACAAAAACAAATGCAGGCACTTCATCGATGGACTGGTAAACTACATTAATCTGGTAAATTTGTTCTTGGGTGCAATCATTGTTTTTGAGCTTTAAATTAATGCTGAACCACAATTTAATCACCTTTTCATGTGGTAGTATCCTCTTATCTCTGTAAGTTATTTATTTTGCTTGAATTGACATAAAAAAATGCCTAATAATTGTGTGTGTTAGTACATTTTTAAACACCTATTTTTAAGGAAAAGGAGAAAGTTAAATCCAGGGAGTATTTTTTTAATGACTGCCCATCAAGTATAAAAACATTAGTGGAAAATGAATGCGTAATAGTATAAGAATGTAAACCAATAAGATTAAATATTCATAACAGAATTTTTTTTTCTGGTCTCTTGGCAGATACGTGGCAGTGGTGCACTCAGCCACCATGGGCCAGCGACGGAGTGTACGCTGTACGTGGATAGTTACTGGCTGTGTTTGGCTATGCTCACTCCTCCTCAGCACACCGACCCTCCTCTACTCTGGGGTGCAATGGGGAGATGGAGTGGCTCTGTGCGTTCTGGATCTTCCTGGAGCTCCTCCATCGCTATATTGGTACACATTAATGCACAGTCTCTTGACTTTCCTCTTGCCATTATCAGTCATTGTAGTATTGTATTCCCTCACCCTTCATCATCTTTCTAGAGTTATGAGGAGAGTTCAAAGGGCTCCATCTCAGCGCAGCCGCCGAGTCACCAAGATGGCTCTGGCTATTGTTGCTGCATTCCTATTTTGTTGGGCTCCTTTCCATGCAGTGCAGCTTGTCAATCTTTTCTCCAGTGGGCCTCCTTCAATATCTACCTTCTACCTCAATCAAGCTGCTATTTGCCTGGGCTATGCTCACAGCTGTGTCAGCCCTTTGCTGGTTATCTGCTGCACTGAGGGCTTTCGGGAGAGGTTGCCTCATGCCCGGTGAGTATGATTATAAATTTGCATTTCTACCCCCACCAAATCATATACTGTACATTACATAGTAAAGATGATCTATTATTATGTTTGTAAAATATTAAATGAAGCTTTAAATCAACTCTAAATCTGTAATATACTATAAACGGTATAAAAACATAATGCAGTCTTTAAATGCATTCAAATCTGTGATGGCTCCTTTGCTGACCCTGGCATAGCTTCATTGGATCAATTACCCATAACATGTATGCATAAAAGGACATCTGTCATTTCTTAAATTTTCCTGACCTGCATACTTGTTCTGGGATGTCAGGCCGCGTACACACGGCAGAGAACCTCGACGGGCAGAACACATCGTTCCGCCCGTCGAGGTTCTCTGCCGGCCGTCGAAATCGGCGACCCGCCCGTCCGGAATGGCAACCAGCCATTCATCCAGGCGGGCCGTCGAGCAAATAGAGAGCGTGCTCTCTATTTCTGCTCGACGGGATTCCCGACGGGAGGCTCGCCGAGAGCGTACACACGGCCGAGGTCCTCGCTGGAATGCAGCTTCCAGCAAGGTTCTCGCTGGTTTCCAGCGAGAACCTCGGTCGTGTGTGCGCCGCCTCAAGATTCAAAAAGTGCCCAGGTCCAGCATTCAGAAAAATAATTAACATTATTTTTTTTTTGAACATCCGCCAAAGTCGCAAAAGCATAACAAACACAGGTGAATTTAAAACAAAGCAGCAAAATCTGGAAAATCTGTCAAGAAACCAACAACTTCTAGGTTTTTCTGTCAAAACAAAATTGAACAAGCTGAAGTTAGAAGCTGACTGGCTACCATGCACAGCTGTACCAGATTTTACATTGTTCAGTTTGAGTAAATCAACTCCAATGTGTTTAAGCTGATAAGACAACAAACAATTCTAATTGAGGAGAAATGGGTATGCTTTAATAGAATATTAAATAAGAGAATTCGCCAGTGCATCCGAAAGAGAAATACATTTAAAAGGGATAATAAAAGTCTTGGGTGGCTTAACTCCAAGGTAAAAATGCATATAAAAGTAAAGGAGAAGGCCTTCAAAAAATACAGGGCTGAGGGATCATCATCAGTATTCCAACTTTACAAAGCATGCAACAAAAAATGTAAGGGTGCAATCAGGCCGGCTAAGATAGAACACAAAATTCTTCAAGTACATAAATAGTAAGAAAGGGAGGTCAGATCATTTTGGTCTCATAAAGAATAATGAAGGGAATCTGGTTACTAAGGATGGAAAGATGGCCAAGGTATTGAATTTACTCTTCTCCTCGATATTCACAAGAGAATCGGGGGGCTTCAGTAATCAAAGCTGCAATATTTATCCTCATGACATGTCACAGGAAGCACCCTCATGGCGAACAGAGAACAGAATTAAAAATAGACTTGAAAAACGTAATATTAATAAGTCACTGGGACCAGATGGCTTGCACCTGAGAGTCCAGGCAAGTAATTGCCAGACCATTGTTTCTCATTTTTACGAACAGTCTACTGACTGGAATGGTACCAGCTGATTGGAGAAAAGCCAATGTAGCACCAATATTTAAAAAAGGGCCAAGATACATCCC